>CM069441.1:49913639-50278192 GCA_035610835.1 Ophiura sarsii
GTTTTTGAATATTCCATTTTAATAGCAAAGCTCACTAAAATTAGACCGGCGATTATAGAACCTTTTTAAAGATTTCATGTGCCATTGCAGTGCAGCATTCGGTCCCACGTATATATTTTGTATTACTTCAAAAATAAGCTTACATTTTATAGCCACCGTGATCTACGATGTACGGTACACGACTACGAGAATGATATCAGGGGTTAGGGGTGTGCAACTCGAATTGCCGATCGAAAGCTTCTTCATCAGGGAACTTTACTTTTGTGTGCATATATATATTGATCGCTGTCTGTCGTCCGCGGTCTTTGGCCTGACGCGTCGATGGCGGCCAAGCGAAATCTGATAGTGGCAAAACTTTGTGAGATTTGGCCCGATAATATAGTCCAGGACCATAAACAGAACCCGAAACGGAATAAAGCCGGTTTTTGGAATAAAGCTATGTTAAACACGGCTTTATTCCGTAAATAATATAAAGCTAGTACGATTTTACGATATCCAGTTTGGAGTAGGCCTACTAGCTCTAGTGCCAGCAATACCACTGGTATCGTAAGAACACACCAGCACCACCACTGCTGGATTGAACGATAACAAATGTGTTTCTTGAAAAAGCCGTTATTCTGTATTTCAAATGTCATAATTATTTCAGAAAAAAGGCATGTGTCACATACATGTAGCATAAATTAAAATTCCAATGTTTAACTGAAATTAAGTGATGGAATCAGTATTTGTTTAAAAGTTCAATGCCTTAACCACTCGGCCACGGTAGTAGATGAATATTTACGTGGCAAAGAAATACTTATTTCAATTGTCATTATTTAATAATCATCAAACTATATCATAAGGACATAATTTCGTCAAGAAGTATTGGGGTAAAGCGTTGAAATTAAGAGCCCCCTTTTGGGGCGAACCGCTTCGGCGGTCACCTCTATTACTATTAGGTCGAGTGTTGACTTTTATAAATTAGTCACTGTTTACGTCTAATAGTATATGATTGTGATAATACAAACGAAAAGGTCTGTTTCTCTAGCATGTACAAATCACTAACGAGAAGCTAGCCAAACCAGATTTGACCTCTATTGGGCGCTACCATTTGGTTATTCTAGTTGTATAACGCTCGAGTGCACTGCACCGTATCGGTGTTGTAGTTACGGTATCGGTTGTTGTTGTTGTTGTTGCTTGTCTTGTCTTGTAGGAAATACTGGTCATAGCCCCAGAGTTGAAGCCAAACGACCAGTTAGCCTACACTGAAAACTTAAACTAGTCAGACACAGGCTGGACTTCTTTAAACTAGTCGAGCAGGTTAGTCAAGCCTACTGGACTAGCTTAAACTAGTCAAGCAGGTTAGTCAAGCCTGCTGGATAGGTTATGACCAACTTGACTAGACTGACTAGCTTGATTTGTTCTGCTGGACTAGTCTGTGGCTGGACTAGCTTATTAGACAAGCTGACTTGACTAGCTTTAGTTTAGTCAAGCTGGCTGGACTAGCTTTAGGTTTGTCAAGGCACTGATATAAAATATCAATGGCGGCATGCAGATAAGACGTACTTCATCGCCGGTCCGGTTTTGCTAGCCAATCCAGACGTATTTTGCCGTAGATATTTCATTGTGTGGCCATATTGTATTGTGCTGGAATAACATTACGTTAGTCGAGCCAAGCCGGACTAACCTAGCTTGCCTAACCTTACGTTAGTCAGAATGGACAACATCTGGACTAACTTAAAGCTAGTCGAGCGACGGACTAACATCAAGCTAATCAAGCTTAAAGCTAGTCCAGAAGTGCTGGACTAGGCTAAATCTAGTCAAAATTGACACCATCTGACCTAGCTTTAAGTTAGTCAGGCTACCTGTTTATGTTTTCAGTGTATAGCCAGGTAGACCAGGTACCCCATTTAGTTCAAAATGCCCCCTTTTTCCTATTTCAAGGACAATTTGATATGACACAATAATAATATTAACTTGGGGAGTGGTCAGAAATACTTTGGTTGGGGGGGGGGGGGGGATTGTTGAGCTCGGACCCCCCCCTCCAAACACCGTTAATTCTTTCTTGATCCTCTTTTATGTTTTATTTTATTTTTTATTTTAGCACATTTCTGGAAATCCCACATGCTGGTGTTGTACATTAAATTAACGCACATAGTTACAATACAAGTCCTAAAGCATAGATTTTGAAGTTGTATAAATCCATAATACGAACATGCCTCAAATGTCTCTGGTACTTCTAATCCATCAAGATGTACTCCTACTCCTAGTTCTCCAATTCGAGATAAATTTAGAGTTAGATTGATAATCAATTTCATAAGTTGACACATTCATGACATTTGAATTCGGTCATTATGAATCTTGGAATGTAGCTGAACATTTTCGGTCTCCCCCCATCCATGGATTGCTTCTCGCCATACTTTTCGTGCTATCTCGTGGATGGCATATTGAAAAGGGAACAGTAAATCAAGATCCTTGAGGAAAACATCAACGATCTCCCTCTGAAAACTCCACTGGTTTTCCTTTATATTTTCTTCCCATTAGAATTATTACCGCTTGATCATAACATCATTAAAATCTTACTGGTACTTTATTTTCCGTGTAAAAGGGTAATCAAGATCAAATGCCATGTAAACTATACGTCAATAAGTTACATTATGTTCCCACTCCCTTAACACTTTTGGACATGTGAATTGACATTTCGCCGGTATAAACCATCTAAGATGTTTTCAACCGGTGACTATGTAGTCCACTTATAGGGGTATGAAGGTTATAATATGCCTTTGGGGCATCATTATGTCCTTTGCAGTCTTGAAAGTGGACCACATAGTAGGCAATGGACACATCCTTAGATGATTTATTACCGGCGAAATATCAAATCACAGGTCCAAAAGTGTTAAGGGAGTGGGAACATAATGAATCTTAAGTACCCCATCCCAACCTTTAGTTGTCTATTCTAATCCTCGTGGGAAATGTAATCAAACTTGTAGAAGAAGCAGTGAACACCATAGAGAAACTGAGTACAGTGACACATAAATAAGTCGGCTGTCGCCTAACATTTGTGGGACTCCCAACCTGACATCACTATTGAGATTCTATCAAAGGAAACGTTCCTCCTGAATGGAATGTACTGCATGCATACCGCAGTCAGATTATGTGCCAAGGCCCTGTCACACTATTTGCGTATATAGAGCTAACATCTGCCCGACGTTTTGGAAATCTTGGTGTTTTTTCGTGCAAGTTTTTATTTGTTCGTGACATATTTGGCTCACGTTGTATTCGTTAGCGGTTCGCTAGGGGCTCGCAGAGGTACGCTGGGATTTATGAAAATGTTTGAGCATTTTTAAAATTTCGGTCGTATACGGCACTTAAGAAGAAACCTACACCCAACTTGCGAAACGTTCACACGGCGAATGCTCAACGTATACATAGCGTATTGATCACAACGCAAGTCACACGCTCACAATTTTGGAAAAAGTATACTTTAGGTCCCAGCTAGATTGCCACGTACTAGTATCGTCCGATACTGGAACACCCAGTATCGCTCGATACTGGTACAACGATACACAAGTTGGTGTTCTATTATCGACCGATACTGGAACAGTAAAATCGTACAGTATCGAGCGATACTGGCAACTTGTTTCAGAATTGAACGATACTGGTATACCAGTATCTGGGACCAAAATTACATTTTTTCCAACGTTTTAATATTAAAACATGAGATTGGATACTATAACGGGGAATCAACTATATTGGGACATGACCTGTCTGTTTAAAAAAAAAGTGAAACCCGATACAGGCTCAACAAACTTTGCTATGGTTGAGAGAAACCTGATGGGAAATATATAAAGCGTCATCTCCTCCTATTTACCAACTCTAAATTTAATTAATACTAAATCTTTGAACCAAGATTGTGGATTTGTCATTCATGTCATGTTGTTTATCCACGGAAAAGACCTTCCGCTATGAGAATCGAAACGGTGCTAACCGATTTAAAACATTGCTAGGCTTATATAGTTAAAAAGTTAACCATTTAATACATGTACGCTCCACAAGGAGAGGCAAACGGGTGCTAACCTATTATATTACTGGGCTAATAGGGACGGTTCATCAGTTTCACACATCTTGTTGGTTGTACTCTCCTTCTAGCATAGATAGAGCAATTACCATGATATTATCAAAGTGTCAATAGCGGTCAGTTATACACCAGGGAATTTGGAACCACCTCGTGCTAAATAAAACACTTTCTTGATTAGGATAGCGGAAAATTAACAAACAGTAAAGTCAGTGTTATGTAGTTAGTGTAGGCATATTATCACCGTTTACAGGCCACTGACACAAAGATAAGCTTCGAGCCTGGCAGGCCCGTAAGAAGGGGGGGGGGGGCGATGGTGGCGATCGCCCCCCCTTTGAAAATCTTCCCCGGAAAATTTGTACACAGATGAAAAAAATTCGCGCGCTACGCGCGCATTTGTCTTCCCAAAATGCAATATTCTTTGCTACAAGCTTGTTTAGAGCCAAAATGTACCTCGATCGTGCACAAAATAGGTGCAAATTCGAAAATTCTGGCCATGTTTTTCAACATGACCGATAAAGTGTCATGGTTAAGGAAAGGATGCTTTCGGCCCGGAGCCGGATAAAAGTAAAACTACAGATGTTAACTAATCACTTTACATCAGTGAGTCCTATTCCGTACAAGCCTTAAGTGAGTCCTATTCCGTACAAGCCTTATGTAGACATTTGCTTTCCAGATACATTATCGTTTTTGCTGATTGCCGGGCCTCTGTTGTCTGTTTCATCTTGCTCCTAAAATTGGTACGCCGTTTTAGTAATCATGATGATACCTATTTTCAAGAATGAACAGAAACTGTTCTGATGGATGTCACAACGTGCTGCTATGTATATGATTAACCATAGTTGGAGTTGTAGCACCTATATAAAGGATACGTGCCTCCTTAGATGAAAGCGAAATATCCACGCTTTCTTTTCTATGATGTTTGTTTGTTTGTTAATTTTTGTTAATTTTTTTTTTTAAATGGTTGGTCCGTGCGGACACACGCTTGGGATCAGGCTCAAGCAAAATGCTCGAGCCAGGCTATATAAGCATGCTGGTTGAATGAAATGAAAGTTAGAAAAGATGGAAGAAAGGGATGAAGTAAAAAGAGCCACTTCCAACATGTAAAAGAGTTTAAGCACCAGTGAATCCCGAATAGTTCGTAGAACGCACACCATAGATAATAATGCAAGCGTGCGGTAGAATATGATACTATAGTAAAGTAAAGCCAAACTGATATTGACCAAAGGCTTGGAATTATATAAATTGGTTATTGGCGACCCGCTACGGGGGTTGTCTATATAGATGGGTTTTGACATTTAGGAAACTAGTATCATACCCACTGTTTACGTCTCACGTATGTCACAATGCACAAAATACGTATATAGTCCCTTTCTTTAGGCATACAAACCAGAAATGATTGTGTTGACCTTTTTGCAGTTAAACCAGTTTAAACAGTGTTATGGGTTAAATAGTTCTTGACTGGTCAGCAAGGTCAAGATAGTCCTTGTGGCAGAAGGTCCGGAAGAGGATTAATGGCACAAAGTCATCTCCAGCAGGTGGAAGATCTAATAATATAGACAACAGCTGGTGGTACCGCCAAGTTAGCTGGCATTGCTGACTGACAACACGCCTTGCCAGCGCGTCAGTTACAGGCAAAAACCCTTAAAGCATCATGAAAGTACAAGAAAGAAAAGGCTGTATTGCCCGAGGCCAAAACGGGCGCAACCGACTAGGAAAAAGAGGTTGCAAATTGTCCAGTCCGACCTCCATAGGAAACAACAATCCTTTGAATGACGTTCTGCAGTCAAAGCCGAAAGGAAGCTGCAAGACTGATAAGGAGGCAAAGGGTGGACAAACATATATAAACATCTGCACATACAATACAAGGACAATAAGAACTGATGAATCTCTAGAATCGCTCTTGGACGAACTAAATGACTTCAAGTGGGACATAATAGGTCTTGCAGAAACCAAGAGAGAAGGAGAGAGTACTATAGAACTACCAGGAGGGATCTGGCTTTACAATCATGGGAAAACAGAAGATAACAAAAAAGCCAAAGGTATTGGATTCTTAATACATCAGAAGTTCAAAAACTACATTGAAGAGATAAAGTCCTATTCTAACAGGGTAATCGCACTGAAAGTAAGACTTACAGGGGGACAATTTCTCTGCATAGTACAAATATACGCACCTACAGGAGACTATGATGATGAAGCTGTAGAAGAGGTATATGAAGACGTGAGTAAGGCATTTTCAGAAAGCAAAGCAAAATACCGAATAGTGATGGGCGACTTTAATGCCAAAAATAGGAAAACGTCAAGCAGGAGAGGAATCCCTCGTAGGGAAACATGGAATTGGTGTAAGAAATAAAAGGGGCGAAATGCTACTAGAATTTGCTTCACAACAGAAACTAGTTGTTGCAAATACTTTCTTCAAAAAGAAAGAAAGCAGGTACTGGACATGGGAAAGTCCAAATGGAAAAACCAGAAACCAAATCGACTTTATATTGAGTAGCCAACGTGGTATACTAAGGAACTGTGAAGTGATCACGAAAGTAGATATTGGGAGTGACCATAGAATGGTTAGAGCCAAGATAGTACTAAATAAGAAACTGGCAAGGCTGAATTTCATCAACAATAAGAGAAAGAGCAAGCTGGATGCTGTGAAACTGGCAGAAAGAAAACAAGCATTTCAAATAGAGCTGAAAAACAGATTTGCAGCACTAAGCATTGAAGACTCTGATGTGGATACCAAGTATTCACTCATCTCCGACACAGTAAAGGAGGTTGCTGAGAAAATAGCACCAAAAGAAAAACAAGCCAAACAGAAATCAGAAGAAGACAAGGAAATTGATGAGCTTGATACCAAAAGGAAGAAACTCAAGATAACCGCCAACAAGACAACACAACAAAACAAAGACTACCAGGACACAGTAAAATTGGTAAGGAAGAAGAGAAGGCAGAGGAGCAGGAGAAAGGAAAGAGAACAAATTGAATCCATCTTAGAAAGCGGTAGAGGACCAAAACAGATACTAAAACTAAATAGCAAGAAAACCAGAATAAGACAGATGAAAAAGAAAGATGGAACATCAACAACAAATAGGGGAGAAGTGCTCAACGTCTGCGCAGAGTTCTACCAGGAACTGTACAGCTCCAGGTCTAATCAAGTTAAAGAAAACTTCTTGTCACCCGACCAAATGGACATACCTACCATCACAGTTGAAGAAATTGAACTTGCAGTAAAGCAGATGAAGAAAAACAAAGCACCCGGTTTAGACGAGATAACCAGTGATATCATCAAGATCGGAGGTGAGCAAATATACACCCAGCTGGCAAGTCTATACAATCAGATACTTACTGAAAGGAAAATCCCCAAGGAATGGAAGGAAGCAAAGGTCATACTTCTACACAAGAAGGGAGACAAAGAGGACATCAAAAACTACAGGCCAATAAGTCTGCTCTCCCACCCATACAAAATATTTACAAGAATCCTTCAAACCAGAATGAAGAGAGTGCTTGATGAAAACCAACCAAGGGAACAAGCAGGATTCAGACAAGGTTTCTCAACCACTGACCATCTTCAGGCTTTAAGCCAGCTAATTGAAAAGGCCAATGAGTACCAAATAAAGCTCTGCGTCGGATTCATCGACTATGAAAAGGCGTTCGACTCAGTTGAGCATAGTGACCTCTTCCTAGCATTAAGGAAAATAGGAATAAACGAAGGATATGTTCAAATCCTAGAGGATATATACACTGACGCTACAGCGAGGATCCATATCGACGAGGACATCTCAAAACCTTTCAAAATCAGCAGAGGTGTGCGACAAGGCGACACAATCTCTCCAAAGATTTTCACTGCTGCAATGGAAGAGGTGTTCAAGAAGGTAGACATGAAAGAAAGAGGGATACTCATCGATGGAGAGCGGCTAACATACCTCAGGTTTGCAGATGATGTGGCTTTACTTGCTAACTCAGTGAAGGAATTGGAGGCCCAACTAAACTGTCTGAATACGGAAAGCAGAAAAGTTGGTCTGAAAATGCACAAAGGAAAAACAAAATTCATGACAAATTTCCAAACAAAGGAGTCCATCGAAATTGACAAGGAACCGCTAGAAAAGGTAGAAAGTAACAAATATCTTGGCAAGGAAATAAAAATGGAGAACAATACGAGAGAGGAAGTCTTGATAAAAATCAAGGCAGGCTGGAGCTGCTTCGGCAGAAACAAAACCATTCTCTGTGATAAAACCATACCAATAACATTAAGGACAAGGGTTTTCAATCAATGTGTGCTACCTACCATGACATACGGTGCCGAAACTTGGTCAACAACCAAAGAAACTGAACAGAAACTTCTAGTAGCGCAGCGAGCCATGGAAAGGAGGATGTTAAACATAACAATACGAGACAAACAAAAGAACACAACCATTCGTAATAAAACTAAAGTAAAAGACATCATTGAAAAAATCAAGGAAATGAAATGGAGATGGGCAGGACATATCGCGAGACAGAAAGATAATCGGTGGACAATAAGAACAACCGAGTGGCAACCTCGTACAGGCAAAAGGAGAAGAGGCAGACAGAAACAAAGATGGAGAGACGAATTAACCGAATACAGAGGAACGACATGGACAAGAGAAGCACAAGACAGACACAGATGGAAGATGCTGAAAGAGGGCTTCAGCCTACAGAGGCTGAAAAAGCCTAGGTAAAGGTAAAACAGTGTTAAACAGGTTTTGAACATCATGTTTTGCAAATTGACATCATTCTTGGCAAACAGTAATGAAAAGAGACAAAGAATAAAGCTGTTGTATGCCAATTGATAACATCCTTTCAGTGATTGAGTAATGTGTGTAATCAATCTTTATTCAAGCAATCACTGACATAAATTATACAATGCGAGACAAAAGAAGGTAGATTAAAGCCCAGGACAAAAATCGGAACCACACAGTGGTCCAGGTTTAACGCAGGGCTGAACAACAAACAAAAATACATCAAATAACCACAAAAATCAATGTCCAACCGGAACCAGGAGATACACAGAAATAGAGCGAGCCCAGCAAAGTGGAACTATGTGCAGGGATAGAGAACCACACCTTGAGGTAGGGTTGATCTTTGCTTCCCCAGGCTGGCTCTTGCCTCGCATTTCAAATAGTATAGCTGCACATAAGGGCAACTTGCTATGTTATCATCAAATACTACAGCATATGGCAGCTATTTCATAGTAGGTTGATTTCCTTTCATTGCAAGCCTTTTTCAACCAATGATGTCTGTTTAAAATAAACACTAATTGTTTACATTACAGCTTTAAGAACTATTGGCAACACTATAGGCCTGTTCAGACGGCCACTAGACTCAAGAATAGTTATTCTCGAGCTTAAAACAAATATACTGCTAACCCATAGTGCCTGTCCAGAAGACAAACCTAGCCTCGATACCACTGCGGTAGCTTCGAGGTTAACTCAAGGTCGAATTTCAAAGTTGCAAAAGCCCCTATTCAAGCAAGAGCGTTGTACTGTACCGAATAAGATCAGCATTTTTTTGCCCGCCTTTTATAAATGATTTGTTTCTCGCGTGTTGGATACATCGATTGCGATGAACATCAGCATTAGTTGTCAATAACAAAACAAAAGGGTCAGAGATGGGAGGCATAAATCAAATTGGTGTCTTTTGTCTTGATTTTGTCTGTGTGTGATGCTTGTGCGAGTTCCCTTTTGGAATTGGGGTGAATAGGAGCTTTTGCAACTTTGAAATTCGACCTTAAGCCACGCAAGTGCCCATTAATCCGCCAAACAACATCGTAGCGCAACAAAAGAGGCGTCAAAATGCGCAAAAGATAACTGTGAATCGAATTAATTAATTATTTGTTTGCATACTATTTCAGGTTAAGATAAATCTGACCATTTGTAAGTGAAGAGATACTTTATTGGCGCAGTTTACATAATTTGTATTTAGTAAAAAGGTAAAAATATTTACAAAATCACAACAAAAAAAACACTATCTTTTCGGTGCTCTGTTTGCTTTCGTTTTGACCAACATGAAGAGAGCTTGTAGCATACTATTACTAAGCTACAAATTGAGAGAAAGCACTGGAAACCATTGGAACTACTGTTTTCGCTTTTTGCTATTCGAAATAAATGTACAGTTATTATTTTTGAAAACGCTTAATTAATATCAATATTTCAGAGATTTAAGTTGGGTTTTTTTCTCGTTGATATTTTTAGTTAATACGAGTCAAATTAACTTTACTACTTTATGATGAAACGAATAGAAATGTGTTACCCGGATCATGCGGGTGTGATGAGTAGTGAAGGGACACACTATTTGGATGGTTTTCAATAATGTCACGGTGTCAACATAAAACCTCCCACATTTTTCATTTTTAAACCGATGACAGCGTGAATCGTAAATTTACATCACATTTTCTGGAAATCACACACGCTCGTGTTGTAAATTTACAACGTAGGCCTACAGTTAAGCCCACAATTATTCATACCGTACCAAAAATGAGTTTCTTCTGGCTGCTAGTTGCATTAGAATGTGACACAGCTGAAAGAATCACTGCAAGAGACATATCGAGAAATATATTGTCACCAGGGTTATTTTATTGACACATTTTCAAAAATGTTTTATTATTCATACCCTTGCTTAGATCATTTCAAAGTCACACTCACTAATAACTGGAAAAGCTTTTGTTTGAGATCACAGCCTCCAGATGGTGCTTGTACTTGCTTACAGGGTTTGTGAATGTCTCTACATGGTTTTTGGCCCACTCCTCCTTCGCGCCGGAGGTCTGTAGATCTTTGAGGTTGGAAGGTTTCCGTGCTCTCACTCGGGTCTTGAGCTCCACATATTCTCAATTAGACTGAGGTCCGGACTTCGGCTAGGCCACCCAAGAACGTCTACATCATTATCTTATTATTCTGGAACCATTTCATGACTGACTTGGCGGTATGTTTTGGATCATTGTCTAGCTGATCCGTCCAATACTCCTCGAAGTGAAGTTTCTCTGCGGACTGGTTGATATTTCCCTCAAGGATCTTGATCTACTGCTATATTTTCAAAATGCCATCCACTTTGACAAGATTGCCGAACCCATTGTCTGAGAAACATCCCCGAAGCATGTGTTCTTAGGGGTATATGCTTCACCTTTCTTTCGCCAAACAAAAACAACATCTATGTGCCCAAAAAGCTCGACCGACAACAGACTTGAAGACCAACATATTTTTGTTGATTAGTTGTGCTCTTGCAAATCCCTTGCAAATGCCAAATGAGTTTCTCTATGTCTCTTTTCAGGAGTAGAGTCTTTCGTCTTTCGTTTCATACTTTCGTCCAGAGTCTTTCGTCCCTTGTGCAATGTCCACACTGCAGTGTCTGACTTGATATCTTGGTCTCAGACTCGCCAAGGTTGTTCATGGTGATCCATGGATTGTAATATTGTTGGCTTCTCGACATACTTTTATTGCCACCTCGTTGATGGTATCTGGAAAATGGAGCAGTACATCAAGATCCTTGAGGAAAACATCAAAACACACCGCAGAGAAATTTGAGGAGTAATGAATGATCAAAAACAAACCGACAAATCAGTCAAGAAATGGCTCTAGGATAATGAATTCGGAATTCTGTGGAGGAAGCTCAAGACCCATTTCCACTCTAAATTTCAGTCGATACTGCGTTACTTTCTATCAACATTGGAGGCTTCGATATACCGCGTCAAGTTCTGCCAAAGATCTAGGCAATTTGCTTGATGATACTTTGCAGCTAAAAGACCATGTTTCGGCGCAATACATATCAAAGCATCTTTTGGCCGTATTTGCAAGTATTTAGATCATAAATGCACAGAGCGACTCGTCCACGCCTTCGACTCATCAAACAACCTTCAGTCATCTCTGCAAATTCCGCCGCTCGTCTTATTACAGACACTAAACGCCATGAACACATCTCACCCAGTCTACGTGATCTCCACTGGCTGACTGTCAAGAACAGAGTTAACTTCAAAGTACTGTCGTCAACCTTTACAGGCAGTTATATAGTTCATGGTCTCTCCCACCTACATCTGCAAACTCATCTCATTACCACACAGACCCCTTTGGTCGTCAAATCATCTCGCGTTAAAACCAGGACCTCTTGTCAACACATATTTCTATGGCAACCGGGCCTTTGCAGTGGCAGCACCCAAGCTCTGGAACAATACCCCTGTCAATATCCGATCAGCTGAATCAATATAAATCAAAACATTCATGTTCAGTTAATTATATTGCATTGTTGTACTTCATTCAATTTAGTTGTAGTGCATAATATTGTATAGCGCATAGAAACCGTTGCATTTTGCGCTTTATAAATGTTATATTAAGTTATTATTATTAAGTGATGGCATCATGGCAAGGAAGCCTTCCATCCTCAAAATCTCTAATACCAACATGACTCTCATGTCCGTGGTACTCTCATGACCGTGAGTTCATGACACATTTAAATTCATAGGTCGTGACGTTTCAGAAAATGTATTGTTTTGATCTGGTTGCAATCATGGTAACCTCGTAGTGCCTCTGATTGGCTTAACATGGGAACGTATGTAACTAAAAAACGAAATGTTGCATGTGTAGAGTATGTATGAAAACAGTGCGCAGAGATCCATGGAGCCGGATTCAATCAGGTAACCTTGCAACATAAATCAAATTTGAAGACAAAATTAAAAATGGGATTTTATGGTTTTGTAGCCCTATGTATGCTTATAACGTCTGTGCAAATTCCCATGGTCATAATGACCTTTCGTTTTTGAGTTACGTTTGTTCCCGTATCGCAAGTTTGCATGTTTCATGGTTTTGAGATTGAGCGAGCCATATTCTAAAATAAATAAATTGACGTATGAGTTGAAGAAAAATGGTCCAATTAGCATGGATTTAGACACATTCTGAGACCATTTGGGTAAACATAGCAGTTATATAAGCATTAGCATTTATTGATTTTTTTATGAAAAGTGGCTTAAATATAGCCGGGCGAGGTAAAATATAAAAATACATAAGAAATGCTGTTGACTGTTAAATGTTGATGAGTTATGATGGGCAATGGATTATGACAATTGTTTGATCCCAAAATAATTCAAAGCTAATAATATGCTAAAAAACGCAGAGTGAGCGTTTTCTACACACAAATACGAACCTCCTCCGATTTTTAAGTTTAAATTGACCATAACATCAGAAACAAAAATCCGATTGAAGGTGGCTCTATTGACATATTTTCAAGCATTACTAAAACAGAAACTAATTGCGGGACTAAATGTAGATTCCCAGAAACTAAATGTAGATTTCCTTGAAAATCAAATATCAAATAATTAATTATGCAAATAGAAATATGCAAATAGAAATGAGCCAAGGCCAACGAACATTTGAAGCTCTCCAAGTGTACTACCCGTGTACCAAGTTACATCACCATAGCTCATCTCATCTATCCACAAACTTTACTTGGCATATTTTATGCACACATAATCAGAACTGAAAAATCGAAAATAAATAATAATAAAGTTGTCGCCAAAACTGTTGGTTTATGCCCCTTTGACGTGACATATCTCGGCAACCGAATGTCCAGTTCCAGCATCTACAGACTAAGGGCTAATACACATTTGATTTGAAAAGAAATCTACATTTTTGACTAGGGCAATAGAGCCACTTTAACTCAGACTAAAAGCATTTTAAATCTGAGTTTTCTACTTTACTATCATCTCGTTTTTGGTAAAAGACTACATTTAGATATCTGAACATAACAGACGTGACTTTAATGTAAAAGTTAAATATGTGTTTGGTCCCAAGAAAGGGGTCAAGGTTTTGTGATGATCTAAAAAAAAAATAGATCGGTAGTTATGCTACGACCTATACATTTTTTAAGTGTCATGTCAGCTCTCAATTGTTTTTATTTTTACCTGACATTAAACTCTTCCATCATTGCCTTTTACTTCAATGTTATTTATTGTAAGACATATTTTCAAGCATTACTAAAACAGAAACTAAACGGGGCTAATTTCAAGCTATTGGATAATAACCATAATGGGGAATCAATTCAATTGGGACATGACCCGATTGTCTTAAAAATGTGAAACCCGATAAAAGCTCAACAAACATTGTTATGGTTGAGAGAAACCTGATGGGAAATATATAAAGCCTCATCTCCTTCTATTTACCGACTCTAAATTTACCAATATTTTAATCTTAATATTTTAAGATTTAAAAATCTTTGAACCAATATTGCGGATTTGTCACATATTTTGTTGTTTAACCACTGAAAAGAATTTCACTCTGCTATGAGAATCAAACGGTGCCAACCGATTACATTACTAGAATAATATTGAAAAAAAGTTCATCATTTTATACGATCTAACAGGAGAGGCCAACGGGTGTCAACCTATTATATGTATATTACTGGGCTAAAGGGACGATTCATCATTTTCACACATCTTGTTCATTGCACGCTCGTTCTGTCATAGAGTAATTCCCATGATGTTGGTGTCAATAGTGGTCAGTTACACACATGACCGATAAAGCGTGAGGGTTTAAAGCATGCCTTCGGCCCAGAAAAGGGATAGTAAACAGCACAGATTTTATCTAATCACTTTACATTATTCCACGAGGGTACAAGCCTGTCATTATGCTGTTGCAGATTGCCAAGTTATCACATATTTCTGTTTCATCTTGCTCCTAAAATTGGTACTTTTCAGTAATCAAGAGGATTGAATACCTTTTATCTAGAATGTATTACATTAAACTCTTCTGATGAATGTCACAATATGCAGCTAAATTATGTCTATGGTTGGAGTTGTTGCACCTAATATAGACACGAAAGCGAGATATCAACGCAAACCTTATGATGTAAAAGAGTTTAAACATCACTGCAATCCCAAATAGTTCGTAGAGCACAACTATAGATAATAACGCAAACGTCTTGGGTGAGGTATAAGATGAAGCCAAACAAAAATGGACCTAACGCTTGGAATGATAACATTTGCCATTTTACTGAAGTGGATGACACGCCCCCCATGTTCCTCTAGTAATTACATATAAATCTCTGGTGGTCATGGCTCGAAAATGTTGAACTATGATGCATTTATAATTTTATGATCACTATTCACTATTCACTATTGTCGTAAAACGTTGTATACAGCAACTGGATATGTACTACGGCAATCTACGGCCGGAACCGGCACATTCTAGGACTTAGTAACATAAAATCTTAATTATTGACTCTTAAAAACAGCCGGTAAACATTAATTTTGATGCGTATTCATTTCAATGTTATTTCACTTAAATTCAAGCAATTCAGTGGCACATAATTATGGAACCGCTGGTTACAATCTTGAGATTAATTCTGAATTCAGCAGTAAAAATGATCTGATCAAAGTGTGGTATAATAACGAAACATTGTTCCTCATTCACTATAATAAACCAGTTGCTCAAAACCTTTTTTATTTTAATAACATAACTTTCAATCAACTTAAAAATTAAACCTTGACATTCTAAACAAGATAATAGGTCACTCTCTCTGCCTGTACCAGTTGGCAATTTAATTATTGCTGTTCTCCTCCATATAATTCAGATTACATTCACTTCTTATTTCTAAAAGTCTTTTTCTTTGAGAAAAAATAAACACAACCGACAACACATCATGTCACACGTTCCTTGAACTATAGTAGGCATAGCACACATAACATTCAAATGATTGAGACATGTACAAAATTGGATTCAAATGAAAGATTGCAATGAAAGATTTATTTTCCAAAAAGAATTAAGACAATCGGTCAATGCATTCTTGTGGTACGGTGTTTTGAGACACTCGGGAAAATGGCCGAAAACCTGCCAAAAACAGTAACAATGCCCACAAATATAATTTATCAGGATTTAGAGAGCTCAATTTGTTAATAATGTAACATTCAAAACATCATTTACACATATTTCTTTAACAATTGAATATCTATATACCATGTTAAATTAAAAAAATGGTAAAATTATATTGCATTAAGCTAAAATAACCTAGTGAAATTGGTCATTTTGACCAGTTTTACTGACTGCAATCAAAAAACTGACTAAGTCCAGCTATTTATCGAACGACATTTCATATAGGCGTGGTGTAACATAACTTTATGGTTATCATTGTATTATGTATTTTACACGGTCACTAACTTCAAATTAAAATATCAAATTTCCAATGTCTTGTCGATCAAATCGATAAACACGTGGGTGGTTAGAAAATCATATTACAATTTATAAGCAGCAGTGCCGAAATGTCAGCTTTTAAGCATTCAAATGGCAGCACGTTAAAGGACGAATGAAAAAAAACCTCCGGGTTCAGTTTGTATCGTCATTTTCATGACGAGCTTATCCAGCACGTTGGTTCGTATCACATGTGGGCATTGTAGGTGACGGAGGGCCTATGGGACGTGCCCCCACCCGAATTTCACGACCATATGCTTCCCGTCCACCCCTAAAACTTGCCAATTGCCAATAGAACACGTATATTAAATATGTCCCGGTCCCACCAAATATATCCTCCCGGGACCCACCCCCTAAATGCTGATGCTTCCGCATGCGAGGCAAAATTACTGATCTGTTATTGTAAACTTATTCATACTGTTGCCACATACACCAGAGTTCTTTGCATTATAGAAAATTATTTTATTTGGGTGGCCAAGTATTTTTCCGAGCACTTCTCTGATTTGGTCAACACACCATAGCATATAGTATTTTCGAAATGTATCTCACTTGTGGTGAATAAAAAATGAACTGAACTTAGTCAAAAGTAAGGATTACATCAATGATGTTGTTACATTTGCCAATTTGTGTACGCAAATGTTATCAAATTGTTTAGTTTGCCTGCCCTATATTTCACATGTCAATCTAAAACACTTGCTCGGATTTGAATGTTTGTCCGATTACAGAAAATCCAATATTTTACTTCCTTTCAGTTTTAACAGTGTCCTGTACACTAGTAATGTACAGAGTCAAATCCTATTAAACACTATTAGTTCATATTTATTTCAAGAAGTGTTTACCATATCCTGCGGACCCTTGGAAGATCGATTTTCCATCTTTCCATCTTCTTTGCTTGACTTAATTCGTCTACATTTCTTTGCATGTTTGAAATGAATAAATATGAAAATATTTAAAATGTCAGTCTTAAATCGTTCAACATAATACACACATTGTCAATATTGTTTCTCATCTAGCAGTATACGTTACATGTATCTCAGTAAACATATGTAACCGTATCCCATGTATAGACTGTATTCATCAATCACCAACCACAACTAAACATGTAACACGAATCATGCTTAAACGAATGATGATGATATTTCACTAATAGATCGAAACATGATCCAAATTAAGTGAAATTGAATCGATAAACTTAGAAAGTACACAATAGCAAGCAATGACTTTGTTTGACACGGATATTTGAACTAATTATTACCCGACCGCTAATGTTTTCAAAAAGGACGCGTCACGTTATATGCATTCTCCCTTTTCCCTTAGAGATGGCTTAAGGAATACAATTTAAAAAGGACCAAACAGGATAGAAAACTGGGTTCTGCCAGTGACTGGAATCGAACCCTAGCCGCCATGAGAATCCAAACCAAAATATACAAGGCTATGGAGTGGCTAGCTCGTAGCTACGTAGTGTTTTCGTAATATACTCTGCCATGATTGAGAAATAAGATGACGTATTTGAAAAAAATGAGACTGAGAAAGTAGTGGCTTACAACAAAACGTAAAATTGGTATTTTAGCATCCCCGAGTTATAGGGTTAACGACCGAAGTTCATATTGTTAAGAAAATCAGATCAATAATAATATAAACTCGAATTTCAACGTAAAGCAAATGTACGGCGTAGCACAAGTAAATGCGACGCCTTCTAAAACTCTCAACAATCCGCACTTAGTGATTCTTTATATCGTAGATACATCCTCTTTTCTATCCAGTTTGTTTGTTTGTTAAGTTTAATGTCTCTCTATTTATCAATCCACAGCCAGAACATTAATAAAAGAAGCACCCTGAAACTGTTGTACAGCAGTCAGAGTTTCGAATACGCGACGTCTTCAAGTTTATTCCAGTAACCATACCGCAGGTGCTTAACCCAATCAAATGATAGGGCAACGCGTATCTATGTTTGATATTTACTTTTTCGGACACTTGAGACCTTCTACAAAGGTTATGTAATACTAATCTGAGATTTATCATATAAACCTGTATTTTGTCCCATCATAACATCAACATGATTGTAGTACTCAACACTTATCAAACTGTATTATACATTTCACGGACATACATTATGCTAATGAGCTAATTCATGAAGGGCGCCGCTCATTAAATGACGTCACTCGCATCATCGGGTTTTCCCGGTGATTGAAATCCGTTGATTGAAATTCTAGGTCGAGTAAAATGATGTGATTATTTGTTGTCTGTGAGCTTTTGTGAATTTTTTCCCGTATTGGAGTATTTTTTTTATTGAAAATAGACAGTTCAAATTAAACGTTGGTTCCAAGTTCAACAGACAGCACATGTATTTAAGGTGACAGCAACTACAATATGCAGGCAACATTTGAGAAAAAACGAGGCCCGGCTTTGCAAGGGAGTGTACGGACGGGTGAACATGACAAACCAAAACAGCCTAGTAAATAATCACCTCCGTGGCGCAATTGGTTAGCGCGTTCGGCTGTTAACCGAAAGGTTGGTGGTTCGAGTCCAGCCGGGGGCGTTGTTTCTTTTTGCATTTAATGCAGATCGACAAATCACAGTAAAAATATAATATTGACAAAATCACAGACCACTTACACAAAAATCGCATCTGCGCATGCTCCTGTCGTGATCGAAATCCAACACACAAGCAATGAGCGAGTTTTATAAGTGCTCAAGGCCTATGCACTGCAGGTCAAACGCCCTTAACAATGTCAGTTTCCGAGACACCAACATTGGTTAGTTTCTAAGAGATCAGGAAGATCGTTGTCTTCTCTCTAATACTTACTCCTCTCATAATCATTTTTATAATCTCCACCTACTAATTTCTCATAATCCCTCATATCATTAGGTCATGTGACCTTCCTTAATCATTAAATCACCTACATGTATATACTTATGGTGATTGGTTCAATGTTTCATGATGATGCCATAGTCCCTCATTTCCCACTCCTATATATTATGTCTGACGATCAAGTTGTGTTAATCAGCCGTGTTCCAGTCTGCTAAATAAAGATGATAATCATACGTTTAATACTCTTACTCTTCAATTGTTTTTATTTATATGAGATATCACAAATCTCATCAATGCATTAGCACTGGTAATGTTCAAGACTGTGTATTTTAACGATCTTTTTAGTTTAATTCACGCCAATTTGTCCGAATCTTCATGTATTTATTCAAATCACCTAGTTAATCACCGATCTTTTTCCGATGCTTTTAACAATAGAACGAAATACCGTTGGAATATCGTTGTAAAATCGCTAGAAAAATGCTTTAAAATCACTGTAGAGTTTGGATATCGCCCCTTACTCGGCTTGTATCCTTTGTTCGATCTCTTCGTGGATTTATAAATTTAGTGTCGCAAGCAAAAGTGCTTTTAGAATCATGCTTATAGGACAACTTTAAACTATGTTTGAATATAAATTTGTTAATTTGGACACTGAAAGTTGATGAAATATTATCAGCACAGATTGGTGATGAATACTTTATGTTTTCATATTACACATAATGGCCAATACAATTGGATATAAATTATAAATACAATTCTTATTTGCTTATTATATAACGTGGTTGCTGTATGACAAAAATAACACCGACAAACAGAATAAGGGATCTCCACCGTTATTGCCATATAAATATTGTTGTGTTGCTACTATACCCACCCATGTACCAGAATCACTTAAAACCATTACACGACAACCAAGATTAAATATACATTTGAATTTAGTGCACATTATCAGAATTATCAAACAGCTGTTGAATAATAAACAAAGGTTGAACGAAAACAAGAATATCTCGTCTAATCACCACAATGTGAGGGTGACAACTGACACATTTAGGGAGGTCAGATTGTCTATTTATATAGACGACAATATTGTAAGTGTTTTTATAACATTTTAAATTAAAGGAGGCGACATTACAATATACATCTGGCATTTGGATTTGTATTTCACTTGTTTAATATGTCAACAATTAACGCATCATTATTCAATATTATGCCTGAAATGTTTGGTTACGATCGTGAAGATTATCCAACATTTCCCTTTCTCGAAAGATGTTATTCAATTATGGTGCCCATACAAGAAATACACAAAGATAAATTTCGCACATGACAGAATGCTGCTTATGATCTGTTGACGAGCGAGAGCAATGTACATGAAGTTATAAGTATTCGAAATGAAGATGGTGCGGAGCTTTTCAGGATATACATGTTGAGTCTAATATTTCCCCACGTAGGGCCGCCAGGAGAGTTCATGTTGACACCCTTTTTGAAGATCTAATATAATCATGTTACAAATCGGGAATTACGTTGATGATTATCTCATGTAGATTATTACATGAGGCAGAAATGTATTGTGAAAGTAGTGAACCCATCAACACAGCATTAATTGCAATACATTTCGCATTTGTGTGCGCAATATTTGAAAATTCGAAAAACCCACTCCGTCTAGTTTAAGTTGTTGCCGTATCTAACAAGCAACCAGTTATTGTACATCTAGGTGTTACCTGTGTTAACCCGTGTCAGATGTTATTTGCTCCTCAATTGGTGGAAGTAGATTAATGTATACTTTAACCCTTACCGTTGCATAAATGCATTAGCTTTCTCGACATCAAATATAACAATATCGAGTGCAATGGATTAAAATACTTTCCGTGTTGTACCACTGATACCTCTATTTCCGTTGCTCATATAACCTCTTGTGAACGGTTAATGGATTATTTGTGCGAACGGGGTTTACTTAAATCGCACACCTGCCAATCTTAACACTTTCTACGCGGCTATTAATAGTTTACCATACCATGTACATGTCTACACAGCAGATTTTTCTGAAACCTTTCCCAACTTTCAAAGTCTATCTCAAGAATTTCAGTCCTAAACATTTTTGTACTTATTTTAGTGCATTTCACATAGTAAATCCAAATATAGTAATGAATTCTAATATTTGTGACATATTTGAAAAATTTTGTGAATTTTTTGATTTGTCGTCTGCAGATGACTGCCGCGTGGAATGTATTAATTGCAATCCATTTAGACACACGGCGCATGTTTGAATTGTATGATATCGTTGTCAAGCGAAATCCTAAGCGAATAATTATTCCATGTTATAAATGTTATTTATTATTATTATCACCTCTGGAAATATACAAGTCATGTTATTTTAAGAAAATGTAACATTGTAGTCGGATACCGTAGGTCCAACAAGAGTTGCAAGAGTTAAATCAGCAAATGTAGAGCACATTCAGCAAATCTACGAGTGTTAGAAAATATTATTCGCAAACTTTTTAAGTGTAATGTGTGTTCCCATTTCCCCAAGTTCAATGTTGATTCCTATAATGTGTACACCATCCATGCCATCAGCACATGGTCTTGCAACATTGATAGGTGGGGAAAGGGTCAGGGGTTTGAGGAAGGGGATTCTTCAGGCTACCATAAATAAGTTTCTATTTTCTCTTGACTCAAATAGTGTGGGTGTTTTGATATACATGTATGATATGTTATTTTTTAGCCAACGCAAATGAAACAAGTTTGGATTAATCCGTTGTGTATCCTTTCTATTATATTTGATACCAGATCGATACAATAATGTAATTAGTGACAATAGTTCCCACCCGTCCCACCAATATTTCAAATTTTCACTCTTACATGTTGTTTGAAATCGGTGGAAACTATGAAAATCTGTAACATGCAACATGAAATAAAAACAATGTGATGCTGGCATTGGTGTTGGGTTGATTGGCTAAAGCAAAAGGTAATTATCAGCTTGTTAAACAATATAAGTGAAAAATTCAACATGAAAATATTAGACAAATTAACAAATTAAACTTTTGTCAGTGGATATTCATTTGATTTTGATACAAATTACTATACTATAATTAAGGGGGATGTGCACCTTCGCATAGCCTCCGTAAAACTGCCGTAACTTCTTCATTATTCATTTAATCTTAATAAAAGTATATACATTTTTTTGCAGGAAATGGTTCAATGAATCCAACTATGATCATGAAATTGACCATTTTGGAGAAAATTATAAAAAACATGATTTTTGACCCATTTTAGGTTCTGCAAAGATAACTCAAAATATATTTTGCCAAATTGTGTCATACTAGCTTTATTATATTCCTCATGCAATTCCCTAGGAATCGTTTTTTTTTTTTTAAATTTACTTTATTATTTTTTGAATTATAGACCAAAAAGTGCTAAAAACATGATTTTTAACCTCCAAAATCGTGAAAATCACGTTTTTTGGTCAAATATCATATTTTTTGGCACTTTTTGGTCGATAATTCAAAAAATAATAAAGTAAAATTAAAAAAAACCACACGATTCCTAGGGAATTGCATGAGGAATATAATAAAACTAGTTCGATAACATTTAACAAATTATATTTTGAGTTATCTTTGCAGAACCTAAAATGGGTCAAAAACGTGTTTTTTATCATTTTCTCCCAAAATGGTCAATTTCATGATCATGTTTGGATTCATTGAACCCTTTTCTGCAAAAAAATGTATACTTTTATATAGATTTAATAAATAATAAAGAAGTTACGGCAGTTTTAGGGAGGCTGTACCTGAAGGTGCACAGCCCCCTTAACGCTATATAACAGACTGGTCATATACCAGCTTAGCGCGCCACCTACAACAGAGTTGGTTATATTTCCCACTGGACGTGGATTATTTGATGTTACGTATGCATCTCTGAACTCGAATATCGGTTCGGAAAATAATGACGGGTTGAGATTGCATTACCAGTGTGGATTCGTTTCATTCCGCTGAACACTGCTGAAGTAGGGTAGCTGTAATAAACTCTATTATAAAGATTATTTATTGCTGGAAATACAATTTATATAAATCTCTACATAAACCATGCGGATGCGATGCAGGCGTACAAAAATCCTTGAAATCCGATTCATAAGCTTATTATGGAATTGTTTAGTGTAAACTGGTTTGAATCTTGACATGATAAATAAATCTACTATTCAGATAGTTGATTTGGAAAGTTCTCTTGCTATATGTTCTACCGCGCATAGGTTTAAATTCAGTCACGACAAAACAAAGCCATTCTTGTATTCCCTAAGGTTTCCCCCGTACTACGACAGTAATTATAGAGCGCGTATCCGGTTATAAATTGAAAAGAACTGTTTAAATGTGGCAAGTTTGATCTAGTTACAACTCCCCAGTGTATAGACCACACTATATGTGTCAATACAAATGAGAACGCGTGAAAGTTTCTGACGAAAGTTAGGCAACACAATTACAAAAGTGACTATAGAAGTGTATTTAAATTATACATCGAATGACTTGATTCCTTTCTGCTATAAATTGACTATGTCACTGCATTATATACGATTGCTTTATATGTTCAACTTTCAAGTAAGATACGTAAAAAAAGCTATGTGTAACTTGAAAACGATTCAAACAAACAAGAATATCAACAGATTGGATTATATTATTTAACTCCATAGCATGCATAGTCCATATTGTTCGTGAATCTTACTAGCTAACCTTTAGTACTGGTGCTAACGATTTTTATTAGACAAGTCACGTGTATGCAGACTGAATGTTTGCTTGGAAAATATAATAATGATTTGGTATTATATTCGGCTGAAGAACTTCAGCACTTTCTTCTGGTACGACCGTAAACACGGAAGTGCTGTTGCCATTGGTGAAGTAAAATAGGGGGACTTTGAGCTTACTAACGCGCGTATTTGAATGGCCCGATTGGCGTCAAGACAACAATGCCGAACTCACCCAGCCTCGTGCTCACACAAACAGATATGCTGAAAGCCCCATTCCTTATTTTGTGAAGCTGATCAACTTCCATAATTTGGTTTGCGTGCTCCGTCTTTCTGCATCATGCTCGCATATCCTGTCTTTGGCCTTGTCTCTTGTTGTTTGCCATGTTCCTGCCAAGTAAGTTGGCTATTTGTGTATTGAATTGTTTTATATGTATTCCTTGCTTAATTCTTGTACAATGTGCTTCGGCCTTCGGGTCGCGATTTCGTGCCAATAAAATCATATTATATCATAAGAATGTTAGCGCTCACTCGCTAATTTTTATCACTCGCGCGAGGGAAAGTGCTGAACTTCTATGACGGCGACTATAATATATATAATAAAGGGAGAAAACAGCTAATTGAATATGATAACATAAAGTGTTTACCTTCTCCATCCTCGTACGAGTATCTCACCGCATCTATTTTACTCCTTCAAAGATCTTGGCAACACTAATAAAGGCGGTTATCTAATATTGATAGCCGGAAAGGTTTTTTCGCACGGTCAAAAAATGTCGCACGGTCACAAAAAATCGCCCTTCCCCCCCATTTTTCCTGGTGGGTAGATTTGAATTTCCTGCTGAGCACCTTCAGGGGGGGGGGGGGGGGGGGGGGGGGGCACTGTGCCCACCCTGCCTCCCCGGCTGTTACGCCACTGATAATCAGACATAAGTAGGAAATTACCTGCAACTGAAAAATCGAAGAAAAAAATAAAATAAAGTTGTTGCCAAAACTGTTGGTTTTATGCCCCTTTGACGTGACATATCTAGGCAACCGAATGTCCAGTTCCAGAATATACAGACTAAGGGCTAATACACATTTGATTTGAAAAGAAATCTACATTTTTGACTAGGCCAATAGAGCCACTTTAACTCAGACTAAAAGCATTTTAAAGCTGAGTTTTCTACTTTACTATCATCTCGTTTTTTGGGTAAAAGACTACATTTAGATATCTGAACAGTACAGACGTGACTTTATTGTAAAAGTTAAATATGTGTATTGGTCCCAAGAAAGGGGTCAAGGTTTTGTGATGATTTAAAAAAAAAAAATAGATCGGTAGTCATGCTACGACCTATACATTTTTTTAAGTGTCATGTCAGTTCTCAATTTTTTTAAAAAAATTCCTGAAATTAAACTCTTCCATCATTGCCTTTTACTTCAATTTTCAATTTTTTTTATTGTAAGACATTACTAAAACAGACACTAAACGGGGCTAATTACAAGCTATTGGATATTAACCATAATGGGGAATCAATTAAATTGGGACATGATCAGTTTGTGTTAAAATGTGAAACCCGATAAAAGCTCAACAAACATTGTTATGGTTGAGAGAAACATGATGGGAAATATATAAAGCTTCATCTCCTTCTATTTACCGACTCTAAATTTACCAATATTTTAATATTAAAATTTACCAAAATTTTAATCTTAATATTTTAAGATTTAAAAATCTTTGAACCAATATTGCGGATTTGTCATATATTTTGTTGTTTAACCACTGAAAAGAATTTCACCCTGCTATGAGAATCAAACGGTGCCAATCGATTAAATAGAATAATAGTGACAACAATTTCTGCCCATCATTTAATACGATCTACCAGGAGAGGCCAACGGGTGCCAACCTATTATATGTATATTACTGAGCTATTAATAGAGTCGATTTATCATTTTCACACATCTTGTTCATTGCACTCTCGTTCTGTCATAGAGTAAATTCCCATGATGTTGGTGTCAATAGTGGTCAGTTACACACCAGGGAATTTGAAACCACCGTGTGTAAAATAAAAAAAACTGTCTTGATTAGGATGTCTAGCGGAAAATAACCCGGGTGCAAACAATAAGTCAGCGTCGTGTATTAGTAAAGGCAAATTATCATCATTTAAAGGCCAATGACGCTCAAGAAAAGCTCCGAGCCTGGCAATAATTTTCAACATGACCGACAAAGCGTGAGAGTTTAAAGGATGCCTTCGGCCCAGAGAAGGGATAGTAAACAGCACAAATGTTATCTAATCACTTTACATTATTCCACGAGGGTACAAGCCTGTCATTATGCTGTTGCAGATTGCCAAGTTATCACATATTTCTGTTTCATCTTGCTCCTAAAATTGGTACTTTTCAGCAATCAAGATGATAGAATACTTTTTATCTAGAATGAATTATATTAAACTCTTCTGATGAATGTCAAAATGTGCAGCTAAATTATGTCTATGGTTACAGCTGTTGCACCTAATATAGACACGAAAGCGAGATATCCACGTTTTCTAACCTTCTGATGTAAAAGAGTACATCACTGCAATCCCAAATAGTTCGTAGAGCACAACTATAGATAAACGCAAACGTCTTGGGCGAGGTATAAGATGAAGCCAAACAAAAATGGACCTAACGCTTGGAATGATGAGGCTGTGCATGCATGTCCTTGTCTGTGATTGGCTAGTGAGATGGTGTGAGGGTGAGAGAATGGGTTTGGGAGATTGACAGGACAGGTGTCAGGAAGCACATGCTGGGAGAAGCTTGACCACATGGAGCAAGGCATGGGCTGGTGTGTGAGAGTGAGAAAGTGGGTTAGTTTTACATTGGACTTCATCATGGTTAGATGCCAGTGTGGAGAAAGGCTGGAGAAATAAAATAGAAACATAGAGATATATAAATACAAAGTTAAGAGAATGTCGTCGGTGTGTGAATCCTTCTGGGAACTTCATAATAGACCGGTGAGGACCCGTTGTAGAGGTGGTATGCACACGGTGAGGATACGGTGAGAACGGTAAGCTAAAATTGTGAGCCCGGTACCAGGCCGGTGCTAACCCGGTACAGACTCGGTGTAGAACGGTATCGACCGGTGACACGGTGAGGAGGTGTTATGCACCCGGTGAGAACGGTAAGCTACAAATGTATGAGGGCGGTGAGCCCGGTACTCGGCCGATGAGGACCCAGTATATAACGGAATGGACCCGATGACCACAAAAACAACAACAATGCGCCCGTTGACATTTTTGTACTAATTGTTTGGACTCTGTTGTTTTTCTATTAGACGGTAAGGTGGCCGCCTACCACCTCCGCCCTGCGAACGGGCGCGAAACGGGTGCGCCGTCATTATACCGTCCTCAAACCGGGCTCTCACCGTTCGCCGCCGCTTTTACTCACTGGCAGGAGTTTTGAGCATGCTTAAAATTCCTGCCGGGCGCGGATGGCCGGCAATGTTCCCGGCAACGTTCCCGGCAACGTGTTCAATGGACGGGAAACGGACCACGTGTGTCCTCACCGTTTACCACCGTCTGCACCAATTTGTCACACGGTAAGGGTCGGCCAGGTTACACGGATACATGTGAGTAATACAGAGATTCCCGGAATTTAAGTGAAGCGGCGAGATTGAGCGCTCAGCTTATAAAGGGCGTTTGATGACGTTATCAAGGCGGTTCGGCCGGTACCCAGGCGTTCCGGCCGGTAAAGACCTGATGAGGAGGTGATATGAGGTCAAAAAATTTCGCACGGTCACAAAATTTCGCAGTACAAAAAACACAACAGTCATCAATTTGTTGACTGTTGTGCTTTTTGTACTGCGAAATTTTCTTTCTTTCTTTCTTTCCCTTTCTTCTTTTCTTTCTTTCCCCTTTTTTCTCCTTTTCCTTTCTCTTTTTCCTCCCTTTTTCCTTTCTCTCACTCTTTTCTTTCCCTTTCCCCCTTCTTTTCCTCTTTTCCCTTCCCCCCATTTTTCCTGGTGGGTAGGTTTGAAAATTCTTGCTGAGCACCTTCAGGGGGGGGGGGGGGGGGGGGGGCACTGTGCCCCCCTGCCCCCCGGCTGTTACGCCACTGCATTTCATATAGGCGTGGTGTAACATAACTTTATGGTTATCATTGTATTATGTATTTTACACGGTCACTAACTTCAAAATAAAATATCAAATTTCCAATGTCTTGTCGATCACCATATCCTTTCAGGATTGTCAAATCGATAAACACGTGGGTGGTTAGAAAATCATATTACAATGTATAAGCAGCAGTGCCGAAATGTCAGCTTTTAAACATTACAATTTAAGGACGAATGAAAAAAAATCTCCGAGTTCAGTTTGTATCGTCATTTTCATGACGAGCTTACCCATCACGTTGGTTCGTATCACATGTGGGCATTGTAGGTGACGGAGGGCCTATGGGACGTGCCCCTACCCAAATTTCACGACCATATGCTTCCCGTCCACCCCTAAAACTTGCCAATTGCCAATAGAACACGTATATGAATATATCCCGGTCCCACCAAATATATCCTCCCGGGACCCCACCCCCTAAATTCTGATGCTTCCGCATGCGAGGCAAAATTACTGATCTGTTATTGTTAATTTATTCATACCGTTGCCAACATACACCAGAGTTCTTTGCATCATAGAAAATTATTTTATTTGGGTGGCCAAGTATTTTTCCGAGTACTGCTCTGATTTGGTCAACACACCATAGCATATAGTATTTTCGAAATGTTTCTCACTTGTGGTGAATAAAAAATGAACTGAACTTAGTCAAAAATAAGGATTACATCAATGATGTTGTTATTTGGCAATTTGTGTACGCAAAAGGTATCAAATTGTTTAGTTTGCCTGCCCTATATTTCATATGTCAATGTAAAACACTTGCTCGGATTTGAATGTTTGTCCGATTACAGGAAATCCAATATTTTACTTCTTTTCAGTTTTAACAGTGTCCTGTACACTAGTAATGTACAGAGTCAAATCCTATAAACACTATTAGTTCATATTTATTTTAAGAAGTAGTTACCATATCCTGCGGATCCTTGGAAGATCGATTTTCCATCTTTCCATCTTCTTTGCTTGACTTAATTCGTCTACATTTCTTTGCATGTTTGAAATGAATAAATATGAAAATGTTTAAAACGTCAGTCTTAAATCGTTCAACATAATACACACATTGTCAATATTGTTTCTCATCTAGAAGATACGTTACATGTATCTCAATAAACATATGTAACCGTATCCCATGTATAGACTGTATTCATCAATCACCAACCACAACTAAACATGTAACACGAATCATGCTTAAACGAATGATGATGATATTTCACTAATAGATCGAAACATGATCCAAATTAAGTGAAATTGAAGAAAGCAAATTGCGTCATACGGAAGCGATAAACTTAGAAAGTACACAATAGCAAGCAATGACTTTGTTTGACACGGCTATTTGAACTAATTATTACCCGACCGCTAATGTTTTCAAAAAGGACGCGCCACGTTATATGCATTATCCCTTTTCCCTTAGAGATGGCTTTAGGAATACAATTTAAAAAGGACCAAACAGGATAGAAAACTGGGTTCTTTCAGTGACTGGAATCGAACCCCAGCCGCCATGAGAATCCAAGCCAAAATATACAAGGTTATTTAGTGGCTATCTAGTAGCTACGTAGTATTTTCGTAATATACTCTGCCATGATTGAGAAATAAGATGACGTATTTGAAAACAATGAGACCGAGAAAGTGGGGGCTTACAACAAAACGTAAAATTGGTATATTAGCATCCCCGAGTTATAGGGTTAACGACCGAAGTTCACATTGTTAAGAAAATTAGATCAATAATAATATAGACTCGAATTTCAACGTAAAGCAAATGTACGGCGTAGAACAAGTAAATGCGACGCCTTCTAAAACTCTCAACAATCCGCACTTTAGTGATTCTTTATATCGTAGATATATCCTCTTTTCTATCCAGTTTTGTTTGTTAAGTTTAATGTCTCTCTATTTATCAATCCACAGCCAGAACATTAATAAAAGAAGCACCCTAAAATAACCAAACAGTGTGAAACTGTTGTACAGCAGTCAGAGTTTAGAGTACGCGACGTCTTCAAGTTTATTCCAGTAACCATACCGCAGGTGCTTAACCCAATCAAATATAATAGGGCAACGCGTATCTATGTTTGATATTTACTTTTTCTACTTCTACAAAGGTTATGTAATACTAATCTGAGATTTATCATATAAACCTGTATTTTGTCCCATCATAACATCAACATGATTGTAGTACTTAAGGCCTAGGCACTGGAGGTCAAACGCCCTTAACCATGGTCAGTTTCCGAGACACCAACATTGGTCAGTTTCTAAGAGATCAGGAAGATCGTTGTCTTCTCTCTAATACTTACTCCGTTTCATTCCGCTGAAGTAGGGTAACTGTAAATAAACTCTATTATAAAGATTATTTGGAGCAAGTTTAAATTTTGACCCCATATGCAAAGGTCAACGACCTTTTTACGTTTTACCCGATAACTCGTTAACCAAACATTGGAAGTAGGGCAAACTATACTTTTTCGGAATCCTTGTGCTCAGCCGAACAATTTGGTGTGCTTTTCAGCTTAATTAAAGTCATTTGAATTTTTGGGCCCCTGTATGGCGGCCATTTTGGAATTTGCGCTATAAAAGAACTTTCCCGTCACTTTTGAGAGATGCATGGGAGCTCATTTTTTCTTAAAATGGTTCTAGTTGACAAATTCACTAAGAAACTTTGGTATCAAGAAATTGGTCACGAAACCCAAGAAAATGACTCTACTACATAGAAAGTTCTCTAGAATAGTATATTACAAGAGACAGGTGTTATCCGTGCATTTATAACGCAGTATATTGTTGTCAAACACATGCGTTCCAGTGCCCTGTAAACATGGCAACTATATTTGACAGGTTGGCAGAGTAGACCAGGAGTGCAGGCAAGCAGACGACCCATTGACACATGACATCTAGAGTAGTTACTACATGTACTATAACTAGCATTGATCACTGGCTCTTTTTGCTTTGAGTGACTTGTCAGAACATCATCATAAACATTTTCCATGAGGCTATTGGTTTTTCCATACAAAACATTTGTTCAAGGATCACTGAACCCATACTAGGCATGTTTGTACTTATTTTAATAAATCTACCACGCTGATTCCAAATATGGTAATGACATTCAATAGTTTTTGAAACATTTCTTCGACATTTTGGAATGTCGTCTGCAGACTCCTGTCGCGTGGAAAGTGTTAAAATGCATGCAGGGCTTGTGAATAAGCGTGTTTGCTCTTAAACTAAAATTGTGGAAAATCTCATTTCCACAACTTCTGTTTGATTTCTTGAACATGTTTATTGTCCCTGACCTAATCAATATTTCGAGATTTCAAATATTGTTGTTATTAATAATAAATAATTAAACATTTTTCGTCAAGGATTTTCCAAAATGCTATTGGTTGGTCATTTAGGTTTTTTCAGTCCCCTTTGTAAACTTGTGCATGTCTTTCCTGGATTTTACTCTCTATCTTTCATTGTGTTCCCTTTCTGAAGTGCTACTATACAGGGTGAATCATTAAACACTGTGTACGATTTGTAACGGCCATTTGACCTTGATGCGTGCATTGAACCCTGGAATAGTTGTTGTCTGTATAACACGTTTTTAAACTAGTTTATCCTCCCGAAATATGAAAGTAATCGACTTATAAATAAGCAAACTGTTATGAGTTATGTAAGCTGACCGCGTTTTTCGCCATTCCAATGGGATTCACACACAGTAAATTGGCTTTGCTAAAATGGTCATTATAATCACACCAATTCTTTAATTTTGGGATAAGCAGTAAATCTTCTGATACCAAATTGTCAAATGAAAACACAAATCTGAATATCTGCATCACCATTCAACCTTCAAGAAGTGGAGGCACGTGTCAGAGCCGAAGTGACATTTCTACGCCGCAACAGGGGAAAGCTTAAACGAGCTGCTCGCAACATATTGGACAGGGCAGGCTTCATTAAAGGAAGGCTTCATTAAAAAAAACCCACCTTAAAACCAGCAAACACGAAACTGATTTCTTTTTTAAATTGCAAGGAAGCTATTTTTTATTGATGTCTTACAAAACCTTTAAAAGAAGACCGTAATTCAGGCCGTATAATATGTGAACCTGATATGGTAAATATTTGCCTTCACAGATGTGAAAAATTATCAAGACACTGTGTCTTCAGAACATACTATGTGTGCAATATTTTTAGTATGTGAAGTATTATTATCTGAACTATTTATTTCTACAATGCTTTACCACCTTTGGCTCATCATGCTGCAGTAATATTCATATCATAACTGTGTATGTAAACCCCATTGGAATGGCGAAAAACGCGGACAGTTTACAAAACGAGTTACAAATTGCTTATTTTATTGCTTAACAACGCTTTATACAAACAACAAAAATTCTATGGTTTAATGCACGCATCAAGGTCAAATGGTCGTTTCAAATCGTGCACAGTTTTTTTTGATTCACCCTGTTGTTTTCTTGAAATGAGATAATTGCCTCTAATAACAAATCAAACTACTTCATTTTGCAAACAAACCTTTTCTCAGGGTTTTAATGCCAGCAGGAAATGACTTGTAAGAATCATAATTGAAACAATTGATTATGTACAAGAGATCAATGGGGTCCCTCACGCCTTGACACAGCTGTTGTTGAAATTAAATATTCGCGTTCACTTTTAATTTCACAAGGTAGATATTGCCAAGTAAATACCGACCTGGGCAACCGAAATCTTCACGCCACGATAATATTATGAGTGTTGGTATAAAATTGCGAAAATTGCATTGAATTGGAACAAATGGACATTAAATTTATACCTTTTTATTCCATGGATGTTAAATAATAGAATTTGGACGTTAAACTTGATGTGATATTATGTCGGTAAAATCATTACTTTATTAATACTGAACAGATTTCCATCAAACGTCAAACAATACCAACATTGGTACATAAATTTCATTTTTGTGCTCTTAAATCCCGTAAATCGTCAACAATGTCTTATTTTTAAAAGGATTCCGAGTACAGCAGGCCAAATACAGGCCTAAAACCCTGCTCTTATCACTAACCACAAGCAGCATGCTGTGATTATCAACTCCACAAATAACTACCTATGATCATTTAGCATTGATCGTGTTGACGATCCACCAATCTACAAACAGGACATATTTCCTTTTTCATAACTTTGGATATATTTCACCGATTTTGCTCATTCGGAAATCAAATTGTGATAACTTAACCCCATTTATTCATTGTGAAACAACTAGCGGCGTACCCTCGCTACGCTCGGGTCCCCGCTAGATGGATATGTCACATTACTTACCTCTGAAACCACATAAACCCCCTACACCCCCAACCAGGTTGATGTATAACCATATCCCTCGTAAAGGCATTATAAACCCCTACAACCCCCATTCAGGTTGATTTATAACCATATCCCTACTAAACCATTTACCTAGGCTCCTTTATTAACCCCTACCTCTCAAACCGCATCAAGTTAACCCTCGGTACTTTTAAAACCACATAACCCCCTACAACCGCCCCTTACTGCAACTACACCAACCAGGTGGATACCATTTCCCGTGGCTACTTCATTAACCCTCGGTCCCTTATATTGTTTGACATGCGAACTTAAAGTAAAGAAATCAGGTTGCTTCATTAATCCCCGCAAAACGCTACTTGTACCATTTGAACCCTAGGCCTATCCTAAACCATTTACCGTGGTTTTACACAGCCCCCCGCCCCCAACATGACACCAAATACCCTACCAACAGGCCTATAACCATTTCCCTTGTGGCTTCTGCGCCATGTGTAGGGGTGCGTGTGCCGCGGCAGTGAGCCCTTGCGCAAACATGCACGCGTTACCACGGTATGATTACGCGGTAGTACGCGCAACGCACAATGTTGTTCAATTCTAGTGGCATTTATGAGCCAAATCTGAGAGTTTTTTTCTGTTTTTGGAGCCAGTTGTTGACCAATTTCAGTGGAATAAACTTTAACACACTTCCCTTTATTTTTTCTATCTTTCATGCAAATAAGGCGCCACTTTGATCAGAACTAACGGAGAAATAAGGATAACAAACAGACAAACAAACAAACAAACACCGTTTCCATATTTATAGTAAGATAAAACACGAAAATCAGCAAAACTGTAATAATTATGTTTCTATTGACCCCACTAGTACCAAGTCCTTCCTACAAAAAGACCCAAGTCAAAACCAGGAAGGACGCATGGCCAAACTGATACCCTTAGCGCCATACACAGGTGGTGTGATAAATCAAAGAAATGCAGAATAGAAGAGGAGAGTCATTACCCCTGATAACATGGATAATTGGGGGATAGAACGGTCTCAGAATTTACAGGGTATGGAACCGTATTAATGGTGACATTTGTACCTTTGAGTGTCTTTTATACAGGGTGTATAAAAAAAAAACGCAACACTTTTTGCCCTGAGCTGTACGATTACAGCAAATCACATATCGCCCCCGAATAGATATTCCGTTAGAACTACTTCTTGGCTATCACATACTCAAATTACAGCGATAACGATTACGAATTCGCTGAGATATTAAAAATATAAGTAGATAAGTGCAAAAAACGATTTACATAGTTCGTCCTATAGACAGAGTTGTTGGTCTTGGACATGCTACGGAGTGGCCTGCTCGCTCTCTCTCGGACACCATTATCCTTTTTCTTTGGGGGTTATGTTAAGTATTAAGTCTTCCAGACACCAACAACTAATCGCCAAGATCTTAGGAACGGCATCATTAACGCTGTTTACACGTCGAGTAGCGCTTCTCATGCGGGAATGTGCTCGTCGATGCGTCTTGAAACAAGGACAGCATTTTGATGGTCGAGCTGCACCATTATGTCACCATCACAAACTATATAAACAATGAATGATTCATACAAACAATTCCTACCTTTATTGGACTTTTTCATTTGTTCATCTTTTGAATATTGTACCATATATATTTAATTACTTACATTTAAGAGAGAAAGAGGGGAGGGGATTTGCATCAACAGAATTTGTAATTGGATTTTCAAGCTGTGTCATTTACTATCAACTAATAAATGATACGGAAATAGCAGTTGTAGCCAGATTTGATCATAACATGACATATTCTTCTCAATGATGAGTTTGTTTCCCATTACTACAATGAGTTATCAAGGTGTTTTGATTATATTGACCTGACAAGATTAGGAATACAGGATAAACGATGTAAAACGTGTTTTGCACTTCCCTGCTTATATCCTGATTATCTCAGCCAATTCATAATCGATATTGCTGTAATTTGACTATTTGATAGCCACGAAGTAGTCTTAACAGAATATTTAAGTTTTTAGGTGCGATATTATGCTCTAGAGATAGTGAAATTGGGAGCATATATATAGGATAAAGTATTCTTTCTTATTATTCACATTCCACACTTATTTACATCTCGTCCACGCCCACCAGATCCGGATTTACATGAATACGATATCGGACAAAATCGAAGAACTGTCAATTTAACATCATATCATTGAATACCTGGGAAAACCTCTGTAAGGTTAGCAGGTACATTTTTCGTTGCGATTGTGCCTTGTAAGATGAAATTATATAGAAAATTGGAAAGAATTCTTGAAATCCTATCTGTAATATGCATCAACAGAGACTGTCTAATGTTCCGAATCCTTGTCAGGATATACACGATGAGTCTAATATTTCCACTTTCCAGAATTTCCCATACGTAGGTGCCCCCAGGAGAGTTCATGTGACACCCTTTTTTAGGTCTAATATAACCATGTATCAAATCGGAAATTATGTTGATGATTATATTATGTAGATTATTACATGAGGCAGAAATGTATTGTGAAAGTAGTGAACCCATCAACACAGCATTAATTCCAATACATTTCGCAGTTGTGTGCGCAATATTTAAAAATTCGAAAAACTCACTCCGTCTAGTTTAAGTTGTTGCCGTATCTAACAAGCAACCAGTTATTGTACATCTAGGTGTTACCTGTGTTAACCCGTGTCAGATGTTATTTGCTCCTCAATTGGTGGAAGTAGATTAATGTATACTTTAACCCTTACCGTTGCATAAATGCATTCGCTTTCTCGACATCAAATATAACAATATCGAGTGCAATGGATTAAAATACTTTGGCGTGTTGTACCACTGATACCTCTATTTCCGATGCTCATATAACCTCTTGTGAACGGTTAATGGATTATTTGTGCGAACGGGGTTTACTTAAATCGCACACCTGCCAATCTTAACACTTTCTACGCGGCTATTAATAGTTTACCATACCATGTACATGTATACACAGCAGATTTTTCTGAAACCTTTCCCAACTTTTAAAGTCTATCTCACGAATTTCAGTCCTAAACATTTTTGTACTTATTTTAGTGCATTTCACATAGTAAATCCAAATATAGTAATGAATTCTAATATTTGTGACATATTTGAAACATTTTGTGAATTTTTTGATTTGTCGTCTGCAGATGACTGCCGCGTGGAATGTATTAATTGCAATCCATTTAGACACACGGCGCATGTTTTGTTTGTTTGTTTTTATTAGGCATCATCAGCATAAATATAAACAAAATGATAGAAGAAAAAATAAAATTTACAAAGTACAATAAATTACATAACAACATAAATAACAAACATTTCATCACAATGCCATCCAGGATGGCAGACACTGACATCAAAACTGACATACCAGGATAGCCCATTAAGCCTGACAATAAGGAGCAAGCTTATTTCCAATGGGAAAATTATTATTTCCAATGTTTGAATTGTATGATATCGTTGTCAAGCGAAATCCTAAGCGAATAATTATTCCATCACCTCTGAAAATATACAAGTCATGTTATTTTAAGAAAATTAAACATTGTAGTTGGATACCGTAGGTCCAACAACAAGAGTTGCAAGAGTTAAATCAGCAAATGTAGAGCACATTCAGCAAATCTACGAGTGTTAGAAAATATTATTCGCAAACTTTACAAGTGTTATGTGTGTTCCCATTTCCCCAAGTTCAATGTTGATTTCTATATTGTGTACACCATCCATGCCATCAGTGCACATGGTCTTGCAACATTGATAGGTGGGGAAAGGGTCAGGGGTATGAGGAAGGGAATTCTTCAGGCTACCATAAATAAGTTTCTATTTTCACTTGACTTAAATAGTGTGGGTGTTTTGATATATGATATGTTATTTTTTAGCCAACGCAAATGAAACAAGTTTGGATTAATCCGTTGTGTATCCTTTCTATTATATTTGATACCAGATCGATACAATAATGTAATTAGTGCCAACCAATTAGTACCCGTCCTACCAATATTTCAAATTTTCACTCTTACATGGTGTTTGAAATCGGTGGAAACTATGAAAATCTGTAACATGCAACATGAATTAAAAACAATGTGATGCTGGCATTGGTGTTGGGTTGATTGGCTAAAGCAAAAGGTCATTATCAGCTTGTTAAACAATATAAGTGAAAAATTCAACATGAAAGTATTAGACAAATTAACAAATTAAACTTTTGTCAGTGGATATTCATTTGATACAAATTACTATACTATAATTAGCTCTATACTAGAGCGGTTCTCGGGTGTAGCGGTTTTCGTATGTGGCGGTTTTCGTATGGGGCGGTTCTCCTATGGGGCGGTTTTCCTATTTGGTGATTATGGTGGTTGGCATTGATTATAGTTTGGATATGTGTAGGCATGTTTTGGATCCAACCGGAACCATGAGTCGCCGATATAGTTGCTGTTAGTGGTTGTTGAAGTTTAGAGAGATAAGTAATGTGAATAGGTTGTAGAGGTTGGTTAAAGTAGCCATTTGCAAATGAAGGGATGTCTAGGTCTAGACGACATTGTCTGTAGGAGGTAAGTGTGACTGATCTATTACCACTGTCCTAAGAAACTATTATTGATGTGAATAATTACATTCATTTGCTGATTATTGTGATTATGTTTAGTGAAACATGGTGGGAAACAGTTGCCTAATACAATCTTGCATATTGTTATGTAACCAGCATCGGCAAAGTTATTTAATAATTTAGTAGTAAAAAATAGGTTAGACAGATTTCAATTGCCATTGAAAGAAGTGGAGTATATTTTGGGGGTGTAGAGGTTGAATTTATTGATTCCCTTGTATTTTATCATTGTCAAAAAGAAGCGGCGGTATTAATAAAGATGGGTTTATAAAGATCATGTCCTCACTATTACCATCTTTGCCTGTTTGATTGAAAGACCCCTGTTGGCAGATGTCCAAGATATTCTATATCTTCGAAATTAGTCTGACTAAAAGTGAAATCTATCAGATCTGCTAGCTGTTTCACTCTATTTAAAGTTGCATATGTTGTCTTTTATTGGAATAGCTTTAGTGTAGTTGTTTGTTGTCTGTGGTGCTATTAGCAAATGGGGAAAATTATGTTGTAAGAGTGCAATTTACACAAGCAAAGAATGAAAAGGACTATGCAATAAGTTTTTATGTAAAAAGTTAAGGCATTCCAAGTGGTATTGACGAAGAAGTAGCTCAAGATTAGCATTACGTATATGGATACACAATTGCTAATAATACCCTAACATTCCTGGAATATGTGATGGTGTTTGAAATTGCTGTCCTGGTGAGCGTTGGCAAGTTAGTTGTGAGGTTAAGGAAGTGGGGGGGGGGGGGGGGGGGGGGGGGGTGAACAGAGGGTCAGTTGGGAGAATTGGGACGCTCTGATTTCTATAAAAAACTAGGTGATTGGTTATGGTTAAAATACCCTGACGTTTCTGGAATGTTTGATTCACTATGGCAGGACATATTGTTTACGCGCGAGGCACAAGATTGGATTCAGTTTGACGTTATCTACAAAACTGAAAATCGTGCTCAGGAGAGCGTAGGTAGGTTAATTGAGAGGTTAACTGGGGATTTGTGTAGATGATTGGGGGTAATTTTATGTCCCCCTCTTTTGATTTCCACACAATAACATAGCTTGTTTGGTTTGGGTTAATTATAAATTGAAATGAATATTAACATCACTAAAAATATCATCATTCTTGGCCTATCAAATTGGAAATAAGTTATCATTTATAATGGAAGAGTCGTAAGGAGCATACCATTTTTTCTCGCTAAGGGTACATTTATAATCCCATGTATGTGTGGTTCAGTATGCATGTCGCGAAAATATGAACTATTGCAGCAACATTTTGTGTCATGTGTTTGATACAACAGAAGTGCTCACAGTATAAAGTGATCATTGGAGGAGACTAATAGACTATGTGCATTCATCAATGTTTTAATTGATCTAGTGTGTCATGTTAATCATATATATTACAATCTTTGTTTCAGACCCAAACGTATCAAATATTTTATTACTTTTAATAATAGTATTGTTACAATCTGAATCCCTTCCGTATTTATTAATTATTACTTTCATAGCCGTTAGTGAAGTTCAAGACCCCAGATAGGTCAATAGATGTGGACCCCATCCTCCTAGTACAATGCATGCACAGTTAGGACCCGGGACTTGTTAACTTTGCATCAAAAATTGACGAACCTTTCAGCTACCATGGTTCAAGATTATAATCAATGCAAGCAAGACCTCACTCAGCTCAAGAGTTTACAGAAATGTTGTAACCAAAGCAGGGAACTTAAATGTAACTCAAAGTTAATGTGGAGATTTACAAGGAAGAAATCACACAAAAACACTATTTTTTTCAAAACAGTAAAACATATATTTTATTATTTACATTTGTTGTTGCTGTCACAGACAATGAATGGTTATTTTTATATATAGAACGATGTAGGATATAATGAATGATTTGAGCTGTTCAATTTTTTCGCTGCAAATGTAGGGCAAAAATGGTGTCATGTTTTAGAAGTAATATTTTCGTTTTATTGCAGCTAGAATTGGAATTGTTTCCCTTTCAAATTGCCTTAAATTACCTGCCCTTTTCATATCTTATTTCAAGGCCTGACTAGATGCCAAGGCCATGTAAAGTAATGACGTCTTGTAACGGTGCTGTGTACATGGTTAATTAAATGGTCCAATAACTTATCCCTGTGGGACGCTTTTCAGATGAGTATGAGGCTTATAAATGTTGTCATTTACAGAGATAAATCGTTACCTATGAGTGACAAATGACAACATTTAAAAAAAAAATAAGCCTAATATTCTTCTGGAAGGCGTCCCACAAGTATCAGTAAACATTATACTCATGAGACCATTTATTGCACCATAATGTTTTAATTCAAGAACTTTTTGATACCCCTCGTATGTTAAAGGTATAATTTATGTGATATTTTCAGGGAACGCCCTCAACATTGACAACAAATTGAAAGCAGATTTACATTTTCTGATCATAAATCGTACATTCATTCCAAGTTACATGAATCAATACGATTCTTATTACTTCAAAATCATGGTTTTAGAGTGAAAATAAACTGATTTGACTCTAGTCTAAATTCACTCTAAAACCATGATTTTGAGGTAATTAGGAACCGTATTGCTCTGTAACTTGGAATGTATGTATGATTTATGATCAGAAATGTAAATCTGCAAGAAAATCTACTTATCTACTAATCATGAATAGAGGGAGCTCCCTGGAAAAGATCATATAATATGCCTTTAATACAGGTTTTCCCGGCGAATTTCGCACTTTGTTAAGTTCATTTTGTATTATGGGTATTCAATTTCGCGAGAAATCTTAGCATCTTGCTATCGACGTGTATCTTTTTCGCAAAAACAAGCAGTCAATTTCATTTAAAAGAATTTAAATTGATACATGCAAAATCAATTAAATTTATTGAGATTCAAATCTGTTTAGGGCCTATACGCTGCCATGTTAACGAATGCGCGGCCGATTTGGTAAAAGCATCAATCTATTTGGAAGTATAGTGGACTTGATATTGTGATTCGAGCTAAATCAAATTGTCCTTTACACCAATTGGCATTTAAATTCGCAAAATCAGCATTCAATTGGAATAAAGCATGTTACACGTTTGATTGTTTTACAATATAATTGCCATGAATTTAATGGTTAGATAATTTTGAACCGTTTTATGTTTTACAAGACTTCTTCAATTCAAGGCACAGGGCCCGATATCATTGGGAGTAGTTTCACAGATCACTCAATGTATCTTGTGTATGATAAGTTCCCTACCTTCGATCCTAGATTTTGTTCCGATTTCCACTGAAGGTCAGAATATATTTTTCTATTCAGTCAAAAGGATTTTTTTTTGGATGATTCCTCTCATAAAAACATATTATCGACCCGATTACATTACTTTTAATTGATTTTTAAAAAATAAAGAATCATAAATATTTTTTGAAGGTAACCGTAGAATAACAGACGAGAAATAACGTTGTTTATTTCAAATAATCTGAACACTTTCCACGTGGAAGTCGTCTGCAGACGACAGTTCTTAAACTTCACAAAATGTTTAAAAAATGTCAAGATTATTTAATGCCGTCACCATATTATTTGGAATCATTATGAGAAGTACATTCAAATACGTACACACTTGCCTAGTATTGGTTCGTAATTCTTAAGATCAACTTTAAAAGTTGGGAAAGGTTACTCAAAAATCTGTTTAGTGTATAATATGGTAAAACTAATTGCCGCGTGGTAAGCAAGTAAGTGTTATTTAAACACCTTTTTTGCACTTCGCGAGTGAAATCCCCATCCCGTACGCGATCACATCGGGTCGCGTATCTTCGGTAGTTGATAGTCCGATCCATGATAGTATAAATAGGCGTTAATCATTGATGCTCATGATTGAAAATATTATGAAGGTTTGGCATCGATGGCCTGTATTTTTGTACGTAGTTAAACACGGTTTGAAGCTAAACACCTGTCTAACTTGGACATAGTGTTTACCCAAACGCAATTGCTTTTGGTAAAATGTATGATTCACAATGTTTGATTTTTTTTAAAAATCTTATATTTATTTGAGATCCATGTAACTCTTATACCTACCCATAACATAATGTTCTTTGCATTTTTGAATTCCTCATGAAATTACTAACAAGCACCTCTATAGGATTGCCATGGGTTTACTGCCGCTGGTTAATTATAACATACAGTATAGTACAGGCTAATGAAAGTGCCTCAACAAGTTTAAATATTTTTTTAGAGTTTACCTTATATTTTGTTCACTATGCCCCCTACACTGATTTAAACTGCATTTTTGAATTGCCAATGTTGAGAGCTTTCCAAAAATCTATAGACCCTACTTTTGCGAGAAAAAAAAATCCGTTAGAGTAATTTATATAAATTTGGGTTAATATTTGCGTTTACTGTGTAGTGAATAGGGGAAAAGCCGACCATGCGACTTATCCATAATGAATAGTTGTTACATAAGGTTGACAAGTCTGTTAAAACACAGACATAAAGACTATTAAATAACCTTTAAGAAGAGACCAAAATCATGTTTGTAGATCATAAAGAGGTTGATTCAAGGAAAGGCACCGCTTGGCACACACTTTTTTCCCAGAGAGTTTATGTGCATCCCCCCCCCCCCCACCGCCACTTCCCAACTCAATCAACCACATCTCCCCCATTTAAGAAGTTATATGCGTCATATTTACAGGTTATGTAATGCAATTATTTAGCTTTCAAGTGAGACCAAAACCATGACAATATCCTTTTGCGTCAGTTATCGTGATTTGAGCAGAACACGATTCAGAAAAGCGCAACGACGCCACTTTTTTTTTTTTTTGGGGGGGGGTTGGCGAGTTCAAAACGCGTGGACCGACATAAATTGATACAACAAGTCCACGCATCCGCCCGGCCCTGCGGGGACACATTTTGAAGAAAAATGTGTTAACAAAGGCTTCGTGCTCTTCAAGTTATGCAATTATCAATTGCAACCACGGCCCCTGGGTACTCAGGGATGGCCGGGACTTTGTCATCATGTTTGTTGGGGATTTGACTCAAAATTTTTGAGTCAAATCCCCAACAAACATGATGACAAAGTCCCGGCCATCCCTGAGTACCCAGGGGCCGTGGTTGCAATTGATAATTGCATAACTTGAAGAGCACGAAGCCTTTGTTAACACATTTTTCTTCGGTTCTGGGGGATTGGTGTGGATTGGTTACTACCGTAGTAATACAAACTCTGCTTTATGGTCATTGGATTAAAGTAAACCTATTAGGGACCGTTCATAAATACTTTTGTGGGGGGGGGGGGGGGCTGGATAATTTCATTTTTGGTATATCAACACTTTTTGACCCCCCCCCCCTCTCGCCATGCCACAAACTTTTTTGACCCCCCCCCCCCGTGTATTACAGCCTGCACCTGAAACTTTCTTGTCCCGTTCATTATCAAGTTCAGAGAACATAGGTATCATAGTTTTTATGGGATTTTGTTGACCATGTATCATATTCTATTTTTGATGGGTTTTTAAAAACTTTTTTGATCCCCCTTTGCAGAGTATCAACACTTTTTGCCCCCCCCCCCCCATATCCCCCCACCAGAGTATTTATGAACGCTCCCATACCAAGATGTCAGCCTTTTAAATATTTTAACAAAAAAGTTATGGCAAAAATTAAGGGAATAAAAGAAAATTATAGAAGTGGGACCATTAAAACTGCTTTATTTACTTACTTGAACTTAATGATATTTGGATCATTCCACGTTTATTTAACTATGTCATAAACAACCTTGGGAGAAGTTGTCTTCATTTCAAAAAATTAGATCTACCTTTCATTTCAACACAATCAAAATCTAAAGTTATCCCAAATTCATAATAAAACATCGGTGACAGTGAGCACTGTAATCTCAAAATTCGGGATCAATTTGGCTTGATAGTGTCCTAATTATCCAGGAATCAATGCACTATTAAATCAAAAGGTTAAATCATGGACTTATTAGAATAAGTCCTAATAAGTCCATGGTTAAATCAAACTTGAATAAATACAGAAAAGAATCTGCCAACAACTTGCAATTCCACTGTCTTATCTCAAACACCAAAACTCAAACATAGTTCACTTAATAATCAATAACAGGTTCATTGACCTATACACATACCTAGGTAGTCAAATCCACAGTATGGGATTCAACAATGAATTGTCAAGCAATCTCAAGTGGCCAATTTGCACCCCATTAGGCCAAAAAAAAGTTGTTTGTTTGTCCACGTCCGACCGACCGTGTACCTGGGTGCCGACCGTATTACTTTTTATTTTCGATAATTTTTTTAAAACAACTTTTTGAGCAATTTGAATGGCCAAACGGACCGTTTTTATTCCTTATTTCGTATGATATCGTCATTCTGGTATTTGCAACACCATCCCCAATGCGCAATCCCGTGTACACACGATGTTTAATGCATGAACTTGGCACCCGCGCCGGACTATTAAAAGGACTAAATGAAAATCAGTGATCGCACGTGCAAGTGATGTCATTTTTATACTAAAAACGCAGTGTGAGAAAATATGAAAAATCTAGTTACAGTTAAAGGTATATTATGTGATCTTTCCAGGGAACGCCCTCAACATCGAAAAAAAAATTGAAAGCAGATTTTCTTGCAGATTTACTTTCCTGATCATAAATCGTACATACATTCCAAGTTACAGGGCGATACGATTCTTAATTACTTCAAAATCATGGTTTTAGAGTGAACATAAACTGTCGGATATCCGACAACTTATTTTATTCTAGTCTAAATTCACTCTAAAACCATGATTTTGAGGTAATTAGGAATCGTATCGCTCTGTAACTTGGAATGTATGTACGATTTATGATCAGAAATGTAAATCTGCAAGAAAATCTACTTTCTAGAAAAAATCATGAATAGAGGGCGCTCTCTGGAAAAGATCACATAATATGCCTTTAATATTTGTTCCCAAAATGTTGCTCAACGGCATGAATATTAATTTCAACATAGTATAAAACAATGTTTGGGGTAGTTAGTGCGGGGAAAATAGGTTTAGCAATACTTTCACGTATATATTTCTAGCAAAACTTGAACACAACGATATTTCACTTTGTGCAACATTCAATCACAATGGCGGCGTCCTACGGTATCTGCGCATTGCAAACTCAGTACAAAAATAATATTTGATCGAGTTTGTAGTGTTGCAACCAATGCGACAATATTGGAACTTTAAATTGACAATCTGCCCCATCCCCAGCAGGAGAAAGAGATCAAAATCAGCAGTGTGAAGAGTAAAGCAACAATGTCGCAAGCTTATGAAAAGTGAGGTGTTTTGGTGTGTGTTTGGACTTTAATTCACAGTATTCATGCCGAATTTATATTCCCAAATACAATATCCGTATTAAAAAATACTAAAAAAATAAATTAAAAAATCCGACCTACCGACCCTACCTTTTGAGGACCCTCTATGGACAAACAAACACCTTTTTTTTGGGGGGGGGGGGGCCTTATTTCAGGTTTCGTCATGTCACAAGCATGATGAACTTAACGCAAACACACGCTGTATCGGGCCTAATACTTAACTAACTAATGTTCGGTGTAAGAGACCACCCATGCACACAGTGGGCAGTGCGGACTGTTGCACTATTTCCAATTTACCAACCGGCCAGCCCAATACGCCATTTTATTCACGAAACACGCTAACAATCCACAATTAGAGTCCATTGAACCATCGATTACACTACTTTCCCGAATGATTTAAATTTCGTCCAAAGAACGGGATACTTATATAATCCTATTTCACCTATCTATGGCATTTTTCATTCTAACAAGTACTTAAAACTCCATATTTTGGGCCACGCATACGTTTTGGTGTGTTCAGAAATAGAAACAAAATGGTTCGTCACGCAGTTTCTCCTCAAAAACATGCTACAAATTCACAATTGAACCATCGATTACACAACTTTCATGGACGAATTGAATCTCGACCAAACCACGGTACCCTTTAGAAAACTCTATTCTATCTAAATATGTCATTTTCTATTCTAACAAGCACGGCTAATTCCATATTTTGCGCCATGCCGCGACGTCGGGGTCGGGGTGGGTTGTCTATGGAAATAGAAACAAAATGGCTCGTCGCGCAATTTCCCCTCAAAAACATCGTATAAAATCACAATTGAACCATCGATTACACCACTTTCCTGGCTGATTTCAATTTCGTCCAAACTTCGGGATACTTCGCTATCTCTATTCTACCTATCTATTGCATTCATTTTTCCAACAAGCGCTGCAAACTCCATATTTTGGGCCACGCAGACGTTTTGGTGATTTTGGAAACCGATTAGAAAGCTCTTACCGTGCAACTTCTATGTAAAATTTAGCGTTGCTGCATTGCGCGTCACTTGGGCTACCAAATTTGGCTGGAGCAACTACTCTAAAAATGACAAAACAAAACTATATAGTCAGCCTTCGGCGACTCAATAACAGACTGGTCATATACCAGCTTAGCGCGCCACTACAACAGAGTTGGTTATATTTCTCACTGGGCGTGGATTATTTGATGTAACGTATGCATCTCTGAACTCGAATATCGGTTCGGAAAATAATGACGGGTTGAGATTGCATTACCAGTGTGGATTCGTTTCATTCCGCTGAAGTAGGGTAGCTGTAATAAACTCTATTATAAAGATTATTTATTGCTGGAAATACAATTTTTATAAATCTCTACATAAACCATGCAGGCGTACAAAAATCCTTGAAATCCGATTCATAAGCTTATTATGGAATTGTTTAGTGTAAACTGGTTTGAATCTTGACATGATAAATAAATCTACTATTCAGATAGTTGATTTGGAAAGTTTTCTTGCTATATGTTCTACCGCGCATAGGTTTAAATTCAGTAACGACAAAACAAAGCCATTCTTGCATTCCCTAAGGTTTCCCCCGTACTACGACAGTAATTATAGAGCGCGTATCAGGTTATAAATTTAAAAGAACTGTTCAAATGTGGCAAGTTTGATCTAGTTACAACTCCCCAGTGAATAGACCACACTAATGTGTCAATACAAATGAGAATGCGTGAAAGTTTCTGACGAAAGTTAGGCAACACAAATACAAAAGTGACTATAGAGGTGTATTTGAATTATACATCGAATGACTTGATTCCTTTTCTGCTACAAATTGACTATAGCGCTGCATTATATACGATTGCTTAATATGTTTAACTTTCAAGTAAGGTACGTAAAAAAACTATGTATAACTTGAAAACGATTCATCCAACAAGAATATCAACAGATTGGATTATATTATTTAACTCCATAGCATGCATAGTCCATATTGTTTGTGAATCTTATTAGCCAACCTTTAGTACTGGTGCTAACGGTTTTTATTAGACAAGTCACGTGTATGCAGACTGAATGTATGCTTGGAAAATAATTATGATAATGATTTGGTATTATAATCGGCTGAAGAACTTCAGCATTTTCTTCTGTTACGACCGTAAACACGGAAGTGCTGTTGCCATTGGTGAAGTAAAATAGCGGGACTTTGAGCTGAGTAACGCGCGTATTTGAATGGCCCGATTGTATATATGGCGTCAAGAATGTTAGCGCTCACTCGCTCATTTTTATCACTCGTGCGAGTGAAAGTGCTAAAACTCTCTGACGGCGATATAATATACAAGGGGAGAAAAAAGCTCATTGAATTTGATAACTTAAAGTGTTTACCTTCTCCATCCACGTACGTACGAGTATCTCACCGCATCTATTTTACTCCTTCAAAGATCTTGGCAACACTAATAAAGGCGGTTATCTAATATTGATAGCCGGAAAGGTTTTTTTCCCGTGAAGGTTCGCTAGTAATAAACAACAATTTAGATAGCTTACATCAGAAGTAATCATTACCGGAAATTAATTTTAAGGCCCGAGATTTGCCTAAAGACGAAAACCAAAGTATCTCACATAATCTGTTTTCGCAAACGTGAATATTAATTTGTTCGTACACGACCAACCCTTAAGGGGGGACTTAAGGAAGTTTTTGATTTAATTTTTTGAATTTTGTGAGTGCTGTTATTATTGAACTATTAATCAAATGTATATAAAAGTATACATTTTTGGAAAGGAAATGGATCAGAGAATCCAAATTTGGCGTCAATTTTGACAAAAAAAGTAGTTTTTTCGAGAAAATCACAAAATTCACTTTTTTGACCCAATTTTTTTTGAACAAAGCTAACAAAAAATAATTTTGAGTAAAAAATGGCCAAATCACTTTATAATGATGTTAAGACACTAATGAAGGGACGATTATTTTATTTTAAAAACTTAATCTAAAATTTTTGAAATTTTTGACCAAAAAGTGCCAAAAAACGTGAAAAAATGGATTTTTAATTTTTTTTAACACTTTTTTGTCAAAATTTCTAAAAATATTGGATTAGTTTTAAAAAAAAAATCGTCCCTCCTGTAGTGTCATAACATTATCATCAAGTGATTTGGGCATTTTTAACTCAAAATTATGTTTGTTAGCTTTGTTCAAAAAAATTGGGCCAAAAAACTGATTTTTGTGATTTTCTCAACAAATCAACATTTTTGGTCAAAATTGATGCCGAATTTGGATTCTCTGATCCATTTCCTTTCCAAAAATGTATACTTTTATATACATTTGAGTCATGGTTCAATAATTACAGCACTAACAAAATTCAACAAAAAAACTTCCTTAAGTCCCCCGTAAGTCTAAAGTTTGTGAGACGAAAATGAACCATCATTTGGTCGGTACGCATCAATGCATTCAGATCCGCGGTACATGTAAGGGAAATCCGGACCAGGGGCATAAAACTCCGTTCGTTGATGTGAGGCCGCTTTTAGTGTTTACAATGACTGAGTGAGTAACCCCTTCAATCTACTATAGATTACCCTTAATAATTGACGTATTGCCTTGATATTCGAAATTCTACATTTGAAGTCATATCAATCAAACGTTTACTGGGTTTCTCATTTTAAATTTAAATACTATGCGGTAAATAAGAGCCATTGCTTCAACATGAGGGCATATTTGAATTTATAACGTCACTTTTTACACAAATGAGATGTCGTCCTACTTTTACGATGTCGAAGGCATAACGTTAGGATTCACGGTTGAGAGGCTTAAATGGGTACTTGAGGTGGAACAGAATATTAACACGTTTAAAGTAATTTTCATTACAGATCCTGCCATTTATTAACCTGATTTAGAAATGTAAAATCAATTTATCTTTGCCCTGACCTGGTAAGTTTTCCACGTCTTAAATGTTCAGCTTGGCGTAGTAGAAAATCAAATTACTTTAACTGTTATTTGGTTGTACCACGACATGCAAGATAGTGGCAGCAGTGATCAATATCGGGTCGGTTCGTCGTATCATCAAAAGACATACAATTTATTTGAAAAGATGTCGTTTAGAGTAAAGGCCTTACACTGCAAATCCATTAGTCAAAAAAAAGTTGGCCAATCACTTTACTAAATTGTTGGTTGAAAATATTGACGGTTGGTCAAACAAATTCATTGCCACGGTTGGGCAGAGTTGACGAATATTATTGGTCACTGGAAGGTCCCAAGTTTATTCAATGACGTTTTGCCCAACAAAATGTTCATTTTCCCCGGACATTTGTCACGCGATATAACATTGTACAAAAGAGTCGGGTACTTTTGACCAATTGTTGGGCAACACATTTGTAGAAAGGCGGATGCGGTAGCTGACGAAGAGGAGAGCTCTTAGAAGAATAGGGGGAAAAAGTGTATTTAAGGTCCCAGATTCTGGATTATACTAGTATCGTCTGATATTGCAAAACACTCGCGGAAAACTAAACTTCAAACAATACTAGGGCAAGGCGCTGAATTCTCTTCCCTTCCTTACCTCCGTAAAATTCAACCCTTTAACAGGCTCTGCGCCGTCACCTCTCTCCATAAGATCATCGCGAAAAACATGTCTGGTTATGTTATATGCAGATCATTTATTTTTCGGCGTGGGGTAGACCTTTTGGCGGTCTATTTCGGCCTCAGAATGTAATAGAAATCGACTCGGTTGCGTTAAATCATCCGCCATTTTATTTGTTTGTTATTTACGTGTCATATTTTTAGCAACTCTTTCAAAGACGCAAATCAATCGCTTTACACGTAACATCTTTAGCGATCATACCGCGCCATCTGATGACGCGGTTAATCGACGATATGGAATACTAAGTATATCGTGTGGTTTGACTTTCTAGTTTAGACCTACACGATATGGATCAGATTTTATACGTGTTAACCAATGCAATTGCAGTATGTACATCTACTAGACGATAATGCTCGATACTGGAACACAATTTGTTGTTCCAGTATCGACCGATTCGGGAAGAGTAAAATCGTACCAGTATCGACCGATACTGGCATCTTTTGTGTTTAAGTATTGAAATATACCGATACATTTTATAGGTCCCAGTATCGTCCAATACTGGAACACTGACGTTGTACCAGTATCGAACGATACTAGATACTAATGTAGAACAGTCCACGATCTGGGACCTGAAGTACTTTTCCTAAACAAGTTATAGAATACTTTTTGAGAACGTCTGGTGTTTTCGGGGATTCGGACATATATGAACTATATGGTAAGTCTTAGGAGTCCAGTTAATTAACATGCTTCAGGAGTGTATTAGTGTTTGATAGCGAGGAAGACACATGACTCGTCACTTTATGTCGGTGTGAACCTCCGAAATATTAGATATCGAATAGAATCGTGTGACAAATTATTTATCGGTACTAATCAACCAATATTGTATACGCTTTGCATGTAAGATTAGAGTTTGGAGGTTTAGAATGCTTCAAATCGTGACATTATGTGACAAATCTACAATTCTAATTTTGATAGCTTAGTATATATTTTCCTAAATCAAAGACATCTTACTATAAATCTGGAAACGGTGTGTGTGTGTTGGTTATCTTTAGTACTCCGTTAGTTTTAATCAAATTGTCGCCTATACTTTGCATGAAATATAGAGGAAATAACGGGAAGTGTGATCAAGTAATTTCTAGTAAAATTAGTTAACACGCATGGATACCGCCCATCACTAGCTACAGCCGTTCAGCGCCAGATAACTGTGCCCAGGCCTAAGCATTCATTTCGTTCTAGACGGGTTTATATATTAAAACGGACGCTAACAATACGGTAAGAAATGCCACCAAAGCAAGGTCGACAGCAGCTACGGCTTCGTAGCTAATATATCCTCCCACGAGAGTTATGGTTTTCGGTTAGATTTTCGTGGCCGCAGTTTCCACATTATCTTTAATTGAAAATGCACTATATTGCAACACATTATGGCTTATGGGTATTATTGGTAAGATACGCATAGCATTCATTCTCCCTTTGTGTTGCATCCACCCTCTCTATCTAATTTATTGTATGTACCTTTTGTTACGATAAAGTTCAATTTCTCTTGGTGAATTCAGTGTAATATATTGAACAGAAAATTATTAGACGAATTGCAATTAAGACATCGTTGTGTCGATCAAATCAGACGGACCTTCGTAACCCTAAATACTTTGAAGTTACCTCTTGCTCCTGGATATGTTTAAAAACAATGATAAGTTTTACGATTGCATATCTAAATTATGTTTCATTTACAACAACGCACACCCGCCGGAATTCTCTTTTGCTATATTCATACACAGCCCCTCAGATGCATTACAAGAAACTTAATTAGCTGATTGTGTTTAGTTGATGCAATAAGTTTATTAGATCCCTATAACAGCATGCTCCTATAACACTCCTACACACTAAAACCCCCGACGCTGCATCAATATTGTACCGCGCAATCGCCATCAATCTCGTACCACGCTCCGTCAGGCGTTCAACTTGTGAAAAAAACTTAAGTTTTTTTTGTAGCTGACCACCAGTATAGCTCAGTCGGTAGATTCTCAGGCTTGCAAGCACGCGGTCCGGATTCGATCCCCGGCGCATGCGGATATCCCCGTTTTTCTCCCCTGATAGTTTAATTCACACAAACATGCCCGGGTAGTTAAAGGTATATTATGTGATCTTTCCATGGAACGCCCTCAACATCGAAAAAAAAATTGAAAGCAGATTTTCTTGCAGATTTACATTTCTGATCATAAATCGTACATACATTCCAAGTTACAGGGCGATACGATTCTTAATTACTTCAAAATCATGGTTTTAGAGTGAAAATAAACTGTCGGATATCCGACAACTTATTTTATTCTAGTCTAAATTCACTCTAAAACCATGATTTTGAGGTAATTAGGAATCGTATCGCTCTGTAACTTGGAATGTATGTACGATTTATGATCAGAAATGTAAATCTGCAAGAAAATCTACTTTCTAAAAAAATCATGAATAGAGGGCGCTCTCTGGAAAAGATCACATAATATGCCTTTAAGGTTAAGGCACGGATAGATACCGTTAACCTTAGGTATCTAGTTGAGAATCGTTATTGCACTTTATAAATATCTCGTTGATTTAATGGGTTTACACTTCGTTACATTAAATCAAATACCGTAGGCTGTAGGCATTTTACCAATAGTAGTCAACTAAGCCAAGTTAAAATGGTCGCAAATATTCAATCACGTGGATGACCATGAACAGATGAATGGAATACTATCTGTAGCACACCTTTTAAATGTAACGTTGCTATTGAGCTTAGATGGTTCCAATGCAGCGTATGCTGAGTGCAAATTATGTCTAAAAGCGTATTAAAGTGACCAACGACGGCCTTCAGACTTTTTGTAATCATGTTCAAGGAACTATTCATCATCTTTTCGGTATATGTTTCTTCACCGTTACTTTTTAGAGAGAATTGGAGGAGTGGATTTTAACCACATGTGATCATACCATTTCGCTCAGCGCGCGATACAGATATTCTTTTCGAAAAATGTTCAGTCAATAATAATTTAGCTTTAAATAACATAATTGCTAAATTTTCCATTTACATAATCAGATGTTATGGTTCCATGCCCACATTTTAAAGCATTCAAAAAGATGTCAGCGATTACCGTAACTGCTTAATAGAGATCACAATCACAGTTATTGCTTACAATCGTCCACAAGCTAATGAAAGTATATTGGTACTTTTGTAACATCAGTGTTAAGTATGACGATATCTAAATACCGGGTATAATGTACGCTACTGTATTGAGTGTTTCATATGATATGATACTTACTTAGGTTAAGTCTATTCCCTGCACACATTGGTGCATGTTGCATTATTCTCGCCTTTTTGGACGGATATTATATTTGGGTTTCTTCACATCTTACCTGAGAAGATATAACGATAAATGCAACTGTCCATGTTTCTATCATAGGTGTCTGCTACATCTAATGTTAGTCACAACTGAAGAAAAATAAAGAAAATGTTTACCCAACAAATAAGCAATATTTACAACATTTACATATGTTGGGTAACAACCTTTGACCAACACTCTTGCCCAACGTTGGGTCGATCAAATATCAACAGTATTAATAATTGGGTTTAACCAACAATTGGTTACAAACTTGCCCATCTCTTGGTCAATTAATACAATTGTCTAAACAATTGAGCAGAATTATTTCAACACTTGTGTTACAAACTTGTCCATCTCCTAGTCAAACTATTGCTTACTTGTTGGGTAAAATGTTTGACCAACTTGTTAATCAAAGTAGTTGCCCAACTATTGGATAACAGGTATTACCAAACAGCTGTTGGTTAAGATTGACCCAATATTTTTTACTGTTGATATTTGACCCAACGTTTATAGTCAAGAAAGTTGGGCACTTTAAGACCAACTTGACTTGCAGTGTACATATATCATTGGAATTTGAGACGGACTAAAGTGACTTTTATATGCGGCTGGTCGATGTAGAATTATTGCAGACTTCAGGAAATGTATTGATCCTCAACATAAACAAGGGGAAAAAGTGTACGTTAGGTCCCAGATACTGGTATACCAGTGTCATTCAACATAAAAGTTGATACTGGGTACGATTCTACAGTTCCAATAACGGTCGATACTGGAACAACAAATTGTGTTCCAGTATCGAGCGATAGTGGAACGTTTTTATGTTTTTATGTTCCAGTATCGGGCGATACTGGTACATATACTACCAGCGTAATTTGTCCCAGTATTGAACGATACTGGTACATAATTGTGTTCCAGTATCGCCTGAATAGAATATAACAAGAGACAGGTGTTATTTGTGCATTTATACGCAGTATATTGTTGTCAAACACATTGAATTTGTAACATTTATACTCGTACCCTTGAGTGTCTCTTATATAGAGATGAAGTTATGCTCTAGAGAAAGTCGCACGTCGCAACTGCGAGCATATCTGATAAAGTATTCCAGTTCTTTCTTTTATTATTTACTTTCCACACTTATTTTCATCTCGTCCCCACCCACCAGATCCGGATTTACATGAATACGATCATTGAATACCTGGAAAAACCTTTGTAGGGTTAGCAGGCACATTTTTCGCTGAGATTATGCCCTGCAAGATGAAATTATATAGGAAATAGGAAATTATTCATGAAATCCTATCTGTAATATGCATCAACAGGAGTGACTAATGTTCCGATAATACGCGAATTTAAATTGTGATATACTAATAACATGTAGCTTATCAACAAAGGTAGTATACGCTTACATGTGAGAGAAGAATGTGTAAAGATTAAAATGCTCAAATCCTTATATTCCTCAAAGTGTTCGCCTACAGCCTATGGTTTACATACAACTGTTTCAAGGTAGAATTTAACAGATAGACATTATTGAACGTATACATAGCGTATGACTAACGTTACGTATTGATAGCGTATCACTAACTTATAAAAAACTAATGAAAGCGTATCACAGCCTATGCGAGCGTATGACCAACGTATGCTTAACGTATTCGTAGCGTATGTCTGGCGTGTTCAACGTATCTTCAGCGTATCATCGGCGTACAACAAACACGTGACTTATGCCGCTGCATAAATTGAGTTTCGTACACGGCTGGAAAGGTGTTGCCAGTTCAAGTAAACGCAGCCTAGATGATAACTATTAAAATATCTAGAAGGATAAATCTATAGGTCCAACCTATAAATTACGACTAACGTACCTCTAACGTATGTCAGCGTATGTCAACGTATGTCTAACGTATGTCAGCGTTTGTAAAAGTAGGTCTAACGTACCACGAACCTATCGGGAACTTATGCAGAACGTATTAAGCACACGTTGAGTACGTCGAGAAATTTTGAAAATGCTCAATAATTTTTCGCGGGCTCGACGTGTTCCAAATTTTTACAGCGTATCACAGCGTGCTCTTAACGTAAACGACGTATCCCCAACTTACCCCTAACTTATATCAGTGTACACCAACGTGTTTTTTTTTATGTTTCGCATACGTTGGCATACGCTCAGGCGATACGCCATGGTGTGACAGGGTCTTTACATGTACGATTAGAGTTTTGAGGTTTAGAATGCTTCAAATCGTGACATGTGACAAATCTACTATTTAATATTTACAGCATAGCATATATTTCTCTAAATCATAGCCATTTTTATAAAGCACGTTACAGTTGTTCATCTTCGGTTTTTAGTGTTCCGATGTGAAAGTAGTCATAATCTGTTTCACTTAAATTAAATTTTGCTTAAAACTGAATACTTTGAAAATATTTGGTCCTGCTATATTACGATGATAATATAATATATGATAATAATTGTAGTTAATAAAAGTTGAAATATTGACGAATTGCTTAACGCATGGATACTGCACATCATTAGTTAGCTGCAGCTGTTTATTGCCAGATGCCCAGGCCTAAGCAGCCGTTTTGTCGACGGGTTTTAGATTAAAACAGACGCTATTAATACAGTAATAAATGCCAACAAAGAAAAAGTCAACATCAGCTACGGCTGCTAAAAGATCCCACCCACAGGACCAACCTGTCAATTGGAATGGAGGATGCTAGGGCGACTTGGTCAGATTCAGGGGTTGTAGCCCTTCTCACTTCCCATAATTTGGCATGTATCGTACGGCGAACGCACGTGTGAACATTTTGCACATTGGGTTTAGGTAGGTTTTTTGTCAGCTGTACGGCCATTTTATACGGCGCTTAAAAAAGAAACCTACGCCGAACGTCCGAAGCGTTCATACAGCGAATGTTCAGCGTATACATAGCGTATTGATCACTACGTTGTCACCCGCTTAAAATTTTGAAAATGCTCAAAAATATCAATGCTAAATATGTCACGAACGAATGACAACTTACACGAACGTACACCCAAATTAAAAAAAAGTCAGGCGCACGTTAGCTCTATACGCAAAAGTGTGATAAAGCCTTTACTATGGTTTTTCGGTTAGATTTCCGAAGTTTCTCCATTTTCTTTAATTAAAAATGCACTATATTGCAACACCTTATAAAGGCTTATGAGTCTTATGAGTATGACACGCATGGCATTCATTTCTCCCTTTTATGTTGCATCCACCCTCCCTTAGTAGTTTTATTGTATGTACTTTTTGGTATGATACATTTCAATACCTCTTCGTGAACTCAGTATAATACGGTATATCATTGAACAGAAAATTATTAGACGAATGTAATTAAGACATTGTCTCGATCAAATCAGACGGACCTTCGTAAACCCTAAACACTCTGATGTTGCCTCTTGTTCGTGGGTATGTTTAAACATCGTCTCGATCAAATCGAACCTTCGTAACCCTAACCACTCTAAAGTTTCATCTTGCTCCTAGATATGTTTAAAAACAGCCGGGAAGTGCGTTAGTTTCATACATATATGAGTTTTACGATCGAATATCTGAATTATGTTTAATTTATAACAACGTACACCTGCCGGAATTCTATTTTGCTATATATTCATGTACAGCCCTGCCCTGCAGATGCACTACAAGAAACTTGAGTGGTTGATTGTGTATAATGCAATAAATTTATTAGATACTATAACATTGGCTTTCTCAAGGCACAGATAGACTCCTTTACCCGTAGGTATCTAGTTGAAAATCGTTATTGCGCTTTAATAGGTTGACGAAATATTCCATTAATTCAATGGGATTACTTCGAATCGAGTAGGCTGTAGGCGTATCTATGATACCATTGTACGAGGGCTGATCAAAGGGTTTATCACAATGTCAATAACTACAGTCACATCCCCTTGAAGTAGCTTCCCTTGACGATACACCGTTGCATCCACAACCTCAACTTTTCGAAGCTTCTGCGCCCGGCGGTATTCCAAAGTAGTGATTATCTCATCTCTGATTGTATAGCTTTAACTAGGTCTTGGATCCGTGAACAAGGCCTCCCCAACAATCGTTGATTTGATTGCTGGGAAACTACCAGAAGTAGCAGGAAGCCAACTCGGGCAACTAGGGTGGATGTTCCATCAATTGGTTACCATTTTCATCAAGATATGTCTGGGTGAGGCGAGCTTTGTGAGGACTTGCATTATTGTGATTCATCATGCTTCAATGCCATTTTGTAGGTTCCATTTCACAGGAAGGTAGCTACAGAAATGGGCTTTGCTAATTCTATACAGGCTATATATCCGCACTAAATTTACATGAGAGGGAGCTAAGAATGTGACATAACACCATCAAGACTGGATTGTCTTGTGTAGCTGAGGCAGATTTTGGTAACAGAACTTACTGCTCCGCCCTCGCACCAATGTTATCTCAAGGTTGAGATTTCTCCATCTTAACTCTATTTCATCCGTCACCAAATGAACAGGTGTACGCCAGTTCACCATGAGTGAACTGGCCAGAGTTGACATTTGCCTTTAAGCGTAAGGTGACAAACGATGAACTTTACATGCTCAATACTTATCGTAAAAAGATTTAAGAAACTATCTATCATATTTGCGATATGTGTCTCTTTATCGTTACTTCTTGGAGAGAATGGGAGGAGTGGATCTGAGAAGTATAATATGTTTGAGAGAGATCACAGGTTCTTACTTATAAAAATCAAAAAAATCCACAAGCTATAATTGTCTATAATTTTCTGTTATTTGTGATTGGTTATACATGTATTTTGGTACTTTTGTAACATCAGTGTTAGTTAGTATGAGCATATCTAAATATCGGATATTTTGTCGGGTTTATTGTACTATTAATATATATTGATGCTAATCACCCTCTGATTGTAGTGTCATCAACACATTGTATTATTTATTAATCTTCATTATATGTAACATTGCAATTATGTTATTGTCATAGTAGTTTCAATACAAACATTCAAACATAATATTAACAAATCGAGATAAGAGAAAAAGGGACCGAGACGAGGGGCAATACAACATTACTCACGTTTTCGATGATCTTTTATTATCTGGTAAATAATCCCCAGATGATAAATCAACTGGTAACTCCAAGACTGGAAAAAGCTTCGTGAGTCGTCCAGATAATCACTACCAAATACAAGCGTATCCGAAACATACACACGGGATTGAACTTTCTATATTAGATTCTAATTAACGATCCTTACGAAACTATTTGATAATCATTGGCTATGTGTATATACGTACTTAATTGGATCGCTTATTTTATAATATATTACTATTGTATCAGTATCTACCGTTTCAACCTTAACATTTCACAATGGTTAAAAGAATCATTAAAAACATCATCTATTTTCTAAATTAATGATTTGTTGTCATTTATGGTTATTTTCAAACGTATACTATAGGAAAGAATATTGTCAGAACCATAAGCTTACTATTTCGAAATTTCACGACAAAATCTAATCACAGGTACAAAACAACAATAATTTGTAACGGTACTTCTCCAGGTTCAACAAATTTTCGTCATTAGCAAAGCAAACAGTTTGATTTTGATGGGACCCTTTATTTTTCGACAAGTACAGGCGAGTACAGGGTGTCCCAAAAGCTTCATATCTTCGGTGAAATAATTTGCAGTATCAAAATGACAACATCGGAAAGAGAAATTTGATGGAATGAATTTGATACTAAGCGTGTATCGTTTTCTAGTGAGGCCCCTTAATAATATAACACACGCTGACAGTTTTGGTCACACAACTTACAATACCTTACAAAGTGGTCAACTGCAGTAGGACACGAGGTATGTGTGTAGCTGTAACCACGTGCTGCAGGTTCCTCAGTTACCATTCATGTAGCTTTTGCGAAACGGCTTTCACTTCTCACAATTTTATCAACATAAATAATGACTATGATTAAGAAATGCTTTTGCTCGATAAGTTGTTGCTTGATTTGATGCATTCGACCCCAATTATGTATATGTTATTGTCTCCCGACAATAATTGTGAAACACATTGTCACACATTGCACAGTGTCTTTGAAGTTGCGAATGTGGAATATTATTCGTCAATCACAAGTTAAGGCTTAGATTTCGTTAAGGCTATGGATTATTTGTCGAGTGCTGTGAATTCATATGTGTTTTAGTTTCATACATACATATACATGTTTACCCTTAAGCATAAGATTTGTATCGCAATAGAAGATTAGATACATAGTACATCACTTACACCTTAGTTCCGTTTGATTTAAAGATAAAATTTCGACTTAGTGAGAGGTGTTATTATGTTTGTATGACTTTGTTTATGAGTCCGAGAAAACAAGCTTATTATTTTGTGTCCTAGAGCACTAGCGTATTATCTTTTTATGGCTAACTATTATTGTATATAAGAAGCACCAAAGGAGATGTTCTTATATTTTCATGAAACAAATTTGAGAACTAAATTATAAAATATCATCGTGGCATTTCTCAAATACAAAACTCTACACCTGATAAAACCAATCGCTACCTGCGATATAATTCCGTGTATACCTTATCAGAACATCTATATATTCACTTTTGCCTTGTCGATTACATTTTTTACAAACAAAGTTTAAATCTTGTTATTACTTTATCTCAGTGTCCCATGGCAACGGAAAGTATGGGTTAGGGTTTTTGTAATTAAAAAGCGGTTGCTGTCACTGCGTAAACATATTCATCCTTTTAAAGAAACCTATTATTGAGATTTTCCACATAGTTTGATATATAATAGGGTCCTCAACGAGAATAAAGCTATGAAATGTCAAATAACAAGAGGATCTTCAATTGAAAGAGAAATCTGCGCCTCATCTTATTACGACCATTGGGAAGCTATTATTATTCAACGTGTATCCCCTAAAGAAATGCCAGGACTAGCGTTATAATAGCTCTGGTCATCCCGACAACGACTTTCACTTGAACTTGTATTCACAATCCATACAATCCGAAGAGATTGATGACACTTATTGAAAAGCAACAATACAATCTCGTATACAGAGCCCTCGGGATTACTTTAAGCCTCTTCTGTAACATTCGCCCTAGTCATGTATATAGAAATACTTATACGATAGAAACCCTACAATGACATTGAATGAACATGAGTCAAACTCAAGATCTAGCCTGTTACTTTTTGTAACCGTATTTTTTCCGCCTGTACATGCTTATTATCACATGGGATTCACAAGCAATGCGTAGATAACACCGGTTGAAAGGTAAGATTAAAAAGATATGACAGGCTGACACATTGAAGTGTTTCTGCCTGGAGCATCATCTTATATAATAACAATAAAACATAATAGTGACTAGATGACAATCAAGACATCCACAATTTCAACAAGTATGATTATGAAAACACGCTTTATTATGTGACAAATCATAAACCGGACTAGGTGTATAATGATTATCAGATTACAAAACTGCGTATGCAGATCTTGATGTCATATTTGCACACGTAATTGATCAAAAACACCGATATTTAAATATTACGTTATCATTTTTCCGAAAAAGAATGTTTTCTTAGATGATAAAAAACGCAAAACTAAAAATACAATTTTAAATAAATTCAATATTAGCTTCAATAAGTTCCACATTTACTTTAGACTATCAAAAGTATGAATATTTAAAATTGCACAGTGAAATTATAGTGATAAATGATGCTTTTAAGCATCATCAAAGGCGTCACACATATTATAATATGTAATCATGAAACACTATAACACAATAGATTCCCTTAAGACCATCTTTTTCTTCTCGATCTTTAGATTGATAAAGCAAATGCAGACAAATTAAAAAAAGAATTGATAGGTCATTTAACTGATACGAGTAATGACGTGAAACCTGCGCACCATTTTAGGAACATTCTGTCAGCTATGGCATGATTTAGGGAAACTTTCAAAGGTAAGGATTTCAACTCTTACCGATTTTCCTTACCAGTAGCACGCCCACTATTGTCGGATAAGATCGGTCGTGAATGTAAACAAAATCTCAATGACATCAAGAAGGATATATAATAGGAGGGGACACTTAGCTCATTTGCATATTTGCTCATTAATATGATTAACCCCGTGAACCCAGTCAAAGGTCGCAGATAACGCCCTCTGGAGAGTCGAAGGGACTTTTCTATTGTTCTCTAATGACAGCGTTGGGACAGCGCATGAAGTTTCTTGTACAGAGTTGGCGATGAGCGATTGAGAAGTATAACAAAAGCATACATAAACAGATCGTAACATGAATAATGCAATGCAACAGGTCACACAACGTTCAGTCGAGCGACCGTATAAACAGTATACAAGATGCCATTTATTGTGTTCGAAATGTCAACGTTTTTACCATTCTTTCCAAAATAAGGAGTATAATCATATTACAAACACATTTTGTGCGAGAGTAACATATAAATATGGTTTAAAATGTCCAAAATGGCACGATAAAAATCCGTTCGTTATAAATAAAAGAATCAATGGTTAAATGATAAAACTGACACAATTACACTCGTCGATCTCTGTGGCGTGCATACTGGCGTTGGCCATATCGATTGCAATCGGCAATCACGGGTTCGAATCTCCGTGTGTTCGTTGTTGTTTTCTATTTTTTTGTTTTTTAAAAAAACAAATTAAACTTGATTGTGGATGTATGTAACATCATTTTTATGTCAATTTTTATAATTTATAAAGGCCGCCAATGCTTTTATAGTTTTTTTCTATTCTTTTTTTAATCTATTTTTCTATCTATCATTTATCTCTGGATTTATTTAACTTTATAATCTAAACACATTTAAATGCGTAAAACAATATATTATTGCTCGATGATAAGTGATTGAAGTTGAGTTCACTTTGATAATGATAGCAACACTTGTTGTAAAACCATTTTATCAGTGTGCCCAACCATTTCTCCTTTGCACAATTTGTTTAAAATACATTCAGAGATGTCATTTTTATAGCTTGTTATAGCTAGGCTAATATACAACTGTAAGCTATTTGGATATACACAAGGCAAACACATTTCCAAAACAGGCCATAGCCAATCGTACAACATGAGAAAGGAGACCGTTTATACCAATGTTAAATCTACCACGATTACCATTTTTTTAAATCTGTACAACAGATGAATTTCTAGAAAATCTTTGGTAGTGGGTACAACTTCATTTCAAGAAAGTTAGTTCTTGTACCAAATTTAGCTAGCTTTAATAAACGAATTGGGAGACGCAATATTCATGTCGAAATATATGTGGAAAGGCAATCAGACAACTATTGATAGACGCGATTAAGTCTTGTACCTTTGAAGGGTGGTTACGGGCACGTATGAGTAAAGTGGATTCCCTCTATAATGAACCAACATTTTAATTTCAGTGCCAAAGATCTTGAAAAAGGTTACAGGGGACATTCTCACTTCGACGATGCTCCTATGCGTAGGTCAACTGAAAGCCCGGTCCGATGGTAGACTCCGAATCTCCAGAATCTTAGGAGATATGTACACATTTTCTCATAATACTTTATGCTGCTACCGCTTCCAATCATTAGATGGTTATAGCATATGCACGGCGCAAAGTGCACGGTGTCTTATTTAGGCCCACAGGCCGGGCGGGCTAGAGAAGTGCTCAGAACCGGGACTATTAACAATACTCACTCAATTTAAAAAAAAATTAAACACCGGATTCTACTGTCGCTCTGTTACGGTCGTATAGTCGGCCCCCGGATTCCACGTCACTCTGTTGCAAGTAAGTGTAGGCCCTATATTCGCCACAACATGTGGGCACTACCACCATAGTTTTATTGACTGTACATCATGCCTTTCGTCGGTATACAACTCGGACTTTTTACTGTCTGATAAGTCCACCCCTCCCCCTCCCTATGGCCCTGTTTAAAGCTGGCTACGCCACTGATTCGCGCATGTTGGATGTGCCGGCCCGCCGCGCGCCAGTGGTCCGCATTGCGGCGCGTTATTGGTCACTCTCGATCATAGTTCGGCGTGGCCCCTCGCTACACGGCTCGATCCTCATGGCGGCATTATTATCACATCAAACCACTTCTGGATGTTATCATCAATGGCAATGCATTGTCGGCTGCTTTAGTCAAAATAAATATTATATACCAAGGGGATATACAACTGTCACTGGATATACCCACTTTGCCTATCTGTGATATACCATTGAAAAACCGTCAACGCCTGAATCTTTTCCGTGAACTTTTCCTGATTGGGCTTTTCCACCCCAAACTGGCCGGAGCCCGAGGGTTAGATCTACGGTTGATTAGCGCATTACAAGAAGTTGTGTCACTTGCCATGCAGCACATACTCATTAGGCATTTGTCAAAAATTTTAGTGGACAAATCCAAAGCGATCGGACGCATGCGTAGAAAAAAATGTTGTCCCCTTGACTCTCCAGAGGGCATTTTTCGATATTCAGAAGATGGCGGACATAGGTTCGTGTGACGAATATTCTAGGTGAAATTCGATGTGGGAACGCTCGGACTGTAGGGAACGATGATATTTCTGACTTCAACAGCGCCAGGGCATCGTTCGGGGACCGTTTGATTATCACTCAGGTCGTGTCAGTATGAAATTAGGTAAAACACTCCGACATAACATTGAAATCAACGGAGATTCAAAGATTACGGCCGTTCGTGTCCACTATGGTCTGGTACTTTTCATTTTCGACCTCACAAATGACGTATATTCATTGATATGATTATTCATTGTATATTCATGTACGTCGATGCTTTCGGCGATTCGAACAATAGAGTGGCAGGGGCCTGATGACATGTCGAAAATCGGTTGGTACGGAAGCACTGAAGGGACATGACGAGTTGACGAGATGATAAGTTGATGCAATAGTTTCGTGATAATTATCAACATAATTTTAACTTGATGCGATAATTAACGCGATAATTAACAACATAATTTTAAGTTGACGCGATAATTTCGTGTTGGCGACATAATTTTAAGTTGATGCGATAGTTTTGTGATAATTGATGACATAAGTTTAAGTTAATGCAATAGTTTTGTGATAATTGGCGACATAATTATAAGTTGACGCGATAACTTTGTGTTGGCGACATAATTTTAAGTTGATGCAATAGTTTTGTGATAATTGACGACATACATTTACGTTGACGCGATAGTTTTGTGTTACTTGACGACATAAATTTAAGTTAATGCAATAGTTTTGTGATAATTGGCGACATAATTTTAAGTTGATGCCATAACTTCGTGTTGGCGACATAATTTTAAGTTGATGCAATAGTTTTGTAATAATTGACGACATAAGTTTACGTTGACGCGATAGTTTTGTGTTTCTTGACGACATAATTTTAAGTTGACGCGATAACTTTGTGTTGCCGTCATAATTCTATGTTGATGCAATAGTTTTGTAATATTTTATGACATAAGTTTATGTTGACGCGATAGTTTTGTGTTACTTGACGACATAATTTTATGTTGCCGCGATAACTTCGTGTTGGCAACATAATTTTAAGTTGATGCAATAGTTGACGACATAATTGACGACATAAGTTTACGTTGACGCGATAGTTTTGTGTTACTTGACGACATAATTTCATGTTGACGCGATAACTTTGTGTTGCCGTTATAATTCTATGTTGATGCAATAGTTTTGTGATATTTGATGACATAAGTTTATGTTGACGCGATAGTTTTGTGTTACTTGACGACATAATTTTATGTTGCCGCGATAACTTCGTGTTGGCAACATAATTTTAAATTGATGCAATAGTTTTGTGATAATTGACGACATAAGTTTACAATGTCGCGATAGTTTTGTGTTACTTGACGACATAATTTTATGTTGACGCGATAACTTTGTGTTGCCGTTATAATTCTATGTTGATGCAATAGTTTTGTGATATTTGATGACATAAGTTTACATTGACGCAATAGTTTTGTGTTACTTGACGACATAATTTTATGTTGATGCGATAACTTTGTGTTGCCGTCATAATTTTATGTTGATACAATAGTTTTGTGATATTTGATGACATAAGTTTATGTTGACGCGATAGTTTTGTGTTACTTGACGACATAATTTTATGTTGCCGCGATAACTTCGTGTTGGCAACATAATTTAAAGTTGATGCAATAGTTTTGTGATAATTGACGACATAAGTTTACGTTGACGTGATAGTTTTGTGTTACTTGACGACATAATTTCAAGTTGACGCGATAACTTTGTGTTGCCGTTATAATTCTATGTTGATGCAATAGTTTTGTGATATTTGATGACATAAGTTTACATTGACGCAATAGTTTTGTGTTACTTGACGACATAATTTTATGTTGATGCGATAACTTTGTGTTGCCGTCATAATTTTATGTTGATGCAATAGTTTTGTGATATTTGATGACATAATTTTAAGTTGATGCAATAGTTTTGTGATAATTGACGACATAATTTTATGTTGCCGCGATAACTTCGTGTTGGCAACATAATTTAAAGTTGATGCAATAGTTTTGTTATAATTGACGACATAAGTTTACGTTGACGTGATAGTTTTGTGTTACTTGACGACATAATTTCAAGTTGACGCGATAACTTTGTGTTGCCGTTATAATTCTATGTTGATGCAATAGTTTTGTGATATTTAATGACATAAGTTTACATTGACGCAATAGTTTTGTGTTACTTGACGACATAATTTTATGTTGATGCGATAACTTTGTGTTGCCGTCATAATTTTATGTTGATGCAATAGTTTTGTGATATATGATGACATAATTTTAAGTTGATGCAATAGTTTTGTGATAATTGACGACATAATTTTATGTTGCCGCGATAACTTCGTGTTGGCAACATAATTTAAAGTTGATGCAATAGTTTTGTTATAATTGACGACATAAGTTTACGTTGACGTGATAGTTTTGTGTTACTTGACGACATAATTTCAAGTTGACGCGATAACTTTGTGTTGTCGTTATAATTCTATGTTGATGCAATAGTTTTGTGATATTTAATGACATAAGTTTACATTGACGCAATAGTTTTGTGTTACTTGACGACATAATTTTATGTTGATGCGATAACTTTGTGTTGCCGTCATAATTTTATGTTGATGCAATAGTTTTGTGATATATGATGACATAATTTTAAGTTGATGCAATAGTTTTGTGATAATTGACGACATACATTTTTGTTGACGTGATAGTTTTGTGTTACTTGACGACATAATTTTAAGTTAACGCGATAACTTCGTGTTGGCGACATAATTATAAGTTGATGCAATAGTTTTGTGATAATTGACGACATAAGTTTACGTTGACGCGATAGATTTGTGTTACTTGACGACATAATTTCAAGTTGACGCGATAACTTTGTGTTGCCGTCATAATTCTATGTTGATGCAATAATTTTGTGATATTTGATGACATAAGTTTATGTTGACGCGATAGTTTTGTGTTACTTGACGACATAATTTTATGTTGCCGCGATAACTTCGTGTTGGCAACATAATTTTAAGTTGATGCAATAGTTTTGTGATAATTGACGACATAAGTTTATGTTGACGCGATAGTTTTTGTGTTACTGGCGAAATAATTTTAAGTTGACGCGATAACTTTGTGTTGCCGTCATAATTTTATGTTGATGCAATAATTTTGTGATATTTGACGACATAAGTTTACATTGACGCAATAGTTTCGTGTTACTTGACGACATAATTTTATGTTGACGCGATAAGAATAGAATAGAATGTAATAGAATAGAATATAATGTAATATAATAATATTCTAGGCCTATTCTGTTCTGTTCTATTTTATTATTTAGTTTATTTTATTCCATTTTATCACATTTTATTATATCGAATATATTGCATGAAAAAAAAAAGTTCATGATTTTTAATTTATTTAAATCAATATATATCTTGAGATTTCATTCGAGTTTAATTAAGTAACATCGAATTACCGCGAATTGTGGCTAAACAATCCCGCTACCGATATAGTTTGTGTGCTACTCAATGGGCACATGTCATGTCATCTTGTATGTCTAAATTAAGAACAATTGGAGTTACTTAAACTCAAGCTTTGGTATACAACTATTTTAACACTTTCCACGCGGCAGATGTCTGCAGACGACCCCGGGTGAGGGGACGGGGATTACTCGCTATTATAGTGGTAAACGTATTTTATGTGCCTGCCTGCCTTTTGGGGTGCCTTTTCGCGAAATTTGGTAGTATCGATCTAAGACTAGGTATAGGCTATATTAGTCTCCGAGGTATCGATGGGTAATCATACAGGTTTTTGTTATATTAACGTCCCTCTTTGATGGTATATAGAAGGGTGTATTTTGTCAGATAGGTCAGATAAATAAAAGGCATGCGTGACATATTCAACAACATCCGCTGGATTGCCAATAAGCTCAATTTAAAAATACACTTTTGAGAACACAAGTTTCTACTTACCTTCTTGTAAATATAATACATGTATAACAAGGGGTTTTGATCGGTAGACATTTCACCAAGTTTGGTATACCGATCGGGTGTTAATTTTGCATTATGCAAGTATATAATATTGAAAGTCGGAATTTCATAGTCTGGAAGGCACATCCATTTATGATTCTGGTAGAATACCCCCTCCCCCCCCCCTCCCCGGGTAGACGACAGATTCCAAAATATGTTAAGGATGACCCTTTCTTCCATGTATAACTAAAAAATCAAGTTGAAAATTGCAATCGGAACACATACCTTTAAATCCAAATGTATTGTTTTCCCAAATCTATTCAATTTTACTACATTCAATTTCGTTTAGATTATTTGATTCCATTTTATTTTATTTATCCAAGTCATGATTTAATTTCTTTATATCAAATATATAACTCGAAATTTGATAATATCGAGTTACGTATCTCTAAAGTAACTCAAAATGATAACTCGGAGTAACTCGAAAAAAGTAACTCGAAAATAGAAAAAGAGTAACTCGAAAATAGAAAAAAGGAACTCGAAATTATCGCGTCAAATTAAAATTATGTTGTCAATTATTGCGTTAATTATCGCATCAATTTAAAATTATGTTGTCAATTATCACGAAACTATTCTATTCTATTCTATTCTGTTCTATTTTATTCTATTCTATTCCATTATATTATATTACATTCTATTCTATTCTACTAGTATTCTATTCTATTCTATTATATTACATTCTATTATATTACATTCTATTCTATTTTATTTTATTTTATTTTATTTTATTTTATTTTATTTTATTTTATTTTATTTTATTTTAATTTATTTTCTATTCTATTCTATTCTATTCTATTCTATTCTATTTTATTTTATTCTATTACATTCTATTCCATTCTATTCTATACCATTCTATTCTATTCTATTACATTCTATTCTATTCTATTCTATTCTATTCCATTTTATTCTATTACATTCTATTCTATTCCATTCTATTCTATTCTATTATATCCCATTCTATTCTATTACATTCTATTATATTATATTACATTCTATTATATTATATTTCATTTCATTTCATTTCATTTCATTTCATTTCATTTCATTTCATTTTATTTTATTTTATTTTATTTTATTACATTCTATCTATTCTATTTTATACCATTCTATTCTATTACATTCTATTACATTCTATTACATTCTATTCTATTCTATTCTATTCTATTCTATTCTATTCTATTCTATTCTATTCTTTTCTATTCTATTTTATTCCATTCTATTCTATTTTATATTATTCTATTTTATTCTATTCTATTCTATTCTATTCTATTCTATTCTATTCTATTCTATTCTATTCTATTCTATTCTATTCTATTCTATTATATTATATTCTATTCTATTCTATTACATTCTATTACATTCTATTCTATTCTGTTCTATTCTATTCTATTCTATTCTATTCTATTCCATTTTATTCTATTATATTCTATCCCATTCTATTCTATTCTATTCTATTACATTCTATTCTAGTCTATTTTATTCTATTCTATTCTATTCTATTCCATTCTATTATATTCTATCCCATTCTATATATTCCATTCCCTTCCCTTCCCTTCCCCCGGTCCCTTCCCTTCCATTCCCTTCTATTCTATTGTATTCTATCTAATCTAAGCTAAGCTAAGCTAATATCATATAATCTAATCGTATCTAATCCAGTCCAGTCCAGTCCAGTCCATTATCTAATCAAATTTCGAGTTTGATCAAAACAAGTTTAATTAATAAATAATGCGATAGTTTTGTGATAATTGACGACATAACTTTTAGTTGATGTTATAACTTTGTGTTGGCGACATACTTTTAAGTTGATGCCATAGTTCGTGTGATAAATGACAACATAAGTTTTAGTTGATGCAATAGTTTTGTGATAATTGAACACATACATTTACGTTGTCGCAATACATTTACGTTGACGAGTTGACGAGTTGACGAGTTATTCCGGGCTGTTCCTAACGGAGTCACAGCCTACATGCTGTTTTTAGCATCGTTCGTTTTGGGAGCACCACACCAAATATCTTTTCAAGACGCCTTTTCTACCCTCCGGTTACATTTATGGCATACTTGTCACCTATGACCATTTTCGGTAACATCTCAACTTTAATTCAAGCCTTGTTTCATGAGGGGTTATTAACCTAAATTTCCCGCTACGGACCTGCACACAGCGCCCTCACTTGTTCACGTTTTCTGGCATGCCTATTCACCATTTAGGCATGTGCTTGCTTACGCCCTGTGCACTATTTAGGTTGACAAATTAAAAATATCGTATTTTATCATTGTAGGTGCAACGGATAGGTCCCATTCGTTTATTTAAATACAAACATACCATCCGCCCGGAGAAACAAATTGCCCGAAAACTACTACAGGATTACACGAATTGCGCACTGAGTTGGTGCAGTGCTCCCTTTAACAAAAAATGGCATTTTTTGTTGTTGCATTTTTGGAATCATCATAATAGCATTATGAAAAGTTTCACTCAAAAAAATCTACCCCTAACTGGAATTATGTGACAAAATATATTTTTTCCTATACCCCAAATACCCCATTTTTCTCACTTTTGGGCCATTTTTTGCCCAAAACGGTACTTTTAAAGTCGATTGTCATAACCAAAGCGTGTATTTTACAATTTGTCATTGTGTACATTGTATAAATTATATGTTAATAGCATGTATGACACATTTAATTATCGACAAACATGATAACTTAAACAAATAATCACTATACTCAAGCCGTATTCATTGAAGTGATACCTGTAGGCCATTAATGGCTAAATCATGTGGGGGAGGTAAAAGACCACCGTATTCATAGGACAATAAGCTTCCAAACGCCATTTGTTTACTAAGAGTATGATAATTACCTAGTAGGCAAACGCACAATTACATTTTTGTTACGATATCACCCCATGGGTATTGTCTATCTAAAGCATAAAATGTACGGTACATTCTTAACGATTTGGGTTTTGTTCTGAGACAATATGGGGCAAAATATGAATTTTGACAACTCGTGACCAACATGAGAGTGTTTAACTCTAAATAAAGCTCTGAACTTGAAAATTCGATAATTAACTCTTCAACTGTTGAGGCAAGCTGCTTAATATAGACCTAAGAGTGAGTATTATTGCACCTGAAGGGCTTCTAGACAAGGTAAAGTGACCCTCTATCTATATATATAAGAAACCCATAGCCATTTTGACTCTAAATTTGGAGCTTTAGAGTCATTTTCTTAGAAAATCATGTACATTTCTCACGGTCAAAAACAAAATCGCACAGTTCACAATTTTGCCTTATACAGGGTGTCCCAAAAGTCTATGCACGTTTTTGAAGAGTCATATCTCATAAAATATAAATCATATGGTATAAATTTAACCACATTTTGATAGACGAGATTTGGGAAATTATTTTGATACCAAACACAACCCTATTGGTGAACCCACAACATTATAAAACTGGTTGAAAGTGTTTGGCCGTGTGAGGCCCACCCATACCAAGTACTACGCATTGTTGCTAAAACAGATGCGCATACATTAACGGTATGAAAGCAACATTATGCGTTAGTCACAGTTCACTGCTTACCTTGCAACATTAATGTTATTACCAAACTCGGTCACTCACAACATAGGCGTAGTAGACAACACTGCACAGCAAAAGTCTTCACTCAAGATGGTTTACAGCATAAATAAGCGATTACAAATTGTATGGTTACGCTGAAACAAATTCAGTTCAACTTACTCAACAAAAGTTCAGAAAACATTTCAAAGTGAAACGCGCACCAGAAAGAATATCCATTCTGAAGTTGGTGGATACATTTTTGAACACAGTTTTTGCATTAGCACACGTCTCTGTATAAATGGAAAACACTTAAACTAGATTTCACTATAGAAACGAAAACTATGTGTGATATAGTTTGTCATTATGATGGGATCACCGAAATGTAAAATTATAAATATTACAATTGACGGATCACTTTCCGTGTAACCAACTCTACCCGTCTTTTTGTTAATCTCAATAGGTATAAATCTATAGATTTATGAACTTTATACCTCCGAAGTATAAAATTACATTTTTGCAGTAATACATATTTTACTTCTAAGGTGGCATTACAAACAGATGTTACTCCAATGTTTGGTATCAACATTATTTCCCACATCTCCTCTTTCTAAATATGTATTCATATTTTCAATACGACTTGTATTTTGTGAAATACAAAGCTTCAAAGTCGTGCATAGACTTTTGGGACACCCTGTATTTGACTATTTTGGCTGAATATACCCACACATAACCAGTGCCCCAGCACGCCATCTCGGTCTTTTATCATTTTTGCATGAATATAGGGGGGGGGGGGGGGGGGGGGGGGGGGATTTGCCCCCCCCCCCCCCCCCGAGCTACGCCACTGCTGTGGATGGTTCATTGAGTTACAACTCGAGCACTTTCATGTTACTCGACTGTTACTGTATGAATTCCCATTGTACAAACCAGTAAATGACATTGTTTACACAACAAAGTACGCTAGTTTTCTTATTTTTCATCGGATTGATCTCATATTTTCAGGATATCATAATAATGAATTGGGCTTTACATTAATTTAAGACTAAATTGGTCATGGTCCAATGATTATAATAAGAAAAACACGTTCATTAAACAGAGTCCTCATTTTTTGATACACCCTAGTATACATGAATATGAATAGTATGATATCCCCATGATCATGATACTATAGAACTTTTATATCCTTAAAAAAAATGACACCTTTACCTACGAATTTTTGTTGTTGTTCACGCATGGGTACAAGAAATATACCAGATTAGCCCCCCCCCGAACGCACAATTATATCATCAACACAAAACTATCGCGTCAACATAAATGTATGTCGTCAATTATCACAAAACTATTGCATCAACATAAAATTATGTCACCAACACAAAGTTATTGCGTCAACTTAAAATTATGTCGTCAAGTAACACAAAACTATCGCGTCAACATAAACTTATGTTGTCAATTATCACAAAACTATTGCAGCAACATAAAATTATGTCACCAACACAAAGTTATACACCTATCAGTTGTAAGACGCACCCTATGACCCCCGGGAGAGGTGCGTCGTGGGTGCGTCGTTTACCAAAAATATTTGACGGAGGGTACGTCAGTGGCAGCCTTTGGTCCGTCAAAAAAATGACGGAGGGTGCGTCAAGGTCCGTCACTTTACATGGGTGCGTCACAGTGTACATCTGTTTACGAACAACAAAATACGACCTTTAAATATACGCTATAGGGCTACTATACCACATAACTCCTTAATACCGCCAACCAGGCTCCACTTTAATACCGCAAACATCACTCCGATATTTTATACCGCATGTTCTAAAATGCCTGAAATCACTCGATCATCAATACAAGAGTTTGGCAAACGAAAAAAACAAGGAACCGCAGTAGACCGAGAACCTTTCATTTTAAGAGAAGTGTCACGTATACAAGCATCTTCATGGTATAAGATAGGGGATCAGCATTGCGCTCTTCCGCACAAGCGCAGAACAATATAAGAACACAGAGGTAGTAGGACAGGCCCCCGGAATTGAATTTGGTCGGGGATGTGCGGCAGGAGATTCAAATAAAAAACATAGGCCTACCCATTTCTAAAAGGTGATTTTTTGAAAAAACGGTACCCATTTCTAAGGATTTTGCTACATTTATAGACCCCGTTCGCAAATTATCTGGAAAATAGACCAAAATTTCGCATTCGCGAAAATACACCCATTTATATGATTTTTTTTGTGGAAAACTAGACCCACTCTTCGCAATTTGTGAAAATATACCCATTTGTAAGGATTTTAAAATAGAACCATCTGTAGCAAGTGGGGCAATTTTTTTTATTTTTAGAGATTTTCCATCACAAAATCATACCCCATTATGGTTTTTGTTTAGCAAAAAGCGACTAAGCGGCACTACATGTAGCGCCACCGCTTAGGCGAGTACCCTCCCACCCCCCCCCCCCCCCCCACCCCCCGAAGAAAGGTCACACATAATTTGTCAATCAAGCTCACGGACACAGACATCAAACAACAAAAAGTTGGGTATTAAAAGAGAGAAAAACAAACTGGGAGATATTTGATTTGAACAAAACAAAACACTATTTTTTATAGAGCCCAGCCGCCCGGAAATAAGGCCAAATGGTGTTAAGGGTTGTTATTAACAACCCTTAACACCTGGCCTCGAATGTATTTAAAATACATTCGAGGCCAGGCCCAGCTGAGAGAGCCGGGGCATCCCCTGCCTGGCTTTCCACCCTGTCCAGTGGCGGATACACCGTCCGGGGGAGGGGGGGGGGGGGTGGTGGCAGGCGCCCCTCGTAAAATTTGACAATATACCTTTTAAGTTTTGTGTACCACTGTACCTTTCATGTTGGGGACCTTTTACGATTTGGTACCAATTACAAAACAGTCTTGGTCAGCCCCCCCCCCCCCCCCCACCCGTAAATTTTCATCCTGGATCCGCCACTGTTGTCCCCATCACCGAAATCACCGAAATGAAATGACAGTCTCCGATATGACTGGTTATGACCACTCCCTTAATCACAGGCCACAGCCCCCGGTACTCGGATTTGGTTTGTCGGGGGGGGGGGGGGGGGGGGGGGTGCCGCTGGTGATTCAAAACCCCTACCCTACGAGCCGATGGATGGAGTACACAGCAGTCTTGGCCTGAGACTACTCTACCGGGGGAACCACTCGTAATCACCCGTGGCCGTGTTGTCCATGCAATTTTAGTCAAATTTAGGGGGCATCGCATGTGGATCATCAGGGGGGGGCATATCTGACTATTTGTTTTAGTTTACAAAAGTTCACATCGAGTTTGTAATTTCATTTGGGGGGGGGGGCATAACGGTTGGAGGGGGGAGCCCCGGGGGGGGGGGGGGGGGACTTATCACAATAGCGGTACGTGTATGTTCCGCCTTTTTAGGTGCCTAAAAGTAATGGGTGATATTGATGATTAAATTAGAAATGTTTTTGGTATTTTTAAAGGGCTCCCTTCAATCCTTTGATGGTTTATAGAAGGTGTAATTTCCAATCCGAAGTTCAAATGTTTAAATACACTTTCGAGAACCCAATTTTGGTTATACACCGTTCGAGAACCCAATTTTCTACTTACCTTATTGCATAAGCGCAAGCCTACATGTATAACAATAACATAAAGGGATGAAGGATGCCCCGCCGCCCACCCCACCCCCAGTCCCCCACCCCCTGTCCCCCACCCTACCCCACCTCCTGGTTACGCCACTGAACGGGTCGAAAGCAGAATGGGCAGAATGTTCTCGAAATTGTTTCATCCTCATCTTGACGTTTATGATAATCAGTTAAATATTTTATGAATTTTAGACCAGACCAGTCAGACATAACATTGTGCATATATAAGTTCTCCTCTTGGTTCCCTCCATGGTCCATCCTGGTCCCGGTCCGGGGTCTATATAATTATTCGAGGGCCAGGGTTGACAACATCGAATAAGGGCAGATCCCCCGTGAATTATAAGTAGTTTCATTTCCAGTAGTCATCGTGTTTTATCCAGTTATAGTCAACGATATCTGACGACGGGGTGCGTCGTCATGGTCCGTCAGAATCCACCAATGGTGCGTCCAAAAATTGACGGAGGGTGCGTATTTGGAAGGCAATGGTCCGTCGTTTTTTTGACACAGGGTGCGTCATGGTACATGAGAAGTCGACGCACCTCGGTAAAGTGACGCACCACTCCCGGGGGTCATAGGGTGCGTCTTACAACTGATAGGTGTATTATTGCGTCAACTTAAAATTATGTCGTCAAGTAACACAAAACTATCGCGTCAACATAAACTTATGTTGTCAATTATCACAAAACTATTGCAGCAACATAAAATTATGTCACCAACACAAAGTTATTGCGTCAACTTAAAATTATGTCGTCAAGTTACACAAAACTATCGCGTCAACATAAACTTATGTTGTCAATTATCACAAAACTATTGCATCAACTTAATATATTATGTCGCCAACACGAAGTTATCGCATCAACTTAAAATTATGTGGTCAAGTAGCACAAAACTATCACATCAACGTAAACTTATGTCATTAAATATCACAAAACAAAACTATTGCATCAACATAAAAGTATGACGGCAACATAAAAGTATGACGGCAACACAAAACTATTGCGTCCAACTTATTAAAATTATGTCGTCAAGTATCACAAAACTATCAAATCAACGTAAACTTATGTCGTCAAATATCATAAAACTATTGCATCAACTTAAAATTATGTTGCCAACACGAAGATATCGCGTCAACATAAAATTATGTCGTCTAGTAACACAAAACTATTGCGTCAATGTAAATTTATGTCATCAAACATCACAAAATTATTGCATCAACATAAAATTATGACGGCAACACAAAGTTATTGCGTCAACTTAGAATTATGTCGTCAAGTAACACAAAACTATCACATCAACGTAAACTTATGTCGTCAATTATCATAAAAATATTGCATCAACATAAAATTATGACGGCAACACAAAGTTATCGCGTCAACATAAAATTATGTCGTCAAGTAACACAAAACTATTGCGTCAATGTAAACTTATGTCATCAAATATCACAAAACTATTGCATCAACATAGAATTATAACGGCAACACAAAGTTATCGCGTCAACATGAAATTATGTCGTCAAGTAACACAAAACTATCGCGTCAACGTTAACTTATATCGTCAATTATCACAAAACTATTGCATCAACTTAAAATTATGTTGCCAACACGAAGTTATCGCGGCAACATAAAATTATGGCGTCAAGTAACACAAAACTATCGCGTCAACATAAACTTATGTCATCAAATATCACAAAATTATTGCATCAACATAGAATTATGACGGCAACACAAAGTTATCGCGTCAACTTAAAATTATGTCGTCAAGAAACACAAAAGTATCGCGTCAACGTAAACTTATGTCGTCAATTATTACAAAACTATTGCATCAACTTAAAATTATGTCGCCAACACGAAATTATGGCATCAACTTAAATTTATGTTGTCAAGTAACTCAAAACTATCCCATCAACTTAAATTTATGTCGTCAAGTAACACAAAACTATCGCGTCAACGTAAATGTATGTCGTCAATTATCACAAAACTATTGCATCAACTTAAAATTATGCCGCCAACACAAAGTTATCGCGTCAACTTAAAATTATGTCGCCAATTATCACAAAACTATTGCATTAACTTAAACTTATGTCATCAATTATCACAAAACTATCGCATCAACTTAAAATTATGTCGCCAACACGAAATTATCGCGTCAACTTAAAATTATGTTGTCAATTATCGCGTTAATTATCGCATCAAGTTAAAATTATGTTGATAATTATCACGAAACTATTGCATCAACTTATCATCTCGTCAACTCGTCATGTCCCTTCAGTGCTTCCGTAGGTTGGTAAGGTAAAATAGGTAAGAGTTAAATTCTTACCACTGAAAAACCGATTTAGTAAGGGGAAAAGGTAAGAATCAAATTCTTACCATTCAAAAATCGGTTGGTAAGGAAAATAGGTAAGAGTTAAATCCTTACCATTCCAAAATCGGTTGGTAAGGAAAATAGGTAAGAGTTTTAACTCTTACCTATTTTAAAATCCTTACCAGCGAAAAATCGGTTGGTAAGGAAAAAAGGTAAGAGTGAAATCCTTACCATTCAAAAATCGGTTGGTAAGGAAAATAGGTAAGAGTTAAATCCTTACCATCCAAAAATCGGTTGGTAAGGAAAATAGGTAAGAGTTAAATCCTTACCAGCGAAAAATTGGTTGCTAAGGAAAATAGGTAAGAGTGAAATCCTTACCAGCGAAAAATCGGTTGGTAAGGAAAAAATGTAACGATAAAATTCTTACCATTCAAAAATCGGTTGGTAAGGAATATAGGTAAGAGTTAAATCCTTACCAGCGAAAAATCGGTTGGTAAGGAAAAAAGGTAAGAGTGAAATCCTTACCATTCAAAAATCGGTTGGTAAGGAAAATAGGTAAGAGTGAAATTCTTACCATGTCGCAAAAATTTGAGCCTGGTGAGGAAAAATGGTAAGGACAAAAATCGGTTGGTAAGGAAAAAAGGTAAGAGTGAAATCCTTACCATTCAAAAATCGGTTGGTAAGGGTAAGAGGTAAGAGTGAAATCCTTACCATGTCGCAAAAATGTGAGCCTGGTAAGGAAAAATGGTAAGGATAAAATTCTTACCATTCAAAAATCAGTTGGTAAAAAAATAGGTAAGAGTTAAATCCTTACCAGCGAAAAATCGATTTTGTAAGGAAAAAAGGTAAAGAGTCAAATTCTTACCATTCAAAAATCGGTTTGTAAGGAAAAAAGGTAAGAGTGAAATCCTTACCATTGAAAAATTGATTTGGTAAGGGAAAAAGGTAAGAATCAAATCCTTACCATTACAAATCGGTTGGTAATGAAAATAGGTAAAAGTTAAATCCTTACCGGCGAAAAATCGGTTGGTAAGGAAAAATGTAAGGATAAAATTCTTACCATTCAAAAATCGGTTGGTAAGAAATATAGGTAAGAGTTGTATCCTTACCAGCGAAAAATCGGTTGGTAAGGAAAAAAGGTAAGAGTGAAATCCTTACCATTCAAAAATCAGTTGGTAAGGATAAATAGGTAAGAGTTAAACCCTTACCATTCCAAAATCGATTGGTAAGGAAAATAGGTAAGAGTCAAATCCTTACCATTCAAAAATCAGTTTGTAAGGATAAATAGGTAAGAGTTAAATCCTTACCATTCAAAAATCGGTTGGTAAGGAAAAAAGGTAAGAGTTAAATTCTAACCATTCAAAAATCGGTTGGTAAGGAAAAAAGGTAAGCGTTAAATCCTTACCAGCGAAAAATCGATTTGGTAAGGAAAAAAGGTAAGAGTCAAATCCTTACCATTTAAAAATCGGTTGGTAAGGAAAATAGGTAAGAGTTAAATCCTTACCAGCGAAAAATCGGCTGGTAAGGGTAAGAGTAAGAGTGAAATCCTTACCATGTCGCACACATTTGAGCCTGGTAAGGAAAAATGATAAGGATAAAATTCTTACCATTCAAAAATCGGTTGGTAAGGAAAATAGGTAAGAGTGAAATCCTTACCAGCGAAAAATCAGTTGATAAGGGTAAGAGGTAAGAGTGAAATCTTTACCGTGTCGCAACAATTTGAGCCTGGTAAGGAAAATCGGTAAGGATAAAATTCTTACCTCGAAAACAAATCAGTTGGTAATGAAAAAAGATAAGAGTGAAATCCTTACCATTGAAAAATCGATTTGGTAAGGGAAAAAGGTAAGAATCAAATCCTTACCATTAAAAAACGGTTGGTAAGGAAAATAGGTAAGAGTTAAATCCTTACCAGCGAAAAATCGGTTGGTAAGGAAAAAGGTAAGAGTGAAATCCTTACCTTGTCGCAAAAATTTGAGTCTGGTAAGGAAAAATGGTAAGGATAAAATTCTTACCATTCAAAAATCAGTTGGTAATGAAAATAGGTAAGAGTTAAATCCTTAACAGCGAAAAATCGGTTGGTGAGGAAAAAAGGTAAGAGTGAAATCCTTACCTTGTCGCAAAAATTTGAGCCTGGTAAGGAAAAATGGTAAGGATAAAATTCTTACCATTCAAAAATCGGTTGGTAAGGAAAATAGGTAAGAGTGAAATCCTTACCATTTAAAAATCGGTTGGTAAGGAAAATAGGTAAGAGTTAATTCCTTACCAGCGAAAAATCGGTTGGTAAGGAAAAAAGGTAAGAGTGAAATCCTTACCTTGTCGCAAAAATTTGAGTCTGGTAAGGAAAAATGGTAAGGATAAAATTCTTACCATTCAAAAATCAGTTGGTAAGGAAAATAGGTGGGAGTTAAATCCTTAACAGCGAAAAATCGGTTGGTAAGGAAAAAAGGTAAGAGTGAAATCCTTACCTTGTCGCAAAAATTTGAGCCTGGTAAGGAAAAATGGTAAGGATAAAATATTTACCATTCAAAAATCGGTTGGTAATAGTGAAATCCTTACCATTCAAAAATCGGTTGGTAAGGAAAATAGGTAAGAGTTAAATCCTTACCAGCGAAAAATCGGTTTGTAAGGAAAAAAATGTAAGGATAAAATTCTTACCATTCAAAAATCGGTTGGTAAGGATTATAGGTAAGAGTTAAATCCTTACCAGCGAAAAATCGGTTGGTAAGGAAAAAAGGTAAGAGTGAAATCCTTACCATTCAAAATCGGTTGGTAAGGAAAATAGGTAAGAGTTAAATCCTTACCATTCAAAAATCGGGTGGTAAGGAAAATAGGTAAGAGTTAAATCCTTACCAGCGAAAAATCGGTTGGTAAGGAAAAAATGTAAGGATAAAATTCTTACCATTCAAAATCTGTTGGTAAGGAATGTAGGTAAGAGTTAAATCCTTACCAGCGAAAAATCGGTTGGTAAGGAAAAAAAGTAAGAGTGAAATCCTTACCATTCAAAATCGGTTGGTAAGGAAAATAGGTAAGAGTTAAATCCTTACCATTCAAAAATCGGTTGGTAAGGAAAATAGGTAAGAGTGAAATCCTTACCATTTAAAAATCGGTTGGTAAGGAAAATAGGTAAGAGTTAATTCCTTACCAGCGAAAAATCGGTTGGTAAGGAAAAAAGGTAAGAGTGAAATCCTTACCTTGTCGCAAAAATTTGAGTCTGGTAAGGAAAAATGGTAAGGATAAAATTCTTACCATTCAAAAATCAGTTGGTAAGGAAAATAGGTAAGAGTTAAATCCTTAACAGCGAAAAATCGGTTGGTAAGGAAAAAAGGTAAGAGTGAAATCCTTACCTTGTCGCAAAAATTTGAGCCTGGTAAGGAAAAATGGTAAGGATAAAATTCTTACCATTCAAAAATCGGTTGGTAATAGTGAAATCCTTACCATTCAAAAATCGGTTGGTAAGGAAAATAGGTAAGAGGTAAATCCCTACCAGCGAAAAATCGGTTTGTAAGGAAAAAAATGTAAGGATAAAATTCTTACCATTCAAAAATCGGTTGGTAAGGAATATAGGTAAGAGTTAAATCCTTACCAGCGAAAAATCGGTTGGTAAGGAAAAAAGGTAAGAGTGAAATCCTTACCATTCAAAATCGGTTGGTAAGGAAAATAGGTAAGAGTTAAATCCTTACCATTCAAAAATCGGGTGGTAAGGAAAATAGGTAAGAGTTAAATCCTTACCAGCGAAAAATCGGTTGGTAAGGAAAAAATGTAAGGATAAAATTCTTACCATTCAAAATCTGTTGGTAAGGAATGTAGGTAAGAGTTAAATCCTTACCAGCGAAAAATCGGTTGGTAAGGAAAAAAGGTAAGAGTGAAATCCTTACCATTCAAAATCGGTTGGTAAGGAAAATAGGTAAGAGTTAAATCCTTACCATTCAAAAATCGGTTGGTAAGGAAAATAGGTAAGAGTTAATTCCTTACCAGCGATAAATAGGTAAGAGTTAAACCCTTACCATTCCAAAATCGATTGGTAAGGAAAATAGGTAAGAGTCAAATCCTTACCATTCAAAAATCAGTTTGTAAGGATAAATAGGTAAGAGTTAAATCCTTACCATTCAAAAATCGGTTGGTAAGGAAAAAAGGTAAGAGTTAAATTCTAACCATTCAAAAATCGGTTGGTAAGGAAAAAAGGTAAGCGTTAAATCCTTACCAGCGAAAAATCGATTTGGTAAGGAAAAAAGGTAAGAGTCAAATCCTTACCATTTAAAAATCGGTTGGTAAGGAAAATAGGTAAGAGTTAAATCCTTACCAGCGAAAAATCGGCTGGTAAGGGTAAGAGTAAGAGTGAAATCCTTACCATGTCGCACACATTTGAGCCTGGTAAGGAAAAATGATAAGGATAAAATTCTTACCATTCAAAAATCGGTTGGTAAGGAAAATAGGTAAGAGTGAAATCCTTACCAGCGAAAAATCAGTTGATAAGGGTAAGAGGTAAGAGTGAAATCTTTACCGTGTCGCAACAATTTGAGCCTGGTAAGGAAAATCGGTAAGGATAAAATTCTTACCTCGAAAACAAATCAGTTGGTAATGAAAAAAGATAAGAGTGAAATCCTTACCATTGAAAAATCGATTTGGTAAGGGAAAAAGGTAAGAATCAAATCCTTACCATTAAAAAACGGTTGGTAAGGAAAATAGGTAAGAGTTAAATCCTTACCAGCGAAAAATCGGTTGGTAAGGAAAAAGGTAAGAGTGAAATCCTTACCTTGTCGCAAAAATTTGAGTCTGGTAAGGAAAAATGGTAAGGATAAAATTCTTACCATTCAAAAATCAGTTGGTAATGAAAATAGGTAAGAGTTAAATCCTTAACAGCGAAAAATCGGTTGGTGAGGAAAAAAGGTAAGAGTGAAATCCTTACCTTGTCGCAAAAATTTGAGCCTGGTAAGGAAAAATGGTAAGGATAAAATTCTTACCATTCAAAAATCGGTTGGTAAGGAAAATAGGTAAGAGTGAAATCCTTACCATTTAAAAATCGGTTGGTAAGGAAAATAGGTAAGAGTTAATTCCTTACCAGCGAAAAATCGGTTGGTAAGGAAAAAAGGTAAGAGTGAAATCCTTACCTTGTCGCAAAAATTTGAGTCTGGTAAGGAAAAATGGTAAGGATAAAATTCTTACCATTCAAAAATCAGTTGGTAAGGAAAATAGGTGGGAGTTAAATCCTTAACAGCGAAAAATCGGTTGGTAAGGAAAAAAGGTAAGAGTGAAATCCTTACCTTGTCGCAAAAATTTGAGCCTGGTAAGGAAAAATGGTAAGGATAAAATATTTACCATTCAAAAATCGGTTGGTAATAGTGAAATCCTTACCATTCAAAAATCGGTTGGTAAGGAAAATAGGTAAGAGTTAAATCCTTACCAGCGAAAAATCGGTTTGTAAGGAAAAAAATGTAAGGATAAAATTCTTACCATTCAAAAATCGGTTGGTAAGGATTATAGGTAAGAGTTAAATCCTTACCAGCGAAAAATCGGTTGGTAAGGAAAAAAGGTAAGAGTGAAATCCTTACCATTCAAAATCGGTTGGTAAGGAAAATAGGTAAGAGTTAAATCCTTACCATTCAAAAATCGGGTGGTAAGGAAAATAGGTAAGAGTTAAATCCTTACCAGCGAAAAATCGGTTGGTAAGGAAAAAATGTAAGGATAAAATTCTTACCATTCAAAATCTGTTGGTAAGGAATGTAGGTAAGAGTTAAATCCTTACCAGCGAAAAATCGGTTGGTAAGGAAAAAAAGTAAGAGTGAAATCCTTACCATTCAAAATCGGTTGGTAAGGAAAATAGGTAAGAGTTAAATCCTTACCATTCAAAAATCGGTTGGTAAGGAAAATAGGTAAGAGTGAAATCCTTACCATTTAAAAATCGGTTGGTAAGGAAAATAGGTAAGAGTTAATTCCTTACCAGCGAAAAATCGGTTGGTAAGGAAAAAAGGTAAGAGTGAAATCCTTACCTTGTCGCAAAAATTTGAGTCTGGTAAGGAAAAATGGTAAGGATAAAATTCTTACCATTCAAAAATCAGTTGGTAAGGAAAATAGGTAAGAGTTAAATCCTTAACAGCGAAAAATCGGTTGGTAAGGAAAAAAGGTAAGAGTGAAATCCTTACCTTGTCGCAAAAATTTGAGCCTGGTAAGGAAAAATGGTAAGGATAAAATTCTTACCATTCAAAAATCGGTTGGTAATAGTGAAATCCTTACCATTCAAAAATCGGTTGGTAAGGAAAATAGGTAAGAGGTAAATCCCTACCAGCGAAAAATCGGTTTGTAAGGAAAAAAATGTAAGGATAAAATTCTTACCATTCAAAAATCGGTTGGTAAGGAATATAGGTAAGAGTTAAATCCTTACCAGCGAAAAATCGGTTGGTAAGGAAAAAAGGTAAGAGTGAAATCCTTACCATTCAAAATCGGTTGGTAAGGAAAATAGGTAAGAGTTAAATCCTTACCATTCAAAAATCGGGTGGTAAGGAAAATAGGTAAGAGTTAAATCCTTACCAGCGAAAAATCGGTTGGTAAGGAAAAAATGTAAGGATAAAATTCTTACCATTCAAAATCTGTTGGTAAGGAATGTAGGTAAGAGTTAAATCCTTACCAGCGAAAAATCGGTTGGTAAGGAAAAAAGGTAAGAGTGAAATCCTTACCATTCAAAATCGGTTGGTAAGGAAAATAGGTAAGAGTTAAATCCTTACCATTCAAAAATCGGTTGGTAAGGAAAATAGGTAAGAGTTAATTCCTTACCAGCGATAAATAGGTAAGAGTTAAACCCTTACCATTCCAAAATCGATTGGTAAGGAAAATAGGTAAGAGTCAAATCCTTACCATTCAAAAATCAGTTTGTAAGGATAAATAGGTAAGAGTTAAATCCTTACCATTCAAAAATCGGTTGGTAAGGAAAAAAGGTAAGAGTTAAATTCTAACCATTCAAAAATCGGTTGGTAAGGAAAAAAGGTAAGCGTTAAATCCTTACCAGCGAAAAATCGATTTGGTAAGGAAAAAAGGTAAGAGTCAAATCCTTACCATTTAAAAATCGGTTGGTAAGGAAAATAGGTAAGAGTTAAATCCTTACCAGCGAAAAATCGGCTGGTAAGGGTAAGAGTAAGAGTGAAATCCTTACCATGTCGCACACATTTGAGCCTGGTAAGGAAAAATGATAAGGATAAAATTCTTACCATTCAAAAATCGGTTGGTAAGGAAAATAGGTAAGAGTGAAATCCTTACCAGCGAAAAATCAGTTGATAAGGGTAAGAGGTAAGAGTGAAATCTTTACCGTGTCGCAACAATTTGAGCCTGGTAAGGAAAATCGGTAAGGATAAAATTCTTACCTCGAAAACAAATCAGTTGGTAATGAAAAAAGATAAGAGTGAAATCCTTACCATTGAAAAATCGATTTGGTAAGGGAAAAAGGTAAGAATCAAATCCTTACCATTAAAAAACGGTTGGTAAGGAAAATAGGTAAGAGTTAAATCCTTACCAGCGAAAAATCGGTTGGTAAGGAAAAAGGTAAGAGTGAAATCCTTACCTTGTCGCAAAAATTTGAGTCTGGTAAGGAAAAATGGTAAGGATAAAATTCTTACCATTCAAAAATCAGTTGGTAATGAAAATAGGTAAGAGTTAAATCCTTAACAGCGAAAAATCGGTTGGTGAGGAAAAAAGGTAAGAGTGAAATCCTTACCTTGTCGCAAAAATTTGAGCCTGGTAAGGAAAAATGGTAAGGATAAAATTCTTACCATTCAAAAATCGGTTGGTAAGGAAAATAGGTAAGAGTGAAATCCTTACCATTTAAAAATCGGTTGGTAAGGAAAATAGGTAAGAGTTAATTCCTTACCAGCGAAAAATCGGTTGGTAAGGAAAAAAGGTAAGAGTGAAATCCTTACCTTGTCGCAAAAATTTGAGTCTGGTAAGGAAAAATGGTAAGGATAAAATTCTTACCATTCAAAAATCAGTTGGTAAGGAAAATAGGTGGGAGTTAAATCCTTAACAGCGAAAAATCGGTTGGTAAGGAAAAAAGGTAAGAGTGAAATCCTTACCTTGTCGCAAAAATTTGAGCCTGGTAAGGAAAAATGGTAAGGATAAAATATTTACCATTCAAAAATCGGTTGGTAATAGTGAAATCCTTACCATTCAAAAATCGGTTGGTAAGGAAAATAGGTAAGAGTTAAATCCTTACCAGCGAAAAATCGGTTTGTAAGGAAAAAAATGTAAGGATAAAATTCTTACCATTCAAAAATCGGTTGGTAAGGATTATAGGTAAGAGTTAAATCCTTACCAGCGAAAAATCGGTTGGTAAGGAAAAAAGGTAAGAGTGAAATCCTTACCATTCAAAATCGGTTGGTAAGGAAAATAGGTAAGAGTTAAATCCTTACCATTCAAAAATCGGGTGGTAAGGAAAATAGGTAAGAGTTAAATCCTTACCAGCGAAAAATCGGTTGGTAAGGAAAAAATGTAAGGATAAAATTCTTACCATTCAAAATCTGTTGGTAAGGAATGTAGGTAAGAGTTAAATCCTTACCAGCGAAAAATCGGTTGGTAAGGAAAAAAAGTAAGAGTGAAATCCTTACCATTCAAAATCGGTTGGTAAGGAAAATAGGTAAGAGTTAAATCCTTACCATTCAAAAATCGGTTGGTAAGGAAAATAGGTAAGAGTGAAATCCTTACCATTTAAAAATCGGTTGGTAAGGAAAATAGGTAAGAGTTAATTCCTTACCAGCGAAAAATCGGTTGGTAAGGAAAAAAGGTAAGAGTGAAATCCTTACCTTGTCGCAAAAATTTGAGTCTGGTAAGGAAAAATGGTAAGGATAAAATTCTTACCATTCAAAAATCAGTTGGTAAGGAAAATAGGTAAGAGTTAAATCCTTAACAGCGAAAAATCGGTTGGTAAGGAAAAAAGGTAAGAGTGAAATCCTTACCTTGTCGCAAAAATTTGAGCCTGGTAAGGAAAAATGGTAAGGATAAAATTCTTACCATTCAAAAATCGGTTGGTAATAGTGAAATCCTTACCATTCAAAAATCGGTTGGTAAGGAAAATAGGTAAGAGGTAAATCCCTACCAGCGAAAAATCGGTTTGTAAGGAAAAAAATGTAAGGATAAAATTCTTACCATTCAAAAATCGGTTGGTAAGGAATATAGGTAAGAGTTAAATCCTTACCAGCGAAAAATCGGTTGGTAAGGAAAAAAGGTAAGAGTGAAATCCTTACCATTCAAAATCGGTTGGTAAGGAAAATAGGTAAGAGTTAAATCCTTACCATTCAAAAATCGGGTGGTAAGGAAAATAGGTAAGAGTTAAATCCTTACCAGCGAAAAATCGGTTGGTAAGGAAAAAATGTAAGGATAAAATTCTTACCATTCAAAATCTGTTGGTAAGGAATGTAGGTAAGAGTTAAATCCTTACCAGCGAAAAATCGGTTGGTAAGGAAAAAAGGTAAGAGTGAAATCCTTACCATTCAAAATCGGTTGGTAAGGAAAATAGGTAAGAGTTAAATCCTTACCATTCAAAAATCGGTTGGTAAGGAAAATAGGTAAGAGTGAAATCCTTACCATTTAAAAATCGGTTGGTAAGGAAAATAGGTAAGAGTTAATTCCTTACCAGCGAAAAATCGGTTGGTAAGGAAAAAAGGTAAGAGTGAAATCCTTACCTTGTCGCAAAAATTTGAGTCTGGTAAGGAAAAATGGTAAGGATAAAATTCTTACCATTCAAAAATCAGTTGGTAAGGAAAATAGGTAAGAGTTAAATCCTTAACAGCGAAAAATCGGTTGGTAAGGAAAAAAGGTAAGAGTGAAATCCTTACCTTGTCGCAAAAATTTGAGTCTGGTAAGGAAAAATGGTAAGGATAAAATTCTTACCATTCAAAAATCGGTTGGTAAGGAATATAGGTAAGAGTTAAATCCTTACCAGCGAAAAATCGGTTGGTAAGGAAAAAAGGTAAGAGTGAAATCCTTACCATTCAAAATCGGTTGGTAAGGAAAATAGGTAAGAGTAAAATCCTTACCATTCAAAAATCGGGTGGTAAGGAAAATAGATAAGTGTTAAATCCTTACCAGCGAAAAATCGGTTGGTAAGGAAAAAATGTAAGGATAAAATTCTTACCATTCAAAATCTGTTGGTAAGGAATGTAGGTAAGAGTTAAATCCTTACCAGCGAAAAATCGGTTGGTAAGGAAAAAAGGTAAGAGTGAAATCCTTACCATTCAAAATCGGTTGGTAAGGAAAATAGGTAAGAGTTAAATCCTTACCATTCAAAAATCGGTTGGTAAGGAAAATAGGTAAGAGTGAAATCCTTACCATTTAAAAATCGGTTGGTAAGGAAAATAGGTAAGAGTTAATTCCTTACCAGCGAAAAATCGGTTGGTAAGGAAAAAAGGTAAGAGTGAAATCCTTACCTTGTCGCAAAAATTTGAGTCTGGTAAGGAAAAATGGTAAGGATAAAATTCTTACCATTCAAAAATCAGTTGGTAAGGAAAATAGGTAAGAGTTAAATCCTTAACAGCGAAAAATCGGTTGGTAAGGAAAAAAGGTAAGAGTGAAATCCTTACCTTGTCGCAAAAATTTGAGCCTGGTAAGGAAAAATGGTAAGGATAAAATTCTTACCATTCAAAAATCGGTTGGTAATAGTGAAATCCTTACCATTCAAAAATCGGTTGGTAAGGAAAATAGGTAAGAGTTAAATCCTTACCAGCGAAAAATCGGTTTGTAAGGAAAAAAATGTAAGGATAAAATTCTTACCATTCAAAAATCGGTTGGTAAGGAATATAGGTAAGAGTTAAATCCTTACCAGCGAAAAATCGGTTGGTAAGGAAAAAAGGTAAGAGTGAAATCCTTACCATTCAAAATCGGTTGGTAAGGAAAATAGGTAAGAGTTAAATCCTTACCATTCAAAAATCGGGTGGTAAGGAAAATAGGTAAGAGTTAAATCCTTACCAGCGAAAAATCGGTTGGTAAGGAAAAAATGTAAGGATAAAATTCTTACCATTCAAAATCTGTTGGTAAGGAATGTAGGTAAGAGTTAAATCCTTACCAGCGAAAAATCGGTTGGTAAGGAAAAAAGGTAAGAGTGAAATCCTTACCATTCAAAAATCGGTTGGTAAGGAAAATAGGTAAGAGTTAATTCCTTACCAGCGAAAAATCGGTTGGTAAGGAAAAATCGGTAGGTAATGGTAAGAGGTAAGAATGAAATCCTTATCATGCCGCACAAATTCGAGCCTGGTAAGGATAAAATGCTTACCTCGAAAAAAAGATTTGGTAAGGACAAAATCCTTTACATGAAAAAAATCAGTTGGTAATGAAAAAGGAAAGAGTGAAATCCTTACCATAGAACATCGGTTTGGTAGGGGAAAAGGTAAGAGGTAAATCCTTACCATTCAAAAATCGGTTTTGACAAGCTATTTTTTCCGCGTTCAAAAGCAATCCATTGGCCCACGCACGCCAATTTGGAACTGATCAAACTATAGAGGCACGGATCCGGTTTGGTAATATAGTATGAAAGGTAAGAGGTAAGACTGGATTCATAAAAAAATGCTAAAAAATATGTTCCCTAAATCGTGCCGTATCTACATTCTGTAGATTGTAATGTTTTGTAAATGTAACGTCAGTATCAGAACAGAACAGTTAAAACATACCTTGACCATAATAATAGTATTATATCACACACTAACAAATCCTCCATAATGTTATATTTCAGATTGGTTGCTATCGTTATGATACTTTATATCCGTTTTCGACGAATACTTGAATAATACTTGAATAATTACGTGTATAATATCATCTTCCGTTATTAATTCATTGGAGAGACGTGGTCTAATGACTAAATAGATAACGTTTTAAAAGGTGTCGCTAAATATTGCAAATATATAATTATTGATCATTTCATTGAAAAACAAATAGAGCAACATCCGAGTTAATGTGGAAAATAATCGTGATAATGAGGTGATACTGTGATCTAAACTAAACACCGTAGGAAAGAAAGCCCGCATTTATTCGAGAGGTTATAAATAATGTGTCAAAATGATATTTTTCAACATTCAACGAATCAGTAGCAATGATATTAGTTGCAATTCTTAATCATATATAACGTCGTGTAATTTGCGCAATGATGGTTGGTTACAATATATGAAAAATATGCAGTAAATGTACGTACAATGCATTACATGCGCAAAGAGAATCAATAAAAGCTCTGCTCTATTGACTGTATTCATTCACACGATGTTTAGGCGGGTATCCAATTCGAATCCAATTCGAATCCAGACATGCATGCATTATTAGAGTGCGCGACGCGTAACCTTGTAGCTAAAAACATTTACAAACATATTTATTAATAATAAAATCATAAAATGAACAAATTCAAAGTTATGAACTCTCCAAATGAGTGTGACATTTTTTGCTGTGTTTTCCCCCGTAGATCCGAATTTGTTTCCCGTCGCCTTATTGCGCAAATTACACGACGTTATTTATGATTAAGAATTGCAACTAATATCATTGCTACTGATTCGTTGAATGTTGAAAAATATCATTTTGACACATTATTCTTACCGTAAAGTAAAATGTATCTGTTTACCAATTCAATACTTTGAGCAGTTTGCTAGATGTTAAGCAATGCGCTAGTTAGTACACTGAGCCAAAAAAGAAACTTATAAAAAAAAAAGAAACTTATAAAATTTTAACAGATCACCAAATAAAATTCTGTGCATGAAAATTTGGATACAATATTACTGCAATGTATTGCTTCAAATGGCAGTCAATAACCAATTGTTTGCTTCAATGACACAAGAGAAATGCGCACTGACCCTATGGTGATCTGTTAAAATTGTATAAGTTTCTTTTTTGGCTCAGTGTATATTGGCGTCATCTATTGTATGAGTCAGTGATAAATCATCTTAGGGGACTTAACTCCAAATTCGATTTTTGATATCCCCCAGGTGTGAAACCCAATCATAGTTTTCTACCTAAGATCAAATGACAGGCCAGTGAAATTGAACTAGATTAGAGTTAATTTACCATACTGGTGACTTGACTCACAATTGACGAAAACATAATTATAAGTCATCCATATTTTTAGACTCTCAGTGAACAGGTGCATGGGTTATTAGCTAAAATGCTTGTTGTTTCAATTCCACATGGTCTTACCTGGATATAAGATATGACGTGGTATATCGATAGTCAGCACTACTATGTCCATTGTCAAATTGCAATAAAAACAGGATCGCATATGGACGTTGACAACACTTTTTGTGATGGATGTTCTGTTGGCACAATAACAACTTATCCTAAATTTGTTTTAGAAAATTGATCCAAATTGATCATTCGCAGATACACACTTATTCAATCAACATGAATTTGGTAAATAGAATGACCTTTCAATATTGTGATACATGTCCATCTGAAATATAAAAATAAATGTGATTTATGAGTAGTTTCCTTTTTAGGGACAGAGCTCTTTAAAGGTATACCGTATGCCATTAAAACTTGATAATATTTCGGTCTCCATCTCAACATCCCTAACCATATAATGTTACAGAGAGATTGGCTTCAAGATTGATATACCTATTCTGCATGTGATTGATGAAGACAATCTGAATAGGTATCTGAAAAATATTAAGCTAAACGAGGTAATTAATCAAGGTGACAAAATAAAGAGATTATAAGATGATTATTAACTTCCCGTTTTCGGATTGCTGTTGTTGTTTTGTTGATTCATTTAAGACTATTTTTAGATTTTAAACATACTAATAATATTGTAGAGAGAATTCGGGGGGGGGGGGGGATGGGGGGTACCGCGCCCTTTTGTCCCGAAGCAATGGTTATGACGTCATATTTCTGTCGATTTTCAGAACTCTTGTATTGGATTTACGTGCAAAATATATGCCCTCGGCATCATACTTTCATGAACCGGTAAAATGACCGAACAAATAACGTTAGCATTGAAATCGCAAAGTGTAAAAATTAGCGACAATTTAGCCTAAAAAAACGTTGTAGTAAACACGTGTAGAAACACCGAAGAAATCAAATTAAAATAAATATTATCATCGTACTATCCATGATAAAAGACACATATCGCTAACACTGGGATACATTACAATAGTAAGTAAGCAAATACACGAAACAAATCACCAATAATGCGGCAGTCATCGAATCTGGTTCCGATGGGATCCTAATGTACCAACCTCACTCATACCATGTCTAACAAAACTGCACAACCAAAACCAACTGCTCTAGTTTTTAAACTAAAATCTGCTCTACATCGTAACTTCTCTCGAAATTTGAACTTTTGATTTTACAAAATCTGAAATAGCACTTATTTTTTAAACAAATTGAAGTTCAAACATTGAATTTCTTAACACAAGAATTTTGAAAAGTCGCGTGTTAGGCTCTAAGTTCCACCCAAGAATTGGTTGATCCAACTCCATTTACCGCATGCTGGGGGGGGGGGGGGACCTTGAAGATGGCCAAGGCAATCTATAATCTTGCCACATAACTTGATGACTTGACACATTTGGGTTGGTTTTAAAACTAAAATCTATCACTAGTTCTTATGATAAATTGAAGTTCAAATTTTGAAATTTTAACATATCCACTTAAAAAAATCATTTCGGGCTTTAAGTTCAACCCAGGAAATTATCAAAGGAACCATACCAAGCCTAGAGCCTTGGGCCATGCTTGAGAGAGCGGCGATGGTAGGATAGCAAGTACCTGGCAACAATTAGGTGGTGTAAAATAAATCTGAGAAATGGACATGGTGTCAGAGGGAGAAGATTTATTATCCTCGAAAAGCTTGCAAATCGGGGGTAAAGAAAATCTCAAATGTTAATACGTCAAACCTCACGTTCTTACAAATAGTTGCATTTCACTTTTTGGAATAAAAAATAAAACAAACTTTACAATCTTATTACATTTCATCATACGGGTTAACATATGTTTGCATCTTCATATGACTGTGCATGTAGACATTCCAGATATGTAACCGTAAGGGGGTAGCTTGATTCTTTATTCAGACATTACCCAGAGAATGTCTATTTATTTGCCATTTTCTTGGAAAAAGACACACACTAAACCTCTTCTGAAATACATACGAAATCCTGCCGTAATAAGTGAAATCCCATCTAAACAAACACATTCGGCCGACGAGTGCACCAAAGAGAATGAGAGCTACGGGGCAAGAAGACGTGCAAAATAAAGAAAAATAGTCTGTCATATAATACTCCAGGTGTCCATAATGAACAAAAACACTTGGAATTTATCTTTTCAGTTCATCAATACGCTTTTGAATCACAAAACGTCTATATACGAGGGTCATTCAATTAGTTTTACCTCCTACCGCATAACTAAATATTATTATATACGCCAGTCTTATAATATCACACAATTGTAGCTTGAAACCTCAGCTACAAATACATTGTAAATTGATCTTAATACTGGTTTTACTTTTCTGGAGATACAGTGAAAACCAAACTTACATTTAGTGTGACAGAAACTGATGAAAAACAGCAAAATGTCGCCGAAGTGCTGTTTATTTGGCTTATTGTAAGAGGCAAAACATACCTATCGGTCAATTATAACCGGTCTAAATGTCAGATATATCTTTAACAGACCATAAACAGTAGAGGTGATTGATTTCTTTGGAAAGATTATGCCCTCTGAATAACCAAAACCAGATCAGGACAACCATAAGTTTACCCTTCCCTTAGAGCACCCTGCAAAAGGCATATTTAAATTTCATAAGAAAAAAGTGATTTTCAATATACCGGACTAAATAGAAGGATAACAAGCCTACCAAAGAGATGATTTTCTTTCGTTGACTACCTGATTGATTATTCTGAAGGTTGCACATAATGAAAACTCATATTATGACTATTATGTTAAAGCTTTGACATACGAGGCATTACTATGGCTTGAGTTGTAATAACGAAAATTAGACTGATTATCAGTATGCTGTATGCCACAGGCATAGCAATTCATTTGAGTTGATATTACACTATTTGCAAGCCTACAAGAGGTAATATTGCTTACAATCTGATTCATACATAATAATACTATAATTATATCAGATATCATTAATTGATTTCCATTTTCAGTATTAAAATCATGCTTTTATATCTAACCATATAATACGAGAAAAAAAATCGGAAAACATGCATTTTATTTTTTAGGTAATTTTCCGCATCCTATCAAAAGTAAAACAGATATCAACACCAATTAACTATAAATGTGTAGCCATGATTCAGAGCTATAATCATGACAAATATCATGAGACTGACATTCACATTAGCAATGTTATGAGGGAGGAGGTAAAACTTATTGAATGACCCTCGTATATTAAGACAGTACTAGAGATTGGCAGGTGCATGGCTAAAGTAAGCTTCGCTTTCGCATGAAATCCATTAACCGTTCACAGGAGGCTATAAGAGCAATGGAAAGTGATGTGACATAAGGGTATTACTGGTCATCAGGGCAATGAGTAACAATCCTTATGTTATACTGAGAAATCTTATATCTTAATGCATATGCAACGTAAGATACTGTAGAGGGTGTCTCAAAATTGGATTTGTTTCATAAAGTATTATTCCACGTGTCCCTTCTATTTTGCATATATTTATAGGTTCAACCTTTAAAACTCACATCTGCCTACGTATGTGTTGCTATGACCACCACCACTGTAATTTGTGCGTCTCTTAAGATTGTAATGGACTTCAATTTCTTTGAGTCATTGCTACTAAAAAGTGGTGGAATATTCTGGGAGACCAGAAGATGCTTGGACATGGCTAAACACCAGCAACCATATATGAAAAAGGTAAAGGTATCACAAAAGGTAAAGGTATCACAAAGGCCTCCAAGAACCAAATTATGAAGGACTTGAATTTCCACATGTTGAGCTATATATATGGAGCAGAAATATTGCATTCTTTCATTAATAGGTAAAATAATATACGTTCTGAATAATTGAGGACTTTGCTGCAATCTCACTCGTTCTTGCATTGGTGATATTTTCCCAGTATAGCACAGCTTTAACCTCGCGCCGGTTACTACGGAGAGAAACCTGTACAGCCTGTGTGTGCCATGTGACAACGCGGCCGTAATTTGGCGTAAGTCGAAATATTGACATTTTGAGTTAAATGCATTTTTGGGGAAATCGAGGGCGCTCTTTTCATTTGTGATAGTCTCAAAAGCTCTCGACGTACCGTTTTAAAGATAGCATAGCGTATCTCAGCCTTGTTTTGCAACCGTTAGCATTTCAATGTGGTAAAACAGCGTAACTCGTATTACGTGTTTCAAAATCTAGTCATTTCTTGGCAAAACAGCGTATCTCTAAGTTACGCGCCTTTGCCAAACAGCGATTTTGCTACGAGATACGCGGGTTTGGCGAAAAATAGTAACCAAAGAATTACACGTAAATTGAGTTACGCTGTTTTTGCAAGATTAACTCTGCGTATAATTAGATGTCGATTTGGCAAACCCGCGTATCTGGTTAAAATCAGCTGCATCTTTAGTAAAAAACAGTTTATTTTACTTAAGATTTTAAAAATAAAGAAAATGTAACATCATGCACGTTTTCCTTTTAAATGAACTTACTCTGTAAATAATTTAAAAAAAAGCAAACACTAACACTTTAAAGTGCTCATATCTCAAAAACGTAATTTTCGAGTTACGCTGATTTGCCAAATTACGCCTTTCTCAACATTACCAGGCAGGGATGCGCAGTCAAACATACTTTGATGATTGCGCAATGAACAATAACACGCAGTTAACGTAACAATCTAGAGACTGCCTGGAAGCTGTATCGTATATTAACTTAGGTAGGTTATTGGTTGATAAATTATAATGCAAATTATATAAAATCACATAGTATAACACTAATGCCTCTATGTTTCGAAATGATGATTAATAAATTTGTAAAGTTTGAAAATGTTATTTGAAAATTAATATGTGGCGAATATCTTCCGTCGACAGCGATGCCAAACTAATTCCATACGTATATCCAGGTTATGATCTGGTTAAATCAGAAAATATATACTCGGTCTAGTTAAAGTTTTCTTATAGAATTCCATTGACCTTGATATAAGATAATATATGATATGATCATGCATTGCAGGGCTTAAAGGTATATTATGTGATCTTTCCAGGGACATCAACATCGGAAAAAAAATTTGAAAGTCAAACACATCATCTTAACCAAATCAATTGTTGATAGTTTTAAATGTTTTAATATTTTAATATTTTGTATCAATTTTAAATATGTATACAGTGTCTGTGGATGTACGTGTTGTATTTTTGTTTTTCCTTATGACCCCTTCGGAAATAAGCCTCCGGGCTTAAAGGGTTATCCTGTTTGTATCTCCCCCAATTTTGTGTGGCTTTGTAATTTTAACTGTATCTTTTAAGATACAGTTACAATTACATTATTATCATTGTCATTGTTATATATATGTGGAGATACCGAAATAAATCAAATCAAATCAAATCAAAAGAAGATTTTCTTGCAGATTTACATTTCTGATCATAAATCGTACGTACATTCCAAAGTTACAAAATAAACTGTCGGATTACACCGACAGTTTATATTTTCACTCTAAATTCACTCTAAAACCATGATTTTGAGGTAATTAGGAATCGTATCGCTCTGTAACTTGGAATGTATGTATGATTTATGATCACAAATGTAAATCTACTTTCTAAAAAAAATAATGAATAGAGGGCGCTCTCTGGAAAAGGTCACATAATATGCCTTTAATAGCGTCCCTTGTCGAACAATAGACTAACAAAGAGGACTATAGCTTTTCATTTTACAATGTAAAAACGTATTTGGTGATATGTAAACCTATCGTGGATGATATCGGACGAAAGACTGCGTAGGAAACATCCGCATCCTAAATAGTGTGCTTTATATAAAACGAGAAAAGAGATTAGGTGTTGATATATGAATGGATTTGACGAAAGGTGAAAGATGTATTCCTTTTTCTGTTCAAAGACGATATATAAGTGGAGGACGTAAGCCGCACTCTCGTAAATCAATCGGGACATGGAAGACGGTGTTGTAACGTCGAAAGATCGAGGTGTCTCAAGAGTTTTGAATCGCATATCATAGATGCTCGGGAAACATTTCATTTCAATATTGTAGTAAGTTTATGCTACAACTTATAGAAAGAAGTATTTATACTACTTACAATTCAATCATTGCAGCATCGGTTGCTTGGATATTTTCATCCTGTTATTTGTTTTAAAATGATTAGCATGCCACATGAGAAGTTCATTCCACTATTATAGCAACATACTTGCTAACTAGCTATCTCGTCGGCTTCTAAATTAAAACTTAATGCATCGATATCGTCTTTCCTAATCTTGACTGACACGTATTCGTCCTCTTGAGAACATTGAATGGGAACTATGTTTACTCTGAGCGTAGTAAACCACGAATACAGGTGATGTCAATGCACGTTGGGAATCTAATACTAAGCCTAGCACTTCCTCAAATTAATGGAACAGATACCCCCTAATTTGGTTCCCAAGAGTACCTTGTATAAACCAAATAGAGGTCACTGTTTTCTATTTTAAACGCTACTTTTGAAACTCAGTTCAGTTCAATGACAAATATGCGCATGAGCAAATCAGGCAAATTACCTTATTTGTCAATGCGGAATGCAACATCCATTGTCTACCGTGATTTAAAATTACTTTTATACCTTAGTTTTGAAAACTATATAAGAATAACAGTTATCATTCTTTGTCCACTGATTAATTCTGGATGCAGGATAAGCAGAACACTACGATTATTCTTTTCATATTATCAATGCGCTTTTGAATCACAGAGTGTCCCAAAGTATGAAATACAGTCCCCAAAAAGTAACTGACTAGGAAATAAATATGCTCTTAACTCTTACAATATAACTCCTGCGTAAAAATATTAAATTACGAAGTTGTAAAATATTTTTTCTCTTCAATTTGAGATTATTACTCGGTTTTCAATTAAGAAGCTTACACCGAAAAGATGGAAACAAAGTGCAGTTTACATTTTAGCATTTTATTCTTTTACACGAAGGATAGTGTGACAGGTATGTGTATGGGCTGCATTGATCAATTGAAGCATCCCCGATCCTCTTGAGTTGTTGCTAACATTATCAATAATCTGCCTATCGCTACACCGAGGTGCGTGTAGAAAAATAAAATGTTAAAATGAGAAACGGACTTTGTTTTGGTTTTGGACGTATAACCGTGTTAATAATCAGTCAATCATCACGTATTATATATATATCAAATTAAAGATAAAACATCTCTGTACAACTTTATATTTTAATATTTTTGCGCAGGAGCTATAGCGTTGGAGTTAAGAGAGTAAACTCACCTGGTCAGTTACTTTGTTTGAGGACTGTCTTGAGACTGGCAGGTGCATGGCTTCAAGTAAACTTATCTTGTGCATGACATCCATTATCCACTCACAAGAGGTTATTAGGGCAACGGAAGATGATGAGACATGAGGACATTATCGCTCAACAGGACTGTCGCAACACTGAAAGTATTTTAATGAAAACTCGTTATAAAATAGGAACTGTTTTTTTTAAAGAACAAATTCCGGAATTTTTCTCATTATATAATAATTATAAGAGCAAAGGAAGATACTGAGACAAAGGGCATTACTGGTCAGCAGAACTGTCCCAACACGGAAAGTATTTGAAAGAGCGCTCAATAGTATTGTATTTTATATTGAGAAATATGTTGACAAAAAAGCAGTTAAATTCAATACTTATTTATACATAGGGCGGCGGCAATCATCAGACTGGCGCATATCTTAATACAGTTAAAATACAGCGTAACAGTTGTTGACACATGCAAGTGTTAATAACAAAATCTATAAAAGGTGTGAAGATAAAAAGTGAATCACCATAACTGAGGTAATCTGTAATTGGGTTGTAAATGTGAAAGTTAATTCCGGATTTAGTAATCAGTAATCAGTCACAACTAAAAATGGAAGATAATAATGGAAACAAATAGTCAATAGGTGGATGAGCTGTTAGGGTCACAGGTCACTAATAGGTATATCAAATAAGGTGGGGCCATTTCAAAAATCCTTAAAATCGTGATACGTGTCTCTATTTTAAATATACACAAAGAATTAAGTTAAGCACCCCCCCCGTTTTTTTACAACCTCGCACATTACAAGTTTGTTGTCGTCAAAACAGTGTAGTATACCCATGATATTGCTATATTTTCTGGAGAAGTGATATTATGGTCACATAAAAACATAACAATCATGCCGTTTTCAATATTTTATTCTGAATAATTTAAGGTGACATTTTTTGGGAATTTTAGGCATATTTTCACCTCAATTTAAGTATGGAGCTATAGGTCCATCACGGACAGTGTGGATGACGTTTATGTTTTCTAACGTACAGTCATTGTTCTGAGAAGACCTCTAGCGATCTTTGCGTCAATAACGTGTGTAGGACCCACGTGATCGGATCACTGACTCAACCCTACGACCTACGACCACGTGGATGATAACACGAGCGATGGGCGTCACAGATGAGTGCACTCATCTGCATTTCATCAATGGATAATTGCTAATGTCATACCAATCATTATTATTTGATCTCACATACCTTAGAATATATGCCAATGTATACATATATTAGGGGGTGCTTAACTTAATTCTTTGTGTATAGAAGTTGTCAAAAAAACATAACATTTTTGGTATCATATTAAAGACAATTTATCCAGCTACCGAATAAAAAAAGGATTAAAGCCACATGTTTAGCAACAGCGAAGTTATCAATCTAAACGTCGAGTGAGTCAAGGGTGGGGCCGGTGAATGTGGCGCCCATAGGTTTCTACACAAAATAGCGGAAAACTAGAACTTTTGAAATTGATGCCATTTTAAAAGTATACATAGGAAAGTTTTCAAACTTCTCATATGTGTTAATAACATGTGCCTGCTACTATGAATAATAATATTGAATTGTTATCTAGACATTCTCTACTAGAATATGATGTTCAATTCAGGGAGTGTTTTAATGTAAAAAATACAGTTTTATTCATTTTATTGATTAAACAATGGCCAAATCTCAGTTTCTCTATTCCATTTGTTTGACTCTTCGGTCCTTTTCTACCCTGGGTAGTAAAACATTTAACTAAAAAAGCCAGAAGTGTTTCTTCACAGAATTGTTCATAGATTCATGAAAAATTTGCTATTTAGACCTATTTTGGACCACCCTGTAATTAAAAATAAAAGGAATTTTAACGATATTCATGTAGTTCACTTTGATATCCATTTTCTTTTAAATTAAATAGTCCATGCTAACTTAATTTCATAGAATAGTATATACAAACCTTCATTTAATGCATTATTTCAATATAATTTTAGACACCCTGTACTTTTCCTGTGTACATTTTGGGCAAGGGATTCTTAGCAAATTTGGTAGCACCTTCTGCGGTTGTTCTGATTTTGGTGACTATCTTCAGCTAAACCCTAATTGTACAAACTATCAAAATATTTTGTGAGGAGCAAAAACGATCAACTTTTTTATGTTCCACCATATAACAAATTTACACACCCTGTATAATTTGATTGCAAAAATGAAAAACCTTGAATCATAAGCTTTCCAACAATATATAGTTTGTGGGTCATTAAGTATGTAAAACTTAAGTTTTGTCCCGTTTAATCAGAATTGGTGCATTTCTCAACATTATTAGAAGTGAAACATTTTTTTGGACCAGTTTGTGACTTCTGACCTTAGACAAAAAAATATTATGGCCATCCAGAAAAAAGTTTACGTGATTCCAAAAAAATTGAGGTTATGTTTCCGTTTGTGTGTGCACATGGAATATACACTAGCAACCAAAAGTATTAGGACACCTTGCAAGCTGCAAAAACCACTGGGAATCTATTGAACTATGTTAGCTTTTTGGTATTATAAGGTTATAAAATTAATGGAAAGTTATTAAAAAAAATTATAATTGTTTCAATAAATACTTATGACATTGCTAAGAGTAAAAGCAAGATATACCAACAGGGTGTGGGGAAACAGGTAATAACAAGGGAGAATAACGCGATAAAATAGATAAATAACAAAAAAAACAAAAACAAACGGAAAGGCACTGGGACAAGCAATGAAAATTGCTGTGCAATAAAACAACAAAGATATATCTGAGACTACTCAGGATATATATGGTAACAATAAAGACCGACGTTTCAAGTGGATATACCACCCTTCATCAGGGACAAAATATAAAAAACAAAAGTGTTAAGAACTATAAATAAGATAATGAACTAGACAAGTCCACCACTGTAATTATAGCACAATGCCAGTAATAGATGTTACCTACTAAGCATCCAAGTTAACACTGAAACAAACTAGCAAGTTCACTATAGAATGTAGATCCAAGTTGCTAGGCGAACTAACAAAACATGTACAATAAATCAATAGACATGACAACACATCATGCATATGCATGAGTGATGTTAAGTTAAGAAGACAAAAGACAGGAAGTACTGCTGGACAATGGATGGCGACAGAAATAGTAAATTAACTAGGCCTATGGATGAACTGAGTGGGGGCATAAAAAATATAAATTAATAATAAATAAATAGAAGAAGAAAAAAACCCAAATTAATCAAAAAATTACACAAATAAATGAGGAAATAAATAAATCATATAGCCAAATGAAGAGAAAAATAATGAAAAAAATAAATAAATAAATAAATAAATAAATAAATAAATAAATAAATAAATAAATAAATAAATAAATTAAAATAAATAAATAAATAAATGGTAAAATAATAATAAAATTAAAATAAATCATGAGGAAGAATTGCTGCAAAGAGAGCAGACTTACAAGAATAAAGAGAGTGGGGGTGGGGGGGGGGGGGGATCAAGAAACTTGAGCCCCAGACAGGGCACTCAAGTTGTGGGAAACTTAAGCCCCAGACAGGGCACTCAAGTTAAAGGAGACAAATAGGCCTGTGGGAATATGGACTGTAAAAAGACAAGCTGGAACATAGGCCTATGATAATTAATCTTTAATGTTGAGACCATTGGGCTCTGTTGTGTCAAGCTTCATGATCCATTCCTTCTCCAAGATCCTTCTCATGATAATGTCGTTCTTTGGAGGCCTATCAATGCATGTAACGGAGATGTTACAAGCGTTGTGGTTCGGTAAGTTGAAATGACGACCAACTTGTTTGTCCCTGTTGTGTCTGGCGTCAGCGCAATGCTCACCTACTCGACATTCCAGAGTGCGACCTGTCTCTCCAACATACTGTTTCTCACACGTTGCGCAGGTAATGAGATATATGACATTGTCCGATTGGCAAGACAAATGTTTGCGTATGGGAAACGTCTCTCCAGTGGAAGAGCTGGTGAAAGTGGTGTTCTCAGAGGTATGAGAAATAGAAACTCTACCAACATCGGCGTGTACCCCTTTGTGGTTGCAGGATTTGCACTTGGAGCCACCACAAGGATATGAACCTCGAAGAGGAGGTGTGATCCGGGGAAGAGTAGATCTCACTAGAAGGTCTTTCAGGTCTTTCAGGTCTCAGATATATCTTTGTTGTTTTATTGCACAGCAATTTTCATTGCTTGTCCCAGTGCCTTTCCGTTTTTTTTGTTTTTTGTTTTTTGTTTTTTTTGTTATTTATCTATTTTATCGCGTTATTCTCCCTTGTTATTACCTGTTTCCCCACACCCTGTTGGTATATCTTGCTTTTACTCTTAGCATTTTTATATTTTCGAGATATCCTATTGTATCAGTTTTCTGATCCTTGGTGTGTTTTGTTCCTGGTTCCGTTGGATTCATCTTTTTACATTTTTTACTTATGACATTATTATTTAAAAGGAAAACATTTGTTACAATATTTCAGTGATTACGGGTTTTTTGCATTCATACAGGTATATTTAGTTAATTGAAGTCAAATAGTTTGACAAAAATTCTAAAGTCATGATGATATGATAGCACTGTTTTATAGTGTGCCCAGGTCATGTGGGTGCTATTAGAAAGTACTGAGAATTTGGTTGGTTTCCATTTAAAATATGAAAGTAAAGGTGTCAAAATGAAACTAAATTTTCCTCCCAAATATCTTGAAGATGAATGAAGAGATCAGGTGTCAATATCTGTGAGATATTAAAGTCTAGTGACAATATTAGGATTAGCTTTACTTGAGTGAATCCATTGATCAACAATTGAGAAGTTTAGAAAGGAAGTCAAAATTGTCAGACTACGCACCATAGGATTACATTGGCTATAATGAGGAGATTGATGAATAATTCATGAGCCATCTCCGATAGGTTGCAGCGTTTTGAGGCCGGTTTACATGGAGTGTCTGCGTTTAAGATTTCAGATGAATTTATGATATTGAGAAATATATAGATACATTTATTGTTCGTTTATTCATCGTTCCCAAAGTTGGCACTGTAATGTCGGCGCTTATAATTATAGTTATTCCCATTCTATTTTGAGTAAGCGAGACAATAGTTATTATAAAGTCGAACAATTTGAAGAATTTGCTGCAAAAAGTATTTGCTATTGCCTGGGCGATATTCCCCAGTATAAACACAGGTTTCATCTCGCGACGGTTACCATGGAGAGGAACTTGTACGGCCTGTATATGGCATGATACAACGCATTTCACAACATAACCACTCACGGAATCGCAGTCATACACATTTAGATGATTGCGCAATGAAGTTAATTCACGTAATTAACAAGTTGTGTTATCTGGCTGGAAACTGCCGTTTTTAATCCATTGAAAAATGTTAGGCTTTCGGTTACAGATTAATGCAGGCGTCAATTTGAATATTGAACCTACCCTCCTCATTCCTCAAGCCTTGACCTGTATTAACCTGACTTCAGGGATGGGTCAAGTTTAGGTTTTTCCTGCTATCTTTGGGGTGAAGATTCATCTCAGTACACTATGTTTGTTCAATAGTCATACAGGCGAAGATTCGCAATAGATTAACCTTTCAAGATATAAAAATGAGTTCAAGATTCACCACTTCAAAAATATGGCAAAGATTATTTATCTAATCTTTGACTAACCTTAAAGAGGGTAGGTTTAAAAGATGCACATTGACACCTGCATAAGATGCAAATCACACCCACATTCCACACCCTCATACACACACACACTACTAATATATCACATATATCATTAGAGCTAATCCCTACAAAATAAATCACATCTCATAGAAGCTAATCCCTACATCTGTCAGAAAATCATTCATATCAAATTATACTCAAAGGCGTGTATGTTATTTGCAAATAATAATGTGGAAATCACCTTCCGTTGACAGCGATACATATTATATTTTCAAGGCGAATCGAACCTGTGCAATAACGAGAGAGATTTGTGGAGTTGGGTTCATGAACTGTTTAAATCAGGAAGTATACACTCGGTCCACTCTACTTTCAGTTCCCTGTAGAATAACAATGACCACGATATGAGATATGATATGATCATGCAATGTAATGATAGAGCTTACTAGCGTCCCTTGTCATATGATATGCTTGGAAATATAATGGATATGAATTGTTATCCGTTCTTACTTTACAATATAATAATGTCATTGTTGATCTGTATATCCTGTCCTTGTTGGGGGAAAGACTGCGCAGGAAACATGTTCATCCTGAATATTATGCTGTATAAAACGAATCACCAAAACCGAATCTTTTATCTACTCGCGTGAATGCATCTGCCAGATTCGGCTAAAGCATGTTTGTTCTGCCAGCCTTCAGAGACAACCAGTGTCTCGACGAGTTCTGCGTAACAAAGATGGGAGTAATTCTATTATACCCTTCACAGGGGTATTCATAGTGCGTGATGTTTAAGAACGACGCATACTAACCGATGTTGGTGTGAAGGGTATAACATAATTATGCCCAAAGATGTTCGGTAATCATAGCTCGACGTATAATGGCGCTACAGTATGCTGCCTTTGAAAAAATGTACTTTTTACTACGTTTTAATATCTGGCACTCAGTCGTTCCTCTTCAGAACATTTAAAAAAAACTATGCTTACTTTGAGAATAGCGTATCAAATGTACAGGTGATTTTAATGCACGTTGAGAATCTAATATTATTGTTAAACCTACGCTAACAATTTCCCCAACTTAAGAAAAGGGGGGGGGGGGGGCGGTCTGGGTTAGAAATGAGTGTTTTTGGCTAGGTATGAGATATTGCAAACATCATATGCAGTCAAATGTTAGCTTCAAAATGCTTTTTATTTGACTTAAATCGGACATTCCATTTTAATGTTATGTTTGAACAAAGTTTTATCGGTGACGCGAATTTGTATCAACATTGCGGTTTCCTATTAGATTAACATGTAATGTAATTCAGTTCAGTTCAACGACGAGACTGTCATGCGTATTAGCAGTCCGGGCTGATGATCTAATTTGGTAATATAGAATGTAGAATCCAATAAATTAATCTAGAAACCCACAATACATTGCACATGGGTGCCCAATTTGAAATATTTCCATTTGGTTTTAATTATATTTGTCCTTTTGCGGACCTTTCATCAACTTATCATTACATCATCAAATTACATCTCTAATATTGGGTTGTTTCTAAAGATATCAAGAAACAGTCTGAAGTAAAAATTCGATGACAAATTCGTAGAATACTTTTTGATAACATCTAGTGTTTCTTGGGACTTAGATCTAAATAAACGATATGGTTTAGGGAGTCCAGTCATTGATAAACATGCTTCAGGAGTGTTTTATAGTGGTTGAGAGCGAAAAAGACACAGAATTCGTCACTTTATGTGGGAGTGAACCACCGGGAGAGGTCTGAAGAGATTGGATATAATTTGAAGCACGCCCTCTTTGATGAACATTTAGCAAGCACTTAGATAGTACTCTAGAATATAACCGAGATACAGGTGTTATCTGTGCATTTATAATACAGTATATTATTATTAAACACATTGAATATGTGACATTTATACCCTTGAGTGTCTTTTATATAGAGATGAAGTTATGCTCTAAAGATAGTCGCAACTACGCGCATATCTGATAAAGTATTCTAGTTCTTTCTTTGATTATTTACATTCCACGCTTATTTACATCCCGCCCACACCCACCAGATCCGGATTTACTTGAATACAATATCGGACAAATCGAAGAATTGTCAATTTAACATCATGAAAAGACACATGTTATGAGCTCTCTTTTAGAATGTTTGTTTGTTTACACGGTTGGTCCGTACGTACACACGCTTGGGTCCCGAAGTGACCAGATCATTGAATACTTTGGAAAACCTCTGTGGGGTTAGCAGGTACATGTTTCGTTGAGATTATGCCTTGCAAGATGAAATTATATAGGAAATAGGAAATTATTTATGAAATCCTATCTGTAATATGCATCAACAGAGACGGACTAATGTTCCGATTATACGTTATCCAATCCTATATTAGTATTATCAACGCGTGTCCAATAAAGAGAAACATGCGATTTTGAAAAGTAAGCATGTTGTACGCTGTTTTCTTTGAGATTTTCGGTTTAGGCAAGGCCCCAATGGGACGGATGACTTGATTACCAAGTCAATTTCTGGCAATGCTTTTTACAACAAGGTTAGCTGTTAGCTTAAACGTAAAAATGCTTCTTATTTCGCAATAAGCTTTTGTATTTCTCTGTATTGGACAAACTTTACATGGAATTTAAACTTTGGTTATATGGTAGAAAACGCTGTTTATATCATGGTGAATGCCACATTTGGAAAAAGCTTTAGTTCATTGTCTTAGTCTAGGTAAGTTAAAGATGATCTTTTAAAAAGAAATCCATACGTTTCTTAATTTTGCGTTCGATGTTACACATTGTTATTTCATAAGACTTAACGGTTCCGTTCCCTGTATATTCCTGACCACGGCTATGGGGCAGTATCCGCGGTTACAAATCAAGTTTTTCCTCCCAACTCTGTGAGTTATTGCACCAGTTGTTAGTGCTTTGGGTACCTGCTCCTGCAGTTCCGACGCTGGTTTTGACTAGGGTTTTTGTAGCAAGGCCTTCACACTAGAGTGCGGGTCATTGTGAAATTTACTCAATGCAGATTTTGTTGATGTTTCGGGATTTTATGGACAGAAATGAATAAATGCATACTATACCCACAATACATAATATATCCACAAATTGTTTTTCGAAAGAATTTGGTTGCATAGGCTACTTCCAATGTAATATGAAAAAGAATTTCATTTCGCAGTTATAAATTTAAAATTCTCTTTCCCAACTCTCTGAGTTATTGCGACAACATGTGGATTGTCTACGGCGCTTCTGAGTAAATCCGCTTCGACCGTTGGTGCAACAAGTTACCAGCATGTGTCCATGGACGGTAGGTCTGGCAGACCATCAATTGGCAATTGATGGTTGAAAAAACACCCAACGCCTAAATTGTAAGGATTTTGCATGTTTTAGCGAGGTTATATAAAGAATTTCTAGCTTTGAACTCCAATTTGTTATACAAATTAGTGCTTAGTATTTCTGATTTTATAAAATGTTGAGAAAAGTCCCCGGAAAAGTCTCAATATAGGATTTCTAGATTAGATTTAGTTTTATTATTAGCCCAATTGGGCTACATTAAATGCTAAATATAACGTGGCCAAACTGTATTGGCTAGACAAAGTCGGGACTCGGGACACATGTTCACGGAGTAATTGCTAATATCTTGGCCTGTCATTATGTCAAAAAATATATTCCAAAGAGGCTCAAAACATAAAGGCGATGGAACCGTAATGGAAAGAGCGAATATAAAACCTCGTGATAAATTAATAACATGTAGCTTATCAACAGAGTTAGTATACGCTTACATGTGAGAGGAGAGTTTGTGAAGATTGAAACGCTCAAACCTTTTTCTTCCTCAAAGGTGTTCGCCCGTAGGCTATGATTTATGCATAACTTATTTTAATGCATAATGTGATAAATTAGTTACCAGTACTTATCGACCAATATCGTATACGCTTACATCTAGAAATTAGAGTTTGGATGTTTCGAACGCTCCAAATCGTGACATTATGTGACAAATCAATATTTATAGCTTAGCATATATTTCTCCAAATCACAGCAATGCGAAGTAGATCATAACCTGTTTCATTTCAACTAGACTTTGTTTGAAACTGAATAGTTCGAAACATTTGGTCCTGATATATTACACGCTCAAAATGTTAAACATGTTTAAAATGTTGAGCGTGTAACATGCGTTGTAATCAATACTCTATACGTCGAGCATTCGCTGTGTGAACGTTTCGTACGTTGGGCGTAGGTTGCTTATTTGTCAGCTGTTCGGCCATATACGGCGCTCAAAAAGAAACCTACGCCCTACGTGCGAAACGTTTACGCAGCGAATGCTCAACGTTTACATAGCGTTTTGATCACTACGTTGTCGCCCGCTCAAAATTTTGAACATGCTCAAACATATCAATGCCAAATATCTTAAGGCCCTGTCACACCATAGCGTATGGCCTGAACGTGGCCTGAACGTATGCCGACGTATTCAAAAAATAGCTCGAAAATTGTCAGAGTCCGAGAACGTCCAAGAACGTCCAACTTCCCAACGAATTGCGTCAACATCGGTGATGGAATGGACGTATCCATAGCGAATTAAACGCATACATAGCGTATGACTAACGTATTGATAGCGTATCACTAACTTATAACAAACTTATGACAGCGTATCACTGCGTATACGATCGGCGAGCGTATGACCAACGTATTCGTAGCGTATGTCTGCCGTGCTCGACGTATCCTCAGCGTATCCTCGGCGTACAACGAACACGTGACTTATGCCGTTGCAGAAATTGAGTTTCGTACACGGCGGGACAAGTGTTGCCAGTTCAAGTAAACGCAGCCTAGATGATAACTATTAAAATATCTAGAAGGGTAAAACTATATGTCAAACCTACAACTTAAGACGATTAACGTACCTCTAACGTATGTCAGCGTATGTCTAACGTATGTCAGCGTTTGTAAACGTATGTCTAACGTACCACGAACCTATCGGGAACTTATGCAGAACGTAAGTTAAGCACACGTTCAGTACGTCGAAAAAATTTGAACATGCTCAATAATTTTTCGCGGGCTCGACGTGTTCCAAATTTTCACAACGTGTCACAGCGTGCTCTTAACGTATACGACGTATCCCAAACTTACCCCTAACTTGTATCAGCGTACACCAACGTACGCCAACGTACGCCAACGTATTTTTCGATATTTCGCATACGTTGTTATACGTTCAGGCGATACGCCATGGTGTGACAGGGCTACCGTACAGCTAGCGCGAATTCGGCTTTTTGGGAACTTATGGAGGGTTTGAGTATATAAATGGGTCCCTTGAGTATCTCATCCTCACTTCTTCATGGTCTGTCTTGGCCTTCTTGCTTTTTCCTCCTCCTCGGCCTCGGCCCCTGGTTGCCTGCTTCTTCTTGGGATGCATGTTAACTGCTTGATGACATCGGCGGGAATGATGTAATGTGAGATCGGCGCGGTATTTATACGTGCTACAGCGGCATAATAAGCCACGTGTTCGTTGTACGTCGAGGATACGCTGACGATACGTCGAACACGGCAGACATACGCTACGAATACGTTAAGTATACGTTAAGCATACGTTAGTCATACGCTCGCATACGCTGTGATACGCTGTCATAAGTATGTTATAAGTTAGCGATACGCTATCAATACGTTAGTCATACGCTATGTATACGTTCAATACGCTATGGATACGCTATGGATACGTGACAGGGCCTTACACGATCGCGCGTCATAAGGTGAATACGTGAGAATACGTCGAAACTCGTTGGAAATACGTCAGGCATACGTTAGACATACGGCACCTATACGTTATCAACTCGTTATCACTACGTTGGCTGTACGTTTCCCCCAGCTTACGTTCATCAACGTATACCAATTTACGAGTAACGTACGAGTAACGTACCACTAACGTATGTCAGCGTATGTCAACGTATATTTAACGTACCACAAACTTACCGGGAACTTATGCAGAACGTATTAAGCACACGTTGAGTACGTCGAGAAATTTTGAGCATGCTCAATATTTTTTCGTGGTCCATATTGTCACAGCGTATCACAGCGTGCTCTTAACGTAAACGACGTATCCCCAACGTACCCCTAACGTATATCAGCGTACGCCAACGTACACCAACGTATTTTTCGATATTTCGCATACGTTGGCATACGTTGAGGCGATACGTTATGGTGTGACAGGGCCTTTACGAACGAATGACAACTTACACGAACGTACACCCCAATTTCCAAAACTTCAGGCATACGTACAATGGTATTGTAGATACGCCTACAGCCTATTCGATTCAACCTATTATAATAAAGTGCAATAGCGATTCTCAACTAGATACCTATGGGTAACGGAGTCTATCCGTGTCTTAAGAAAGCCAATGTTATAGCATCTAATAAACTTATTGCATCAACTATACACAATCAACAAATACAGTTTCTTGTAGTGCATCTGCGGGGCTATACATGAATATAGCAAAATAGAATCTGGCAAGTATGTTGTTATAAATGAAACACAATTCAGATGTGCAATCGTAAAACTCATAAATGTATGAAACATACAACTTCGCAGCTGTTTTTTTTAGCATATCCAGGAGCAAGAGGCAAATTTAGAGTGGTTAGGGTTACGAAGGTCCGATTTGATCGAGACGATGTTTAAACATACCCACGAGCAAGAGGCAACTTCAGAGTGTTTAGGATTACGAAGGTCCGTCTGATTTGATCGAGACGATGTCTTAATTGCATTCGTCTATAATAATTTTCTGTTCAATGATATACCGTATTGCACTGAGTTCAACAAGAGATATTGAAATTTATCATAATAATCTAGATTTATTTTGGTACTTTTGTAACATCAGTTTTAGTTTGAAGATATCTATTTATCGGGTGTGCGTATGTACTATTATCATATATTTTTGCTAACACTCTACCACTCTCTGATTGAATATACTGTGTTGTTTATTAATCTTCATTATATGCAACATTGTAATTTTGTTACTGTCATAGCAGTTTAAATACTACTATTCAAAAATAATAATAAACAATAATAAATGTTTACCATTGCAACAAAATATCATCAGAATCATACGCTTACTTTTTCGAAATTTCGCGACGAAAACTAATAGCAGGAACATTTCTTTTTTACCGGTACTTCTCCAGGATCAACAATGTGTCGTCATTATATTAACGAAGCAAACAATTTGATTATTGATGGGACACTTTATTTTAGTTCCGACAATTATAGACACGTACAGGATGTCCCAAAAGCAATACCTTTCTAAAGCTTCATTTATTCGGTGAAATAATTTGCTATATCAAAAATAACAACATATTTGGATAGAGACATTTTGTGGAATTAATTTGATACTAAACTTGTATTCTTTTCTGAGGCCCTTAATATATTTCACACCCCGACACTTTTGGTCACACAATTTACGCTACCTTAAACTTGGTCAACTTGCAGGACGCCAAGTGTGTGTGTGTGTAATTGTAATGACGTGCTGCAGATTCCTCACGTACTATTCATGTGGCTTTTGTGAAACGGCTTTCACTTCTCACATTATCAACAACAGAAGTAATGATTATGATAATGATTATTTCAATCCGAATAAAAATATCATCATGGAAATCCTATGTCCTCAATAGGCCTACCTCTCTTCCTCTCTCCTTTCTTTTAATTTATTACATATGCTCATTGCGCTACGCGATTATATGAACGCGCAATTTTCTTCCGTAGTTTGTAGTTTGGCAATACAGCACAGATGTTGCTGTTAGTTAAGTATAAACATAATTCTACACGATTTTCTACCCCAAATATGTTTTCAGTTTTATTCTGCGAATTATTTTACCGGAGATACAACCCTTTAACATGTTTAACAGGTATCGAAACTTTTGGTAAACCTGTATGACATAAGAGCCCGGGAAATGATTTTCATTAAAATGGTGTATAGTACAGGATATATTGTGGTTACAGGACCGACGAGGATCATTGCGGGAATTTCTAATATCATACAGGATATTGGATATTATGCGCTTGAATGAAAATCGTCGTAACGGGTCTTAGTATAGCTACGGGGCAAGATATTTTCTCGACAACAAATGCATTTTGGAAGTCAAATTGAAGTGATCTACCTCTCTGTATAGTTTTGCCTTAAAAGAATTAAAGTAAAAGTCATTTCACTTAATCTTAAGAACAATGTTACCCCCCCCCTTACGTTACGTAAAGCACTGAGAAACTTATTTTGATGTATCCGACTATTTCGATAAGATTGGCATGATCGTCCAAAAGAATAGAGGAAAACACAAATATTGAACTGTGCAAGACCGCTGGCAAAATGCAGTTATTCCGAACAACGACGCTATATTCACAAGTTCTCGGATAATGGTAGTAAAGGAAGCCTACTTTGAAAATCCGAGTAATTGCACCCAAATTGCACAACATTTTGTAACGAATCCAGCTTTCGGCAGCTTGGTGCTTAGCATTGGTTTCCAGTTTCCAATACGATTTATTCCGTGAAATATATACTACCGGGTTCCAAATTGTCGATTCCTTTCATCTATGCTTAGCACCAAGCTGCTCAAAATGAGATTCTTTTGTAACGTAAGGGAACATTGATTGCACGGTATAAAATACCTGACATGAATGAACCATGCATGAACATATCTGTCGGAAAAGGTTGAAAGTGATATTATCAGCTTTAAAGTGAGTGTCGTACTCCGTGGATTTACAAATTTGATAAAGCAAAAGATAATTATTCAAGCAAGATTGTAACCCTCGTCGTATTGAGCCTTTTGGTAACAAGGTTTACTAATGGGGGCGGGGGTTACCACCCTATTTAAGTCCAAACAGAGCTGCAGAGTTAGTAAGCAAATATGTAATACAAAACGCTACACCTCGGGTCTACACCGGATAAAACCGATCACTACCCGCAGTATAATTCCGTGTAGACCTTATCGGAACATCTTTATATTCACTTTTGCCTTTTAGATGTGTCGATTACATTTTACAAATAAAGTTTAAATCTTGTTATTACTTATCTCAGTGTCTCATAGCAGAGAAAAGTATGGTTTGGGATATTTGTAATTGAAAAGCGATTGCTGTCACTGCGTTAACATGTTCATCCATTTTAAGAAACCTATTACTGAAATGTTCCACATGGTTTGATATATCAAGGTCCTCAACGAGAATAAAGCTTTGAAATGTCAAATAACAAGAGGATCTTCAATTGAAAGAGAAATCCGCGCCTCATCTTATTACGACCATTGGGAATCTATTATAATTCAACGTGTATCCCCTAAAGAAATGACAGGACTAGCGTTATAATAGCTCTGGTCATCCCGACTTTCACTTGAACTTGTATTCACAATCCATATAACTGTCCAAAGAGATTGATGAAACTTATGAAAAACAACGATGCAATCTCGTATACAATGCCCTCGGGATTACTCTAAGCCACCTGTGTAACATTCGACAGACATGAGTCAAGTAGAATACTTACACGATTGAAACGTACGCTGCACTAAATTTGAATCAACTTGAACATGAGTCTAGCCTATTACTTGTGTTGTTTTGTTGTTTCAGGGTGACCAATATACTTCGAGCTGTGCTCCTTTTGGTTTTCCCCACCTTTGTTTTTCTAATAATTTACTTTTATGATGTATTATATGGTGAAAATAAAACTGAACTGAACTGAACTGTCCTGTGCATGCTTGTTATCACATGGGATTCATAAGCCTTACGTAGATAACACCGGTTAAAAGGTAAGATTAAAAGGATATGACAGGCTCTCACATTGAAGTGTTTTTGCCTGGAGCATCATCTTATATATAATAGTGACCAAACACTCAACATTTCCACAGGTATATAGTCCGTAATGGATGAAAAAACACCGATATTTAAATATGACGTTATCATAAACAATAATATAACTACTTTACGTAATAGAATGATATGTCTCAGTCGATAAGAAACGCAAAAACAAATTTAATTTCAAGATAAGTAGTATTTGATAATTAGCTATGAGCTTCTAGATAGCTAAGCTCTAGATTTGCTTGAGGCTATCAAAATATATGCATAATTAAAAAATTGAACAGTGAAATTAGTGATGAAGGATGCTTCAAGGTGTCTCACACAATGTAATAATAAACAATATAACACAATACATTCCCTAAAGACCATCTTTTTTTCTAAAAAAAAGTAGTAATAGTCCAATTTATGATACTTGAAGTCGATCCAACATATCTTTAAATTGATAAAGCAAATGCAGTCAAATTAAAAAAAAATTGAATAGGTAATTTGACTGATACGATGACGTGAAACACGCACACCTGCACACCAGGGACATATGTAAAATGTAATGTTGTAAATGTAACGTCAGTATCCAAACAGAACTGTTTAAACATACCTTGAACATATCACATATATCACACGCTACAAAATCCTCAACGCTATATTACATATTTGTTGCCGACGTTATGATACTTTATATCCGTTTCCGACGAATACTTCATAACAATAATTGCGTGTATAGTATCATCTTTCGTTATTAATTCTGATTTGGATACGCAGCATTCAGGTGTGGTGTTTGAATAGGTTGCTGAGAACGACTGACTAAATAGATACTGCTTTAAAAGTTTCGCTAAACATTGCAAATAAATTTTATAATTATTGATCATTTCATGGAAAAATAAATAGTGCAACATCCGAGTTAGTGATCGATAATGAGGTGATACAGTGATCTAAACTAAACAACGCAGTAAACAAAGCCCACATTCATTCGAGAGGTTATAAATTACAATTGATATGTACTTTTCAATGTATTTGCTACAGCTTGATGCCTCATTTGTAAAAAAAAGTGTACTTTAGGTCCAAGATACTGCTAAAAACCATTATCGTTCGATACTGGACTATACAAATTGCCAGTATCACTTGAAACTGGTACGCTTTTACTGAAAGGAACGTTTTTATGTTCCGGAATCGGGCGATACTGGTACACATGCTACCAGTAGCGATTTGTGCCAGTATCGTCCGATACTGGAATACCGTATGGGAAGGGAGATCAATCCTCGACAAAGACTACGACAAACAATTGGAAACGCAGGCAGGGGCTAAAATCATCAACCGCGACGAGGGTATTTATTCTTTAAATCATGTCTACGATCTACTGTTAAAACCTGAGCTTCCTGGGAACGAGAGTGCAAGAAAATCTCGCGGGAAAAACAAGTGGATCAAGTCACTACTGAAGAAGTCTTCCGAACGGGAAGACGAAACTGTCTAGCATGTGAGTAGATAATTGGATTTGTACAACAATTTTTCCTGATGAACTTATTTAAAAATGTAATAAAGTATTTGGGTGATATCAAAGATTTTGGTGATATGTAAACCTATTGTAGATAATATTGGACGAAAGACTGCCGGGGAAACATCCGCATCCTAAATATTGTGATTTAATATAAAACAAGAAAAGAGATCAGGTTTTGATATATGAAAGGATTTGACACAAGGTGAAAGATTTATTCCTTTTTCTTTGCAATTACGATAAGTGGAGGACGTAAAGCCGCACACTCGTAAATTATTAGGGACATGGAAGACGGTGTTGTAACGTCGAACGATCGAGGTGTCTCAAGAGTTTTGAATTGCATATCATAGATGTTCGGGAAACATTTCATTTCAATATTGTAAGTTTATGATACGGCTATATACTTATACTACTTACAATTCAATCATTGCATCATCGGTTGCAAGGATATTTTCTTCCCGTTCTTTGTTTTGAATTGATTAACATGCTACGTGAGGAGTTCATTCCACTTTTATACTTACTAACTAGCTATCTTGCCGGCTTCTAAAGTAAAACGTAATGAATCGATATCGTATTTCCTGATATTGACTGACACTTATGCATCCTCTTGAGAACATTGAATAGGAACTATGTTTACTCTATGCGTAGTAAACCACGAATACAGGTGATGTCAATGCACGTTGGGAATCTAATACTAAGCCTAGGCCAGCACTTCCTCAAATTAATGGAACAGATACGCCCTAATTTGGTTCCCAAGAGTACCTTGTATAAACCAAATAGAGGTCACTGTTTTCTATTTTAAATGCTTTTTTTTAAAACTCAGTTCAATTACGAATACTGTTATGCGCATGATCTCTCTCTCTCTCTATGTCAGATGGCACCAGGTGGTGCTGCTGTGGCCTTCACAAGAGCTCGCCATTTGGTTCGGTTTGATGCACGTCGTGTTGCTTCTATCGTACTTAAACCAGTGATCCTTTTAATGTCATCAGTCCATGATGTTATAGGGCGTCCTCTGCCACGCCTACCTTCTACTGCACCTTGCACATGATCAAACCAGGCAAATTCAGGCAAATTACCAACATCCATTGTCTAACGTGATTTCAAATTACTGTTATCTTTTAGTTGTGAAAACTATGAAGATAAACAGTTATAATTCTTTCGTCCACTGATCAATACTGGATATAGGATGAGCAGAACACTGCGATTATTCTTTCAATATTTACCAATACCTGGAGTGACGTTATCCTCAAAACCGTCCGAAAAAATCAGAAATGTACCGACGGGAGCTCGTGTGTACCGACGGGGTTATATCAGGGGGCCACTGGGCCCCCTCCCCTGGGTACGCCACTGGATATTAGAATATACGGTTTGTATAACATTTGCCTATTATATTGGATATGATCCAAAAATTACGAAGACTCAAACAGTGATTGTGTTACTTTAAACGCTTTCTCTAATGAGACAGTTAATGAAGATGGTTAAATGACAATTAGGAATTTAAAAAAACACTTTGACCATTTGGATTCTTCACAGTATACACTGAATAACTGGTAAGCAGTCATGGTCATTAAAATAGCAAATGACTCAACCAAATGTTACAGGAATTGGCTTTTCTTTCTTACGATAATATTCCCGAAATTTTGCTCATTATATACATGTAAGAGCAACGGAAGATGATGAGAAATAATGGCATTACTGGTTAGCAGAACTGTCCCAACACGGAAAGGGTTTGAATGTAACACTAGATTTGTATTTGGTTTTGTATTTTACATTTACTGTTCGTTTACTCTTCTTTCCAAAATGTGGTGCTGTGATGTCGGCGCTTATAATTATAGTTATTCCCATTCTATTTTGAGTAGGCGATACAATAGTTATTATAAAGTCGAACAATTTGAAGACCTTGCAGCTAAATAATTTGCTATTATTGCCTGGGCGATATTCCCTAGTATAACACAGATTTCATCTCTCGACGAACACCATGGAGAGACTCTTGTACATGGCATACTATAACAACGCATTTCACAACATAACCACTCACACGGATTCGTGGTCATACACATTTTAGATGATTGCTCAATAAATTGAATTTACGTAATTAACAATTTGTGTGATCTGTCTGGAAAAGGCCGTATTGAATTAAATGAAATATGGTAAGCTTTCGGTTACCGATAAACCATAACCTAACCAGAGGCCACAAAAGGCCGCAGCAAATAGCTGCTGTGCCGCGTGCTTCACGATTTTATCTCGTGGAACGATCCGGCGAGCTGTCAAATGGTCTCTTTCGAACTACCCCGTTAGTGTAATCAGTTAGTCGTCTGTTACGGCCCAATACGTGCAAATTTGCACGTATTGGGCTTTTGCACGTATTGGGCCGTAACAGTTGTCCGCCTGCCACGCGGGCGGCCCGAGTTTGATCCCCGGCGCGGGCGAACAGTAATTCTTCCCCCAAAACATGACCTGTTTTTCTCCCCTATAGTTTAATTGTCAAAACACGATTAAGAAGTTAGGGTTAAGATTCCAATCACACCCACATTCCCATACCCACGCAAAGTTCTACTAGTACATCACATATCATATAATTAGAGCTAATCCCTACAAAATAAATCACATCTCATAATAAAGTTTTCCGCCGGGCTACTACAAGGAAAACTTATTTGGTGACCGGAAGTTGGATTTCACCTGTTTCAACCCTGCTCCGGGTCATGTCAGAGGGCAGCGTTTTCCGCGAAATATTTGACTTGTCCACGGGGTACGCCACATACATCATTCATTCTTTATTTTGACTACAACCAGACCGGTCACCCTTTCAGTTGGAGAAAAACAAACATCATTATTTGGCAGCGTGGGTTTGTTCCTTTGCTGTGGTTTGAACTATCATTTTCTCCAGTTTCGTTTGGGTTATTTAGCTACAAGCTACACCGTGTGTTTGGTTTACATTATCGTTTCGTTATAAAATATAACAAACGTTTATTTCATCAAAAAGAGTACCGTTTTTAACATTTGCTGGTTTTTCGTTGGATTTTGGTAAGAGATTTAAAAACTTAAAACTACTGTTTACGGTGTGTCCCTTTCACAATCACAAAGAACTCTGTTAAAAGATGGCAAGGGGCCGTGGGATGAAAAGGAAGGCTACGGGAAACCCGCCAGCGGTACCGCCTGCCGCTCGTCAGACACGAGCCCAGGCTCGGCATTTATCGGTCGCCCTCGCGGACGGTCAACGACTAGGCAGTCAACAGGCAGTGGACGGGGTCCAAAACCAGCCCAGTACTAGTGCTCAAGGGGCGAGCGCTGTGTGTGTGTCATCTAGTGCACCAGCACCAGCAGCAGCAGGAAGTGCTGTACAAGATATGCAGGGTGCGGGGCCAGTGGTGGCATTTCCGGTACCTCGTGCGTCTGTTGGAAACCAAGATGGCGGACCGAGAGCAAACTGTGCAAGTGTGTTGGGTGAGGAAAATTTACCAGCTCCGATACCGCAACCAACGGGTTATCCACAGTTGAATGCTAATGGAGGAGTGAGGAGAAACATGCAGGCGGGTGAGCTAAATTTGGATCTTAATGAGGCCTCTTTGGGCTTCAACAGCCCTGTCGTTGGAGGGGTTGTGAATAGACATTCACAACAACAACAACTTCAGCAGCAATTAGGCCTACAAAATGTACACGTAGAACAACCATTCCAAAACCTCCCTAATTTTGGTTCCATTTCACCGCTATCGTCTGTATGTAGCCCCTTAGGTGAGGGTCTACCACAGCAAATTAAGGAGAAAATTGCGCGGGGGGATTATGTAGACTTCGTGGCCCTGTTGGATAAAGGGGGCGAGGTACAAGGGTCAGTAGAGGAGGGGATTTTGGGCTTAGACGAGTGGGGTCAGGTGGTGCTAAAATCCAAAAAACCAGCGCCCAAAATTACGTGTATTAGTTCCTGGACCAGTGCTTTTCTCATTTTCGCGGCAGTATTTTTAAGGTCCCATCCAAACCGCGCACAGGAAATCTTGAAATATGGGCATTTGGTGCGTACCGCTGCAGCGCGTTTTGAGGGGGAAGGGTGGAAAGTGTACGACTCGCAGTTTCGTATGCGGCAGCAGGCGCATCCCGAAAGGTCATGGGCCACAATTGACCATGAGCTTTGGGCGTTTTATGTGGCAGTGCCTTCCCCTCAGCAAGAGGTAGCTACCGCGTCTGATTTTCGCAATGCCCAACACTCAGCTTCCTTTAGCGCCCCCGGTGGCATGGCATATTGCTTCCAATTCAATGGTGCGGGATGCAAACGTGCCAGTTGTAAATTTCTACATGCTTGCCAAGTCTGCCAAATCGAAGGCCACGGTGCAAGGGAGTGTGAAGGAAACCTAACAATAAGCCCTCATCAAGAGGCGGGTTCAATAATTTAGGAGCAGGGGGAAGTCCAAAGGCCAAATGAGTATTAAAAATAATAATAATAATAATAAAATAAAATAAAATAAATAAAAAATATTAAAAATAAAAAATCAACCTCGCGAGTCCGCCGATTATTCAACCATCCATAAAAAGTACCATCAAGTCTGGCGGTCCACCATCCTTTGAGGATGATAACTCTGGTCTATGTTGCAAATATATCATGGCGATTAAAATTACTTCAACATTGGAAATAGGAAAGAAAAAAGAGGTGTGTATTGTATTTATATAATATTATAAAATAACATAGGTTGTGAAATAATAAAAAGAGGTTAAATTAATGAATAACGGTTGGCATGAAGGATTGGGGGGGGGGGGGGGGGGGGTCTCGGGGGGGGGGGGGTCTTGTTGGGGCAAGTCTCCTGGATGGGTTCCTTGTTGGGGTGGTTTAGGCCTCAAGATGTCAACATTTCAGAATAAAATTGTGAAAATTAATGAGTAATTGTCAGGAAAGAGGAGAAGGATAATATTATTAATAATATTATGGTACGGTTAGGTAATAATTGTATTGGAAAAATTGTCCGAAGTAGATATTTCATTATAGTGGAAAAATTGACAGTAAGGACAAACTAAAGTCGTAATGACATGTTAAAAATGAAAATTGGATAGCTTAAACTTCAACAGCAGATTTTGTGGCATATTTACTTACAAATTACACGTCAAGTCTATATTTACATATTACACATCAAGTCCCTTTTCATTTACATGCCGAGGGCACATAACTTTAAAACGTGTCAATTCAATGCTACTTTGTTAAAGCATCATGATACAATGTATGTATATTGCTGTGGATTTTATGCAAATGTGGGTGATCAAACAAAGGTCACAAAATAAATGTCAGGTTGTAGTCAAATACTACCACTTCCTTAAAACTCTTATTTGTCCGTGTAATTCAATTATCTGGCAACAATAAAGTTTTCCGCCGGGCTACTACAAGGAAAACTTATTTGGTGACCGGAAGTTGGATTTCACCTGTTTCAACCCTGCTCCGGGTCATGTCAGAGGGCAGCGTTTTCCGCGAAATATTTGACTTGTCCACGGGGTACGCCACATACATCATTCATTCTTTATTTTGACTACAACCAGACCGGTCACCCTTTCAGTTGGAGAAAACCCACCCTCCACTCCCTTGTGTGAAAGCAGGGTCGCAGGCAGTGCCGAGTGCATTCAATCTATCATAATGCCGGGTCAGGTTCCAGGCGTGGTGGCACGTGTTTGTGTGCAGATGTGGTCATTGCATATGGGTACCAGGCTTGGTACACTAGGCGTGGTTACAGCAAGTTGCGCCAGGCTTGGCGCAGGGGCGCGAGGTACCAGGCTTGGTACTCTCCGCAGGCAATTGCAAGGTGTTCCCAGGCTTGGGAGTATGCAAGTTAAAAGAAGGCAACAACACAATTGCGGATCTGGGCGTTATGCTCAGGGGGTGGTTTAGGCCTCAAGATGTCAACATTTCAGAATAAAATTGTGAAAATTAATGAGTAATTGTCAGGAAAGAGGAGAAGGATAATATTATTAATAATATTATGGTACGGTTAGGTAATAATTGTATTGGAAAAATTGTCCGAAGTAGATATTTCATTATAGTGGAAAAATTGACAGTAAGGACAAACTAAAGTCGTAATGACATGTTAAAAATGAAAATTGGATAGCTTAAACTTCAACAGCAGATTTTGTGGCATATTTACTTACAAATTACACGTCAAGTCTATATTTACATATTACACATCAAGTCCCTTTTCATTTACATGCCGAGGGCACATAACTTTAAAACGTGTCAATTCAATGCTACTTTGTTAAAGCATCATGATACAATGTATGTATATTGCTGTGGATTTTATGCAAATGTGGGTGATCAAACAAAGGTCACAAAATAAATGTCAGGTTGTAGTCAAATACTACCACTTCCTTAAAACTCTTATTTGTCCGTGTAATTCAATTATCTGGCAACAAGAGCTAATTCCTACATCTTTCAGTAAACAAAAACAAAATTGTAAACTAAGTCCGCCGATAAGGGCGAAATATGTATGTTTAACTCGATACAACATTATTCTTATCAAATTATACTCAAAGACCTAATTGGCGTGCATGTTATTTGCAAATGAAGATGTGGAGAAAATCTTTCGTTGACAGCGATACATATTATATTCCCGAAGTATATCCAACCTGTGCAATCACGACCGAGTTTTGTGGAGTTGGGTCGGGTCATGGCACAAACCACACGCCATGATCGAGGTCATCGATTCTCATATAAACGGCCGAAAATATTGACAGATATAAAAAAAAACCTACTCCTCCTACATCCTTTGTAAATTGTCTATAAGGATTTATGTCAATAAAAGCCAACGGGTGAAAAGTCAATACACCGAATGACCCAGCTCATGGCGTAGCGAATCTCTCATGGTTCATGAACTGTTTAAATCAGGCATTATACACTCGGTCTACTTATAGTTCTCTATAGAATACCAATGACCACGATATGAGATATGATATGATCATGCAATATGTAATGATAGGGCTTATTAGCGTCCCTTGTCGAATGCTATGCTTGGAAAGTATGGATATGAATTGTTATCCGTTCTTACTTTACAATACACATATTATACTTGAGTGTATTGTCAATTGTTTCAGATTAAAGATGTTTCGTATACTACGGGTTGTTAATTTAAGGTATAAAGAAAGAACCGTTCTTGTCTAATATATGTTTAATTCTTCCGAAACCAGCTTTAAATGCTGTTGTACGAAATGAATTATTGACTAGATTAATTAATAATGCATTATTCCAAAGTGGCATATTATAGATCTCATCGAGCTGTAGATCTTTTTGATCGCAATCTTTTAGTTTCTGCCAATCTAGAATAATATCTTTATAGAACTTAGGAAAATATTTCGGAAAGGAATCTTCATTCATATTTGTTTGCAATATATGTTTATTTTGTTGATCTGTATATCCTGGGAGAAAGACTGGCCGAAAACATGTCCATCCTGAATATTATTATGTTATAAAAACAATTCGTCAAAACCGAATCTTTTATCACTTACGTAAATGCATCTTCCAGATTCGGCTAAAGCATGTTTGTTCTGTCAGCCTTCAGAGACAACCAGTAGAGAAGATAAAGCGGCATACTTTAAAATCAGATGGTATATGGGAAATAGTATTTTTTCTAGAGTGATCGGGGTGTTTCGACGAGTTCTGTACTGCGTCGGTATCACAGATGTTCGGCAAACAGATCGATGTATCATGGCGCTATGATATGTTAATAATGCTGCCCTTGAAAGATGAATGTTTTATTACGATTCAATAATTGCAGCCTCGGACGTTTGGTTTTTAAAACATTTTTTTTTCGTCTTTAATTAACACGCCGGCGCGCGAAGATTTATACCACTACGGATACAACACACTTACCAACTAACTACTGTAGCTCATCGACCCATATAACGTATTGCATCTATATCGTATATCCTTATTTTGACTGGCATTCAGTCGTCCTATTTAATGTTGAATAAGAACTATGGTTACTTTGAGAATAGCGTATCACGTTTACAGGTGATTTCAATGCACGTTGGGAATCTAATAACCTACGCTAATACTTTCCCTAACTTAATGGACTAGATAAGCCCTAATTTAGTTCCTAAGAGCACCTTATAATCAGAATAGCGGGCACTGTTCTATCTTGTAAATCCTATTTTTGGAGTCCAGGTCAGTCACTGGTTCAGTTCACTGACGCTACTGTCATGCGTATTATCAGTCCGGGTAAATGACCTTATTTGGTAATATAGAATGCAGAATGTAAACTCCAATAAATTATTCTAGAGACCCACAATACATTGCACATAAATATTTGAAATATTTCCATTTGGTTTTGATTATGATTTGTCCTTTTTGATGACCTTTTATCAACTGATCATTACATAATCAAATTACTTCTCTTATTGGGTTGTTGTTAAAGATATCGAGACACAGTCTGACAAAAATTGTTTAATGAAATATTCGTTACTGTCTCGAGTGCAACATCGGCTCAAGTTTTTAATTTTAATTAATTAATTTATTCAATGACACATAATAAAGTTACACAATATCATCAATATTTACAAAAGGTAAGAATACTATTAATAAGTATGTACACATGTGACAATCGTTTAAAAACAAACACTGACAATATTTACGATTAATATGATAAGTTATATAAAGTCCACAATTGTTCATACCTTAACCAAATTTGGAGTATTTAGAATCGTGTTATTTGAGGAATGAGTTTCTTCTGGCTTAAGTTGTGTAAGAATGTGACAAACAGCTGAAAGAATTACTGCAAGAGACATTTCATGTAATACAATGTCTCCGAGGATAAAAAATGTGTTGTCCAGAATTATTCATACCCTTGCTTAGATCAGTTCAAAGTCATATTCACTGGAAAGCCTATCTTTGTGATCACAGTCTCCAGATGGTTCTTGAACTTGCTCGTGAGGTTTTTGCATGTCTCTACAGTGATTTTTGGCCGCTACACCTTCGCGAAGGTCTCCAGGTCTTTGAGGCTAAAGGGCTTCCAGGTGTACTCAAACAAATGCCAGACGAGATTTTCTATGTCTCTTTTTCAGGAGTGGAGTCTTTCTTGATCGGTGTCCATGGAGACCACTTGTGCAATGTCCGCTAGAGTGTCTGCCTTGATATATTGGTCCCAGACTCATCAAGGTAGTCCAGGAGAATCTTGATGGTGATCCGTGGATTGTTGTTGGCCTCTCGCCATACTTATCTTGCCACCTTGTGGATGGCATCCTGAAAATGGTCGTCTTCTTTATGTGACAAATAAACACAACACATTATATCACACGTTCCTTGAACTAATAGTAGCATATCGAACTGATAAGTATCGAATGATATTTCATATAGGTGTGGTGTGAAATGGCTATACACGTATGGTAATCATTGTATTATGCATTTTACACTAACTTCAAATTAAAATATTCAATTTCAAATGTCTTGACGATCACCATATCCTGGGAGGAATGTCCGATCGATAAACACGTGGTTAGAAAATGATATCACAAGCAGCAGTGCCGAGGGGCCAGCTTTTAAACTTTACAGTTGCAGCACATATGAAATGGACGAATGAAATATAACACCGCGTTTTCCTTTTTATGTCATTGATGATGAGTCAACCCAGCATGTTGGTTTGTATCACAAATTTCACGACCCCTCTGCTTCCCGTCCTCCTTTAAAATTGTCAATAGAACACGTGTATTAAATATGTCCCGGTCCCTCTAAATTGCCCCCACCTAAATTCTGATGCTTCCGCATGCCGGGCAAAAGGACAGGAGTCAAAAGTAAGAAATACATCAATGTTGTTTTTATATTTGCCAATTTGTGTACGCAAATGTTCCAAAATTGTTTAGTTTACCCTCTTTTTCAATATAAAACTTGCTCGGGTTGGAATATATCTCTCCCAATACAGAAATTAATCATTCTTTGACTTCCTTTGAGTACTTGCAGTGCCGTGTACACCATGTATAGAGTCAATACCTAAACAATACCGTATTAGACCTATAATTATAGAGACATACAACGGTGTTTGACGATGGGACCTAACCCTTTGAACTATCGATATGAAATTTACTTGAAAATGACGTTGTTCGCATCCTGGTAATTATGATGAAGATTTCAATGTGATACGAATCTAAATGCAAAACAAACATTGATTTCCCACATCCTGCGGATCCACGGAAGATCGATTTTTAATCTTTCTATTTTCTTTGCTTGACTTAATTCGTCTATATTTCTATGCCTGTTTGAAATGAATAAATACACAATATGAAAATGTATGAAATGTCAGTCTTTAATCGGTCAACATAATCCATACATTGTCAACTTTTTTCTCATCTATCAATATACGTTACATGTATCACACTGAACATATGTAACAGGTTCCAAAAAGTAAGTCCCCCTAAAATGAGATCACGTTCGTTTGCAATACTCTACACACAATTAAACGTTTTGAGAGATTGAAGCACTTTTAAAAAGGAGAAACTCTTGGCTACCCTTAGAAAGTGTTTCCCTTTTTAATATCATTATAACTTTTATAACTCCCAAAATAGTCATATTTCCAAAAGACGATTATTACACAATTATGCGTTTTGAGTAATTTATACACTTAAGAAAAGGGAAAACGCTTTGCTACCCACACAAAGTTTCCCTCTTTCAATACCATGTTTGTTTTTCCCAAAACAGTCACATTTTCCCAATATGATGTTTTCCGAAAAGTCATTTTTCAATGATAAAGGGAAGTAATTGACGAGAATGATGGGGACTATTGGCAAGTCATGCATGCAAATATAATTTTATTTTTTATTTCGAATAAGAACCAGCTAAAAATGAAAAGCTTTTCTTTTAATTAAATATGAAGATAATTGAAATTAATTTTAAAAAGCACTAGAGACAATTTGGTAACTTTCTTGCATACGGTTTTGAAAAGTGCCATTTTTTTTTGGGCAAAATGTGATTGTTTTGGAAAAAGTGAACATGATATTGAAAAAGGAAAAACTTTCAATGGGTAGCCAGGTATTTACCCTTTAGATAAACGTTTACATCTTTTAAAACAGCTGATTATGTGTAGAGTTATGCAAACGTGATCTATATTATTTTAGGGGGGGGGGGGGGGGGCTGACTTTTTTGAACCCTTTATTTCACTAATGGGTCGAAACATGAACGAACATAAATAATTGAAGAAAGCATATTCAGTCATACGGAAGCGATAAACTTAGAAAATACACAAAAGATATGCATGATTTGAAACGGATATTTGAACTAATCATTATTAACTGACCGCCAATGTTTTCCAAAAGGACGCGCCACATTGTAAACATTAGCCCTATTCCCCAGAGATGGCTTTAGGAATACAGTTTAAATTCTCATGGGGTCAAAATTATCAAACAGGAGAAAACCGGGTTCTGCCAGTTAATGGAATCGAACCCGAGCCGCCATTGGAATCAAAGCTAATATCTACAAGGCTATGTCGTGGCTCGTAGTGACGTAGTATTTTCTTCATACAGACTGCTGTGATTATGAAATAAAATGACATATTTATTTGAACACAATGAGACTGAGGAAATGGGAGCGAAACAGCAATACGTACAATTGGTATTTTAGCATCCCCGAGGTATAGGGTTAATGACCGAAGACTTACATTGGTAAAGAAATGGGATCAACAATATGAAACATGAATTTCTACGAAAAGCAAATACATGGCGTAGAACACGCGAATGAGACACTTTCAAACTTTCACAACAATCATCACTTAGTAATTTTTATGAGCAACTATATATCGTGTATGCATCCTCTAATAATATCAAAAATCACTCGAGAAAAACCATTTTCTGACACCATTCAAATATTGTTTGATATTAATTTTGTAGTGGGTATCGTTGAAATTAAGCTTTGTGCCGAACATGGTCAATTATTGTATGAGTTTTAAAAGAGGTAATTTTTGTCAAAATTTGAATTTATCATTTTTATTAAACATGTATTTAAAAGGTAGTGAGCCCATCAACACACTAATTCCTATACATTGCGCAGTGGTGTGCGCAATATTTCAAAAAGTGAAAGAAAAAAACCCACTCCGAGTTCAAGTTGCCGTATCTTACAAACAACCAGTTATTGTACATCTAGGTGTTACCTGCGTTTTCCGTGTCAGTTGTTATTTGCTCCTCAATTGGTGGAAGTAGATTGATGTATACTTTAACACTTACCATTGCATAAATGCATTAGCTTTCTCGACATCAAATATAACAATATCGAGTGCAATGGATTACAATACCTTCCGTGTTGTAAAGTCTTGTTGACCACTGATGCCTCTGTTTCCGTTGCCCATAATATAACCTCTTGTGAACGGTTAATGGATTATCTGTGCAATCAGGGTTTACTTAAATCGCACACCTGTAACTGTAATCCATTTAGACACACGGCGCATGTTTGAATTGTTTGATATCGTTGTTAAGTGAAATCCTAAGCGAATAATTATTTCATCACCTCTGGAAATATACAAGTCATGTTATTTTAAGAAAATTAAACATTGTAGTTGGATACCGTAGGTCCAACAAGAGTTGCAAGAGTTAAATCAGCAAATGTTCGAGTCACATTATTTTAAGAAAATGTAACATTGCAGCCCATCCATCGTTTGTACATCACTCCTCTGCAAGAGCACAATCAGCAAATCTAGTGTTAGAAAACATGGTTCGCAAACTGTATAAGTGTGATGTAAAGTGTTCCCCTTTCCCCCCTGATCAATGTTAAATCCCACAATTAGTCCACCATCGGCACATGGTATCGCAACATTGTTCGGTGGGGAAAGGGGTAGGGTATGAGGAAGAAAGGGGATTCTCCAGGCGACCATAAATAGGTTTCTATTTCACTTGACTCGAATACTGTGCGTGTTTATTATTTATCTAAAATGTGTTATTTTTTAGCCAACGCAAATTTAACAAGTTTGCATTAATCCATTGTGTAATATCCGTTAAATTATATTTGATACTAGAGCAATACAACAATTTAATTAGTGCCAACAGTAAGTTTCTACCCGTCCTACCAATTTTTCAAATATTCACTCTTACATGATGTTTGAAATCGGTGGAAACTATGAACATCTGTAACATTGTAACATGAATTTTAAAAAAAATGTGATGCTGGCTTTGGTGGTGTATGATTGGCTAAGGCATAAAATACTTACGCCCATTATCAGCTTGTTAAAACATTATTAGAGGAAATTCAACATTATTACATCATGCAAATTAGCGAAATTACATTTTTCAGTGGATATAAATCATTTAATTTGGAGACAAATTACTATAATACTTCTATCTGGCAGACTGGTGATAAACTAGTTTAGCGCGTCACTTACGACAGAATTGGTTATATTTCTTACTGGACGTAGATTATATGTGACCTGGCACCACAAAATAGTAGCCAAACAAATAATGATATTTTCACATTTTCAGAAAGAAGATGTCGTCAGGTTTACAATGACACCAACGTTGTCATAATAGGCCATTCCAAAAGTGAAATAATGATACATTGAAGTTAATCACTGCTGAATTATTACATTGGAGAAAAAGGCCTTCAAAGTCAGTGAAGCTTATCGTGACTTGGCTCTCCAAACTATTCTGTCAAAATTTAATCGAAAGATTGTGTATGCCAAAGACCTCTTATTAAACTGCCTGTCATTGGTTCATTTGGGAATGTACAGGATTCATTAATAGCTTCGGAAAACCCTGACTTTTAAGACCATATCAAATTTTCCCTAGGAAATGACAATGCAAATAAGTTAATTTCAAGACATTTCGAGACATATTTCCTGTCTTTGCGTTAATTTCTTGAGATGTAAGAATGAAATGCCCTCTCTAAAATTACTTAAAAAACATATTTAGACCTAGAATATTTTCTTAATACTTCGGAATGTGATGCAAAAATAGTTTATCTTTCCGGAAAAAAAATCTCATTTTCGACCTCCCCTTGTCAAATCGACTATTTCAGCCATAACTCAAAATCAACCCAGCGACTTTACGCTCATTTTGTCGTGCCCGGTCACATAAATATAACGTATGCATTTCTGATCTCGAATATCGGTTCAAAAATATTGACGGGTTGAGATTGCATTACCAGTGTGGAGTCGTTTTATTCCGCTGAAGTAGAGTAGCTGTAAATACACTCTATTATAAAGATTATTTGTTACTGTAAATACAATTTATACATCTCAACCTATAAACCATGTGATGCGATGCAGGGACTATGTAAATCCTTGCAATCAGATTCATAAGCTTATTATGGCATTGTTTAGTGTAAAATGGTTTGAATCCTGAAATGAATAAGAAATCTACCATTTTAGCAAACCAGATATTTGATTTAGAAATTTCTCTTTCTGTATATTCTTCCGCGCATAGATTTAAATTCAGTTACGAGAATACAAAACCTTTCCTGTATTCCCTAAAGTTTCCCCGTACTACGACAGTAATTATAGAGCGTGTATCCGGTTATAACTTGGAATCGAACTGTTCAAATGTGGCAATATGTTTGCTCCAGATACAACTACCCAGTGACTAAACCACAATCTTTATAACGCACAAAGACGCGGTATTAGGTTTCTGACGAAAGTTTAGGCAACACAATTACAAATGTTACTACAGAGGTGTATTTAAATTATACCTCGGATGACTTGATTCCTTTCTCTGCGATACATTGACTATATCAATGCAATATATACGATTGCTGTATATGTCCAACTTTCAAGTAAGATACGTAAAAGATGAATTGTATAATCTAAGTATAACTTGAAAAAGATTCTTCCAACAAGATTTTCAACAGATATTGGATAATATTCTTTAACTCCATATTGTTCGTGAATCTTATTATCCAACTTTTTAATGGTGCTAACGGTTTGTATTAGACAAGTCACGTGTATGCAGACTGAATGTATGCATGGATACTCTAATAATTAATTATAGTCGACTGCAAAGACCTTCGGCCATTTTTGCGGAAGTGCTGTTGCCATTGGTGATGTAAAATAGCGTGACTTTGAGCTGACCAACGCGCGCATCCGATTGGTCAAAAAATGTTACCGCCCACACGCTTATTATTTATCACGCGGGCGAGGGAAAGTACTGAACTTCTCTGACGGCGATATATTTCATGATTTAGGGCGGGGTTTTCGGCTCCCTCATGAACATCTGTTCCCGCACAATTATAGCACTCTCGCACTTTTCCCGCATGGATCTTTTAAAATCCTCATAAGTACATGTATATGAGAGCATGTGTGGTCGAGTGGATAGCCCGCAGGATTCATGATAAAAAGAGTTTTAGCCCTGCTACGGCCAACGTGTTTGTATCCTTGGGCAAGGTTCTACAGTACAGCTCGAAATAGAGTGTACACTGACATTGCAATGATATTGCAATGACATTGCAATGATATTGCAATGACATTGCACTGACATTGCAATGACATTGCAAATTGTAATCCGATTAGTGCACTGTCATTGCAATGTCATTGCAATGACATTGCAATGATATTGCAATGACATTGCACTGACATTGCACTGATGTGCGTTGATATTGTGCACTCTATTTCGAGCTGTACTGTAAGTCTCAATTGCCTCGTCGACCCAAGCAAGATCGGGAAGCTGTAAGGGGATATTACAATCTAAGTGCTGATAACTTTTGTGCGCCGTCGGCAGCCTGGTAAATGAAGCGAAGTGATTGTGACGATTTCCCAATGTTAGCAAAAAATACCGTGGTTCGGAAGTCACGTAAATTGGTGGTTCCGTGCATCGGAAGAGCAATACCCGAGCACGTTAAAAAAGGTTACAGACTCTTTCGTAAAGAGTAGGGGATCATCCCGGTCTGTATCTGTTCACACATCTTTTGGACAGCGCTACGATCTCAATGTAGCAGCGCTATTTAAATGCTTTCATGTATAATGTATGTATGTTTATATAAAATCCGCAGAATCCGCATATTATCTCAAATCCGCATATGTTGGGGAGAAAACAGCTGATTGAATATGATAAAATCAAGTACATACGAGTGTCCCACCGCGTCTCTTTTACTCCTTCAAATATCTTTCAACACTAATAAAGGTGGATTTCCTCTAGACCTCTACATGATCACATATCTTTACACAAACTGCTTTTGTTCACATATTTTTAAAAGTGTAATATCCGAGAATCGGCACATTATATAGCGAGTTTTACGAAACTGATTGGTTGCTTTGTGGTCAACGACAAAAGGGGATCTCCGGTGTCACCTATAGAAATGTAACCTTGTAAACTTGCCTCATCGATTTACATGTACAGTTAAGCCTACAATTATTCATACCCCTTGAAAAATATGAGTTTTTGGCATTTTTCTCATATCTAAACCAGCTGGAGTGGTGGAACTTTCGCTTTACACTGAAGACAATTAGTTTGCAAGTACAAATCAATATATTTGGGCTCAACATTTTTTGCATAACAATAGAATTGAACAAGAATTGTGTTTTTATGTCTGTCCAAAATTATTCATACCCCATGCCAAGTCTCAGGATTGAGGCCACTTTTTGTGATACTACACATGTTTTTGACATTCCAAACATTCTTTATATTGTGTGATAAGCTTTTATATTGTTATGCAATTTTTCCATGATGTATGCATACAATGTGGATGCATTACAAATGTGTCCTATTGAATGTACAGTGAGGGATATTATAGGACAACACTGTAGCTCTTTGGAACATTGTTATATTGTTTCTATAGATCAGGATAATCGCACACAATTCAACAGGCCTTTCGTCATCTGCTCCATCATCTATTGACGGTTTGGTCTTAAAGCAAATGTCCAATATGGGCAGGTCACCCAGGGTTAACTGGCTTACACCTGTTCATTTGGTGACAGATGAAATAGAAATTTCAACCTTTAGATATTCTCAAAAGATCTGGCTGGTAAATGTGGACCTATGGGTTTAACGTGACATATGAGCTGTTTAAGAAAGTTAACCTCTTCGATATACTAGATTGGACTTATATATATTAATAATTAATACTAATTGACGTATTGACTTGATATTTGAAATTCTACATTTGAAGTCGTATGAAACAAACGTTTATTGGGTTTCTTATTTTAAATTTAAATAATATGCGGTAAATAAGAGCCACTGTTTCAACATGGGGGCTTATTTGAATTTAAAACGTTACTGTTTACACAAATGAGATGTCGTCCTACTTTTACGATGTCGAAGACATAACGTTAGGCTTCACAGTTGAGAGGCTTAAATGGGTACCTGAGGTGGAACAGAATATTAGCACGTTTAAAGTAATTTTCATTACAGATCCTACTATTTATTAACGTGATTTAGAAATGTAAAATCAATTTATCTTTGCCCTGACCTGGTAAATGTTCCACATCTTAGAATTAGATGTTCAGCGTGGCGTAGTAGAAAATCAAATTACTTTTTACTGCTATTTGGTTGTACCACTGCATTTGCTGCAGTGATCAATATTGGCAAGGTTCGTCGTATCATCAAAAGATATACAGTTAATTTGAATAGAGTTCGTTTGAAGTAGCACTGATATCGTGCCTACCCAATACCCCGAATATATAACCACGTGAACATACGTAGTAGTGGATCCGCCCATGCCCCGCTCTATCGCTTCGCTCGGCCGGCTGCGCCGGGGCGCGGGCCTTCGGCCCGGTTGGGATCTTTACCTAGATCTAGTTTGAAGTAAAAGCCTTACATATAGCATGGGAATTTTGAGACGGACTTAAGTGATTTTTATTTGCGGCTGGTCCATGTAGAATTATATTGCAGAATTCAGGAAATGGATCGACCCTCAACATAAACACGTTATAGAATACTTTTTTGATAATATCATGTGTTTCCAGGGACTCAGACCTTAATGAACGATATGGTAAGTCTTGGGAGTCCAGTCAATAATTAACATGCTTCGGGAGTGTCTTAGTGGTTGATAGCGAGAAAGACACATAATTCGTCACTTTATGGGAGTGAACCGTCAAGCGAGGTCTGAAGAGATTATATATAATTTGAAGCACGCTCTCTTTGATAAACATTAAACAAACACTTAGATAGTACTCCAAAATATAACCGAAAGACAGGTGTTTTCTGTGCATTTATAACGCAGTATATCGTTGTCGTACCCTTGAGTATTTCTTATAGAGATGAAGTTATGCTCTAGAGATAGTCGCACATCGCAACTGCGAGTAACCTTATAAAATGTTCCAGTTCTCTCTTTGATTATTTACATTCCACACTTATTTACATCTCGTCCACACCCCCAAGATCCGGATTTACATGAATACGATCATTGAATACTTGGGAAAACCTCTGTAGGGTTAGCAGGCACATTTTTCGTTGAGATGGGGTTATTATAATAAGGTTTGCACACAGGTTATTGGTTCCATTCCATGAGGTGCTATAGTAATATAGTGTGATAGTTTTGTATAGTAAATATTGTCTATGACCCGGCGATTAGAGTGAGTCAATAACGTAAACAATTATGAAAACAGATAGACAGGATTCATGCCGGGATAAGATGCCCTGCCATATTCAATATTTTTATGATTTCAGGAAAATCTCCAAATTACGAGTATTTCTGTAGCTAAAGGTATCCATACGACAGTTACTAATATGGTTTTCGTTCGCAGTTTCCCCATTATCTTTAATTGAAAAGGTACTGTATTGCAACACATTAAGGCTTATGGGTATTATTGGTAAGATACGCATAGCATTCATTTTCCCATTGTGTTGCATCCACCATCCCTATTTAATTTTAGTGTATGTACCTTTCGTTACGATAAATTTCAATATCTCTTGGTGAACTCAGTGTAATGTATTGAACAGAAAATTATTAGACGAATTGCAATTTAGACATCGTCGTGTCGATCAAATCAGACGGACCTTCGTAACCCTAAACACTTTGAAGTCACCTCTTGCTCCTGGATATGTTTAAAAACAGTGATGAGTTTTACGATTGCATATCAGAATGATGTTTCATTTACAACAACACACACCCGCCGGAATTCTAGTTTGTTATAGTCATACACAGCCCCTTAGATGCACTACAAAAGTTTATTAGATCCCTATAAGCCCCCTACACAATACAAAACCCAACGCTGCTACAATCTTGTACCGCTCGATCGTCATCAATCTCGTACCACGCTCCGCCAGGCGTTCAACTTGTGAAAAAACCCATTTTTTTGTAGGTGACCACCAGTACAGCTCAGTCGGTAGAGTCTAGGACTTGCACGCATGCGATCCGGATTCGATCCCCGGTGCATGCGGATATTTCCCTGTTTTTTTCTCCCCTGATAGTTTAATTCACAAAAACATGCCCGGGGAGTTAGGTTAAGGCATACGGATAGATCGGGGGATAGATTCCATTACCTAGTTGTGAACTTTAGAATCGTTATTAGACTTTATAGGTTGACGAAATATCTCGTTAATTTAATGGGTTACAGTTCGTTACATTAAATAAAATTGGCTGTAGGCATTTTTACCAATAGTAGTCAACAAAGCCAAGCTAAAATGGTCCTACATATTCAATCACTTGGATGACCATGAACAGATGAATGGAATACTATCTGCAGCACACCTTTTAAATGTACCGTTGCTATTAAGCTTAGATGGTTCCAACGCAGCGTATGCTGAGTGCAAATTATATCTATACGCGTATTAAGGTGCCCAACGACGGCTTTTAGACTTTTTGTAATCATGTTCAAGGAACTATTCATCATCTTTTCGGTATGTGTTTCTTCACCGTTATTTCTCTCTGCGCGCGATACAGATATTCTTTTCGAAAAATGTCCAGTTAATAACAATTTAGCTTTAAATAACATAATCCTAATTGCTAAATTTCTCATTTACATAGTCAGATTAATGGTTCCACGTCAACATTTTAAAGCATTCACTTTTTTTTTAAAGAGCTCTCTATATTATTAGGTGTCTAATTTTTGTCACGACTGAATAAAAATAAAAATAAAACGTTTACCCAACAAATAAGCAACATTTGATACATATGTTGGATAACAACCTTTGACCAACACTCTTCCCCAACGTTGGGTCAAATATCAACAGTATTAATAATTTGGGGTAAAGTTTTTACCAACAATTTGTTACAAACTTGCCCATCTCTTAGTCAATTAATACAAATGTCTAAACAATTCGGTAACATTTAATCAACATTTGTGTTACAAACTTGCCCCATCTCTTTGAAATTATTGCTTACATATTGGGTACATGTCTGAGCAACTTGTTCATAAAAGTATTTGCCCAACGAGAGGATAACAGTTATATATTACTATACTAAACAGCTGTGGGTTAAGATTTAACAAATATTGTTAACTGTTGATATTTTACCCAACGTTGGTCAAGAATGTTGGGCACTTTTTGACCAACTACACTTGCAGTGTACATTTAGCATTGGAATTTTGAGACGGACTTTTAAAATAAAAGTCACTTAAAAGTGACTTTTATTTGCGGTTGGTCGATGTAGAATTATTGCAGACTTTAGAAAATGGATTGATCCTCAACATAAACAAGGGGAAAAGTGTACTTTAGGTCCAAGATACTGGCATACCAGTATCGTTCAATACTGGAACATAAATTTTGCCAGTATCGCTCGATACTGTTCGGTACGATTCTACAGTTCCTGTATCGGTCGATACTGACACCAAATTGTGTTCCAGTATCGAGCGATACTGGCACGCTTTTATGTTCCATTATCGGGCGATACTGGTACACATGTTACCAGCATGACCAGTGTAATTTGATCCAGTATTGAACGATACTGATACATATGTTTGTTCCAGTATCGCCCGAAACCGGAACATTTTATATGTCCCAGTATCGTCCAATACTGGAACACTGATTTTGTACCAGCATCGAACGATACTAAATGTTCCAGTATTGGATGACACTAGAACACTTTCCTAAACAAGTTATAGAATACTTTTTGAGAACATCTGGTGTTTTCGGGGACTCGGACATAAATGAGCGATATGGTAAATCTTGCGAGTCCAGTCAATTAATATACTCCAGGAGTGTATCAGTGGTTAATAGCGAGGAAGACACATAATTTGTCACTTTCGGAGTGAACCTCCGAGACATTATATATCATTTGAAGCACGCCCTCCTTTGATGAACATTAAACAAGCACTTGTATAGTACTCTAGAATAGAATATAACAAGAGATAGGTGTTTTTCCTGCATTTAGCAGTGTGACATCTATACCCTTGAGTGTCTCTTATAGAGCTAAAGTTATGCTCTACAGATAGTCGCACATCGCAACTATGAACATATCTGATAAATTATTCTAGTTATTTCTTTATTATTCACATTCCACACTTATGTACATCTCGTTCACGCCCACCAGATCCGGATTTACATGAATATGATATCGGACAAATCGAAGAGTTCTCAATTTAACATCATATCATTACATAACTGGGGAAACCTGTATAGGGTTAGCAGGTTCATTTTTCGTTGCGATCATTATGCATATTATGCCTGGTCTAAGATGAAATTAAACAGGATATTGGAAATTATACATGTAATCCTATCTGTAATCTGCACTAACAGATACTGACTAATGTTCCGATTATGTTATCCAATCCGATATTATCAACGCCTGCCATATAATCACTGATAAAGAGAAACATATGGTTGTTTTTTGGATTGTCGGCCTCGGTCAGGCCCCAATGGGACGCATGACTTAATTATTTCTGGCAATGCTTTTACAACAAGATTAACGTAAAAATTCTTCTTATTTCGCAATAAGCTTATTAGACAAACTTTACTCGTTGTCATAGTCTAGGTAAGTTAAAGAGGTTTTTTTAAAAAAGAAATCCATATGTTCCTTAATTTTGGCTGTCTCTGCGTTCGATGTTACACATTATTATTTCATAACAAAGAGCGAATATAAAACCATATGATAAATTAATAACATTAACAGCTAAGGTAGAATACGCAAACATCTGAGAGGAGAGTTTGTGAAGATTTTAAAAACGCTCAAATCCTTATGTTCCTCAAAGGTGTTCGCCCCTAGGCTATGATTTACACATACATTTTTCAGCATTTAGAAAGCATTTAGAAAACAGAAATCGTGTGATAAATCATTTATCGGTACTAATCAACCAAGATAGTATACGCTTACATGTAAGATTAGAGTTTGGAGGTTTAGAATGCTCCAAATCGTGATATTATGTGACAGATCTGCATTTTTTTAAATATTGATAGCGTAGCATTTATTTTCTAAAAAATCACTAGCTGCAGCTGATTTCCGTGTGCCTGACGTTTATTATATATGGTATACGTTGTAATAGAAAAACCACTGAGTCCAACACGGCGAACAATCAGCAAATAATGTCAACGGCCGCATTGATTTTCTTTTGTCACCGGGCGGATCCATACCGTTCTATACCGGATCTATACCGGGTCCTCACCGGCCTGGAACGGGGATCACCGTCCTCATACTGTTCTAGCTTACCGTTCTCCCTATACCGGGGTGCATATCACTTCCTCACCGGGTCCTCACCGGCCGGAACGCATTCCTGACTTCGTACGAGCAACATCTATGTCTCTGTATTTTATTATTCAGGCGGCATGCGCCCGTTCGCAACCAATTGCTGAGATGTTCGACGTCCACCACCGCCCTGCGAACGGTATCTAATTGAGAATCGTTATTGTACTTTAATAATAGGTTGACTGAATATCCCGTTAATTCAATGGGATTACTTCGAATCGAATAGGCTGTAGGCGTATCTATAAAAACATTGTACCAGAACAAGTTCAAACACCCAACGCATGACGTCGCAATAACGTCATAAATGGCTGACCTCAAAACCCTGTTACAGTGCAATATAGGCTCAAATTAACATGTTAGTCAGTTCTACTAAATATCGGAGAGGGAAATGATGTTTTAACATATACTATACGATTCAAGACTACACTATTTTTTAAACATTTTTTTTAAAAATGGCGATTTTAAATATTGTTAGGTGGTAAATACCCCACTCTCAGACTTTAACGGCTTACATGCTTACACTCACCCAGGTAAGGTGATATCCCTATTTGTCTCATCCCAACATGAGCCCAAGGTCACTTTCTATTGCGTTTTGGTGCCATAAGAGTCCCCCAGGACGAGGGTTAATCAATCATGTTAAAGGGGCATTTAGAGATGTGGTGGAGGCAGCGCTCTCAATTACAAAAATATATGATAAACCTGGGATTTGTATATTTTTAGAATTGTATTACATGTATGAACTTACACCTATAAGGATTAAGAAAAATCAGCCCTCTTTGTCTTTGTACAAAAAAACCCGTCGATTCAAAAATGCTGGTAGAGCCGCAACCAGCATTTAACATGGTTAGGGGTGGTATTCCAACATATTTAAAACATTGTTTTAATCAAGTTTTGCTGGGTGTTTGTTTAGTAGAAACAACGATAATAGCAATTTTTAATGTTCATCTTGAATTCTAAATTAATTAAAATTATAAAAATTCAACATGACATTGTGTCCCTTTAAGCAATCGTTTTAGCTGGACATGTTACTCGTCAAGCAAATGCTTTTACTCGTCATGCTCTTGCTCGATAAGTTGTCGTTTGATTTGAACAATTCGACCCCTGTCATGACTATTAATGTTATTGTCTCCCGACAAAATTGTGAGACACATTGCATACTGTCATTGAAGTTGCGAACGTAGAATATTATTCGTCAATCACAAGTTAAAGGCATATTATGCGATCTTTTTATGGGACGCCCTCTATCATTGATTTTTATTTGAAAGCAGAATTTCTTGCAGATTTACATTTCTGATCCTAAATCCTCAATATATTCAGAGGGAGTTACAGAGCGATACGATTTACAATAACTTCAAAATCATGGTTTCAAGAGTGAAATAAACTGTCCTACTATAATATAGCAGGACAGTTTATTTTCAGTCTAAATTCACTCTAAGACCATGATTTTGAAGTGATTAGAAATCATCACCCTGCAACTCAATATCTTTATGATTATGATCAGAAATGTAAATCTGCAAGAAAATCTACTTTAAAAATAATCAGGGATAGAGGGCGTCCCATGGAAAAGATCACATAATATGCCTTTTTAAAGGCATACAGGGTAAGTCAAAATAGTTAGGTCCCGTTTTCAAAAAATCGAGAAAAATACTTCTTGTACAAAATTGGTAATTGATTTCCTTGTTTATGAGAGTAGACATACTTCTTCATACCTGGTGATATTTTCACGACAATATCATATTCCACGCCAGATTTACAACATATTTACGAAAAGACGCGTAATACGAAGTGTTCAAAGTTTGGTAGTGGATGTTAATACTACTGTAATATTAGTTATTCATACAACACAACACACTGTATAACTGTTGCAATTTATACCAGAATATCATGGTTTTTTTGTTAAATCTCTGATAAATTAAACGATATTGCATGCAAAGTATTTAAATATATTATAATATAACTCAGTATTGCACAAATATATTCATGAAAATGGACTATGCACTTTGCCTGGTAAGTTGCCAAAGCAAAAACTGTTTTAAAAATAAGATCTGTTTTCTCTCAGACTTCTCGCATATCAGTTCGATTAAAATAACAAGTTTCAAAATACTTTGGCCAACATTTTGTTAAAACTCAATAATGTTTGTTATAGGCCATCTCTGATTGCATAAAAACTATTGAAAACATAACCGCAAAGACAATAGAATCTCTTTTCCTATTGTAATTGCTGTGAATACTAGAAAAATGGTCATATCTCCCGTTTCGAATAACTAATTTGAATGAAATAAAATTTAGGTTATAGCTAGAAATGTCACCTTGCTAGGCAAGTCATTAAATATAATATTCATTTTTGAATTTTAACTGGTTTAAAAAATCGGTGAAACCTGTATTATCCATAGCCTTAACGAACTATAATAAGCCTCAAAAGGCTTATATTTCGTTAAGGCTATGGATTATTTGTCGAGTATATTATCCATAGCCTTAACAAACTATTAGCCTTAAAAGGCTTATATTTCGTTAAGGATATGGATTATTTGTCGAGTGCTGTTAATTCATGTGTTTCTGTTGCATACGTGCTTACCCTTGAGCCTAAGATTTGTATCGCACTGTAGATGATTAGTAACATAGTACATCACCTACACGGTAGTTCCGTTTGATTTTAAGATAATATTTCGACTTAGTGAGAGGTGTTATTACTTTTGTATGACTTTGTTTCTGAGTCCGAGAAAACAAGCTTATTATTTTGCTTGCGTGTTATTTTTTATGGCTAACTATTATTGCATACAAGTAGCACCAAAGGGAGATGTTCTTATATGTTCATGAAAGTAATTTGAGATTAATTATAAAATATCATTATGGCATTTCTCTAATACAAAACTCTACACACCCAGAGAAGACCGATCACGTTCTGCGGTATAATTCCGTGTAGACCTTATTGGAACATCTTTATATTCACTTTTTGCCTTTTAGATTTGTCGATTACATTTTACAAATAAAGTTTAAATCTTGTAATTACATATTTCAGTGTCTTATGGCAACGAATAGTATAGTTTAGGATTTTTGAAATTGAAAAGCGGTTGCATGTCCATCCTTTTGAAGAAACCTATCATTGACATTTTCCACATAGTTTGATATATAACAAAGTCCTCAACGAGAATAAAGCTATGAAATGTCAAATAACAAGAGGATTTTCAATTGAAAGAAAAATCCGCGCCTCATCTTATTACGACCATTGGGAATCTATTATTATTTAACGTGTATCCCCTAAAGAAATGCCAGGACTAGCGTTATAATAGCTTTGGTCATCCCGACGACTTTCACTAGAACTTGTTTTCACAATCCATACAACTATCCAAAGAGATTGATTAAACTTATGAAAAGCAAAAATTCAATCTCGTATACAAAGCCCTTAGGATTACTGTAAGCCTCCTCTGTCACATTCGACAGACATGAATCATGTAGAAATACTTACACGATTGAAACGCTGCACTGAAATTGAATCAACTTGAACATGAGTCAAACTCAATATTCGGCCGAGTGCACCAATGACGGGTAGCTGAAGAATAGCGCTACCTCGCTAGTAACTGAGGCGTAACCCAACATTTTGAGAGCGCCAATGCGGGGTAAGCTACTAGGCTAGTAACTGGCGGGTTATTTACGCTAAATGTTATACCTGACCGGACCCAAGAGTAAGTTGGGGCATAACGTTTTATGCCACAAGTCAGTCGATTCTAGCAGTATAGCGTACATTTATTGTGAACATTGAAGGGGATGATTTGCTGATGCTGAAGAACCAATTGCACTTGCATGCCCATGGGTGTCTATTTGAAGTGGAATGTGACCCCTCATAAGCTGGAAGATTTTTATATTTTTGAAAATCCATTCATGCAATTTGGTGATTTTTTTAGTCAAAATTTAGATCAATTCCTTTTGCCCATTCAAACACTAATCGCACCGACTTTGGGTCATATTTTGACCAAAATGTACTAATTGTCCAAGGGTCTTAAATAATGACTAAATACATAAACTTATTATTGTTTTTATTAATTAAAAACTGATAAACCAAGTTTCAACATTATTGTGAGTGGAAGGGTAGAAAAAGAAAAAAAAGGATATCGTGCCGCGCGTGGTCTGGGAATCGAACCGGGGTTCCGCGATTAACAAGCGTAGGACACGGTGTCCACCCCACGGAGGTATTTGTGTTAAGAGATGTGTTATAATTGTATATAATTGTTTCCATCGGGTGCTTGTGTTTTTCATTAAAATTGTGCTTTTTGGTGCAATGTTTGTATGTGCCCCTCGCCCAAAAGATAGTCCTTATTTTTGAAAAAGTGATAAACAAACTTCGAAATTTTTGGCCATAAAATGGCATCATTTTTTTCCGGATCGCAGTCGGACTCCACGTGATTCTTGTTTTACACTCACCTATGACCTAGCGAGTGACGACACGTTTTTAATATTACGGAGGACCATCCACGTCAGAATTTTACAGTAAACTATAGGTTAACACTTGGCATATGCGACACTTGACTTTGTAAGGGGACGATGCTGATTAATTTGGATATTTACCTCGCTAGTAGCTATTCTGGTGTTACTCGCCAATTATGCTCTAAGAATTACATCGTTAGTAAGTTATGCTACAGTTGGAGCATAACTACTAGGGAGGTAGCTTACCTCCCTATTAAGTTACCCGTCATTGGTGCACTCGGCCGTATATCTAGCCTATTAGTTTTTGTACGCGTATTTCTTTCGCCTGTGTATGCTTGTTATCACATGGGAGCCATAAGCCTTACGTCGATAACACCGGTTAAAAGGTAAGATTAAAAAGAAATGACAGGCTGACACATTGAAGTGTTTCTGCCTGGAGAATCATCTTATATAATAATAATACACATAATAGTGACTGGATGACGACGAAAACACCCAACATTTCAACAGGTATATAATTATGAAAACACGCATAATGCGTGTTTTTATTATGTGACAAATCATAAACCGGATTAGGTGAAGGATGATCAGATTACAAATCCGCGTACATGTATGTAGATCTTTATGTCACGTTTGCATCCGCAATTAATGAAAAAAACACCGACATTTAAATATTATGTTATCATAAACAATAATATAATTACTTTACGTAAAATAACGTTGTCTTAGTCGAAAAGATACGCAACAACAAATCTAATTTCAAAGTACAGTATTTGATAATTGACTATTAGCTTCAAGAAAGCTAAGTTCCAGCTTTGCTTTAGACTATAAAAAGATATACATAATTAAAATGGCACAGTCACAGTAAAATTAGTGATGAAGGATGCTTTAAGGTGTCACACATTAATCGGCCGAGTGCACCAATGACGGGTAGCTGAAGAATAGCGCTCCCTCGCTAGTAACTGAGGCGTAACCCACAATTTTGAGAGCGCCAATGCGGGTTAGCTACTAGGCTAGTAACTGGCGGGTAATTTACGCTAAATGTTATACCTGACCGGACCCAAGAGTAAGTTGGGGCATAACGTTTTATGCCACAAGTCAGTCGATTCTAGCAGTAGCGTAAATTTGCTGTGAACATTGGAGGGGATGATTCGCTGATGCTGAAGGACCAATTGCGCTTGCATGCCCAGGGTGTGTCTATTTGAAGTGGAATGTGACCCCTCCTAAGCTGAAAGATTTTTATATTTTTGAAAATCCATTCATGCAATTTGGTGATTTTTTAGTCAAAATTTAGATCAACTCCTTTTGCCCATTCAAACACTAATCGCACCGACTTTGGGTCATATTTTGACCAAAATGTAATAATTGTCCAAGGATCTTAAATAATGACTACATAAATAAACTTATTATTGTTTTTTTAATTAAAAACTGATAAAGCGAAGTTTCAACATTATTGTGAGTGGAAGGGTAGAACTAGAAGAACGAAATAAAACAAAAGCATATCGTGCCGTGCGTGGTCTGGGAATCGAACCGGCGTTCCGCGATTAACAAGCGAGTTAACAAGGTGTCCACAGTATTTGTGTTAAGAGATGTGTTATAATTGTATATAATTGTTTCCATCGGGTGCTTGTGTTTGTCATTAAAATTGTGCTTTTTGGTGCAATGTTTGTATGTGCCCCTCGCCCAAAATATGTTTGTAATGTCATGATAGTCCTTATTTTTGAAAAAGCGGTAAACAAACTTCGAATTTTTTGGCCATAAAATGGCATCATTTTTTCCGGATCGCAGGCCGACTCCACGTGATTCTTGATTTACACTCACCTATGACCTAGCGAGTGACGACACGTTTTTAATATTACGGAGGACCATTCACGCCAGAATTTTACAGTAAACTATAGGTTAACACTTGGCATATGCGCCAAATAATTTTGTAAGGGGACGATGCTGATTAATTTGGATATTTACCCCACTAGTTGCTATTCTGGTGTTACTCGTCAGTTATGCTCTAAGAATTACATCGTTAGTAAGTTATGCTACAGTTAGAGCATAACTACTAGGGAGGTAGCTTACCTCCCTATTAAGTTACCCGTCATTGGTGCACTCGGCCGTATCTATGTAATAATGAGACATATAACACAATACATTCCCAAAAGACCATCTTTTTCTAAAAGTAGTAATAGTCCAATTTTGAATACTCGAAGTCAATCGAACATATCTTTAGATTGATAAAGAAAATGCAGTCAAATTAAAAGAGAATTGATAGGTCATTTTACTGATACGAGTAATGACGTGAAACACGCGCACCTCCACACCAGGGACATTCTGTAGAATGTTGTGAATGTAACGTCAGTATCAGAACAGAACTGTTAAAACATACCTTGAACATATCACACGCTAATAAATCCTCCATAATGTTTTATTTCCGATTTGATGCCATCGTTATGATGCTTTATGTCCATTTTCGACGTATAATTTCATAGTAATCATGGTAATAATAGGTGTTTAATTTCATCTTCGGTTAATAATTCTGAAATGGATACGCAGCATTCAGGTGTGGTGTTTGAATAGGTTGCTGAGAAAAAATTGGAGCGACTTGGTCTAATGACTGCATAGATAATGCTTTAAAGGGGTTGCAAATATAGAATTATTAATCATTTCATTCAAACAATATATCAACGTTATTGTGAAACATAATCGTGATAAAAATTTAAATGGATGTGTTTGCTACAGTTTGATACCTCATTTGGGGACAAATGTACTTTACAGGCTTAAGGTCCCAAATACCGGTATACCAGTATCGAACGATTTCCAATTTAAACATTTCCGGAATCTCTCGATACTAGTACGATTTTACTGAACGGATCGGAACGCTTTTTATGTTCCAGAATCGGACGACACTGGTACACATGCTACCAGTAGTGATTTGTCCCAGTATTAAACGATACTGCTACATATTTGTGTTCCAGTATCGCCCGATACTAGAACATTTCATATGTGCCAGTATCGTTTGATACTGGAACACTGACTTTGTACCAATATTGAACGAAACGTGGTGTTCCAGTATCAAACGATACCAGAATATCAGAAATAAAGTATACTGTTTCCCTCATTCGCTAAAGACCATAAATTGTTACGAGTTGGTAACAATTCATGAAAAAACGTAGTTCATGTACGTACAATGAATATCATACACACAGATAATCGGTAGAATCTCTGCTCTATTGACTGCATTCAGTCATAGGATATTTAGGGGAAATTGAGTTTGACTCCCGGCATGCATGCATTCGATTGCACGTAACCTTGTAGCTGAGAAACATTTTCAAACATATTTATTGATTATAAAATCATAATATTATGACCAGCTTCAAACTTATGGACTCCTTAAATGAGTGCGAACTTTTTTGCTGTGTAGAAATTATTTTTTTCCGTCGCCTTATTGTGCAAATTATACGACGTTATTTATTACTAAGAATTTCAACTGATAACAATGCTACTAGCCGTAATTAAAAGTAAAATATATATCTTTATCAATTCGATACTTTGAGCAGTTTGTTAGATGTTAAACAGTGCGCTATTTCGTTTGTTGACGTCATTTATCAGTCATAAATCCCAGGGGACTTAACTCCAAATTTGATTTTTGATATCCACCGGATGTGAAACCCAATAATAGATTTCTACCTTAGATCAAATGATAGGCCAGTGAAATTGAACTAGATTAGAGTTAATTTACCATACTGGTGACTTGACTCACAATTGACGAAAACATATAAGTCTATTTACACGATACAAATGCTAACAAGCCACATATCCATCCATATTGTTAGACTTTCAGTGAACAGGTACGTGGGTAATAAGCTAATATTCTTGTTGTTACAATTCCCTATGGTCCGGATATACGTAAGATATGACGTGGTGTATCGATAGTTTTCTCTATTTTGTCCATTGTCAAATTGCAATGAAAACAGGATCACATGTGGACAACACTTCTTGTGAAGGATGTTCTGTTGGCACAGAAACAAGTGATCCTAATTTATTTTTTATAAAATTAATCCAAATTGAAAATTTGCAGATACACATGCAGAAGATAGAACAACTTATGAAATCAACATGAATTTGGTTAATAAAATGGCCTTTCAATATTGCGATACATACTATGTCCACATCTCATCTGAAAGATAAAAATGTGATTTTTGACTAGTTGCCTTTTTAGGGGCAGGTACTATAAATAGTTACTCAATTAGAAAAGATACCGGTCTCCTTCGACATCCCCAATCATATAACGTTATAGAGAGTTGGGCTTTATGATTGATATACCTATTGTGCATATAATGATTGATGAAGACAATCTGAATAGGTATTTGAAAATGTTTAAGCTAACGAGGTAATTAATCAAGGTGACAATATAAAAGAGATTATAAGATAATTACTAACTACCCGTTTACTTATTGATGTTGTTTTGTTGAATCATTCTAGACTCTTATTGTATTTAAACATAATGAAAATAATGTAGATAGAATTCGTTTAATCTTCATTTGCGGATAAGCTATTCACAATCCGAATACTTTCTTTTATAGAGTAACTGATGTAGCTTTCAAATAACTCACACGGGCCATGTTTCTTCCTGTTATCGTAGTTTTGTTCAATTATTTACAGATTGAAGGAAATATTTTCGTATTGACTGCCTTCAATTTCGTTGTACTTTTTTTCGTTACGTTTAAAATATAATTCATTAATTCGTTAAAACTCATGTTCTTACAAATCTTTGCATCAATACACTATTGAATCATGTAACGTTTTTGATAAAGACAGTACTAGAGATTGGCAGGTGCATAGCTTAAGTAAACTTCGCTTTCGCATGAAACCCATTAACCGTTCACAGGAGGTTATAAGAGCAATGGAGAGTGATGTGACATAAGGGTATTACTGGTCATCAGGGCAATGAGTAACAATCCTTATGTTAAACTGAGAAATATTATATCTTAATGCATTAATGCAACGTAAGATACTGTAGAGGGTGTCACAAAATTGGAATTGTTTCATAACGTATTATTCCACGTGTCCCTTCTATTTTGCATATATTTATAGGTTCAACCATTAAAACTTACATCTGCCTACGTATGTGTTGCTATGACCACCACCACTGACATTTTTGCGACTTTAAAGATTTTAATGGACTTCAATTTCTTTGGGTCATGCTACTAAAAAGTGGTGGAAACTTCTGGGAGATCAGAAGATGCTTGGCCATGGCTAAAACACCAGCAAACGACTTATCAACCATGTTTGAAAAAAGGTAAAGGTATCACAAAGGCCGCCAAGATTCAAATTATGAATGCCACGAATATCCGCCTGTTACGTTGAGATGAGATATGGAGCATAAATATCGCATTCTTTCAATAAGAGGGAAAATTATATAAGTTCTAAATATTTGAGGACCTTGATGCAATCTCGCTCGTTCTTGCATTGGCTATATTTCCCATACCAGTATAGCACAGCTTTAACCTCGCGCCGGTTACTACGGAGAGGAACTTTTTCAGCCTATGTATGCCATGTGACAACGCATTTCTCAACGTAACCAGGCAGGGATGCGCAGTCAAATATACATACTTAGATGATTGCGCGATGAATCACGTACATGTAGTTAACGTCACAATCTAGAGACTGCCTGGAAACTGAATCGTTTACCAATCAAACATGTTATAAGGTGGATAAACTAAAATGCAAATTACATAGAATGTGATACTATAACGCTATGCCTCTATGTTTCAAAATGACGATTAATACAATTGTAAAGTAAATCCGCCGCAATCTGTATGTTAAAGTCGTTGCAAGAACTCGATCTCTATAATACCCAAGACCAAAATCACTCGGCGGGCATGTTATTTGAAAATGATGATGTACCGAAAACCTTCCGTTGACAGCGATGCGAAACAAGTTCCATACGTTGTCCATCAAATGGAATCGCATCCGAGTTAATGGAGTTTGGATCGGGTTGATCTGGTAAATTCAGGAATTATACACTCGGTCTAGTAGTTTCAGTTTCCTTATAGAATTACAATGAACATGATATAAGATATGATATGATCATGCATGCAATACATGCTAATAATCATCTCTTGTCGAATAATAGGCTTAAAAAGAGGTCTATAAGCTATACATTGCCATAGCTTTTTACTTTACAATGTAATTTCGTATTTGGTGATATGTAAACCTATCGTGGATGATATCGGACGAAAGACTGCGTGGGAAACATCCGCATCCTAAATATTGTGTTCTATATAAAACGAGAAAAAAATATTAGGTTTCAATATATGAAAGGATTTGACGAAAGGTGAACTATTTATTCCGTTTTCTTTGCAAAGACGATAAGTGGAGGACGTAAAGCCGCAGAGTCGTAAATCAATCGGGACATGGAAGACGGTGTTGTAATATTGAACGATTGAGGTGTCTCAAGAGTTTTGAATTGCATATTATTGATGCTCGGGAAACATTTCATTTCAAAATTGTATAGTAATATGAAATTGGTTTTTTTCTTCATGTGACAAATCCAAAATGAGTTGAAGTATAATAATAAAACAAATTATTATACTCACTTGTGACAGTTTCATGCTACACTGAGACGAAAGAGATCCACATCAGACGGCAGAAATTGTGTACGAAATTCCATGTAAAGGATGCACAAAATCATACATCGTTGAAAGTGGCAGACTGTTCGGCAAGCGCCTTCAGGAACACAAAGCGGAGGTTGACAAGATCAGTGCGAAAAGTTATACGCGGGCACAAAGAAAGGTTTCCATCGACGAACAATACAAATCCACGATAACGGAGCACGTCGCAGCAACGAACCATGTCATCGGGTGGGAGATGGCCAAGGTCATCGACAAGGAGGCACATAAGACCACAAGATGGTTAAAGGAGTCCATCTGGATTCGGAGAAGGGGGAAGTCCACTCTCAACAAGGATGAGGGGGCTTATCAACTCAACAACATTTACGATCAGTTAATCTCATCAAGACCGCCCTTTACTTCCGGTGGTCGTCAGGATAAAAAGCCTGTGATGAGAGCTGACGTCAAATAGTCTGAGGAAGTGCTCAGTGTAGCATGAAACTGTTACAAGTGAGTATAATAATTTGTTTTATTATTATACTTCAACTCATTTTGGATTTGTCACATGAAAAAAACAATTTCATATTATAATTTCTGAACAATCCTGATGAACTTGCACCAAGATAATATTGTAGTAAGTTTATGATGCTGCTTTTAGAAGTAGTTATACTATTTACAATACAATCATTGCAGCATCGATTGCTTGGATACTTCCATCCTGTTCTTTGTTTTAACATGATTAACGTGCTACGTGAGGAGTTCATTTCAGCTATCTCGAGCTATCTCGTCGGCTTCTAAAGTAAAACGTAATGCATCGATATCGTATTTCCTGATCTTGACTGACACTATATGCATCCTCTTGAGATCATTGAATAGGAGCTATGTTTACTTTGAGCGTAGTAAACCACGAATACAGGTGATGTCCAATGCACGTTGGGAATCTAATACTAAGCCTAGACCACCACTTCCTCAAATTAATGGAACAGATGCGCCCTGATTTAGTTCCCATCCAGACTACCTTGTATAAACCAAGAGGTCACTTGATTCTATTTTAAACGAAAATCAGTTCAGTTCAATGACGAATACTGTTATGGTCACAGGTCACTAATAGGTATATCAAATAAGGTGGGATCGTTTCAAAAAATCCTTAAAATCGTGATACGTGTCTCCATTTTAAATAAAAGTTGTCAAAAAACATAACATTTTTGGTATCATATTAAAGACAATTTATCCAGCTACCGAATAAAAAAGAATTAAAGCCACATGTTTAGCAACAGTGAAGTTATCAATCTAAACGTCGAGTGAGTCAAGGGTGGGACCGGTGGATGAGGCGCCGGTGGATGAGGCGCCCATAGGTTTCTACACAAAATAGCGGAAAACTAGAACTTTTGAAATTGATGCCATTTTAAAAGTATACATAGGAAAGTTTTCAAACTTCTCATATGTGTTAATAACATGTGCTAATATAAATACTAATATTGAATTGTTATCTAGACATTCTCTACTAGAATATGAAGTTCAATTCAGGGATTGTTTTAATGTAAAGAATACACAGTTTTATTCATTTTATTGATTAAACAATGGCCAAATCGCAGTCTCTCTATTTCATTTGTGTGACTCTTCGGTCCTTTTCTACCCTGGGTAGTAAAACATTTAACTAAAAAATCCAGAAGTGTTTCTTCACACAATTTTTCATAGATTTATGAAAAATTTGCTATTTAGACCTATTTTGGATCACCCTGTATTCAAAATAAAAGGAAGTTTAACGATATTCATATAGTTCATTTTGATAACTATTTTCTTTTAAATTAAATAGTCCATGCTAACTAAATTTCATAGAATATTATATACAAACCTTCATTTTATGCATTATTTCATCATAATTTTAGACACCCTGTACTTTTCCTGTGTACATTTTGGGCAAATGATTCTTAGCAAATTTGGTAGCACCTTCTGCGGTTGTTCTGATTTTGGTGACTATTTTCAGCTAAACCCTAACTGTACAAACTATCAAAATATTTTGTGAGGAGCAAAAACTATCAACTTTTTTATGTTCCACCCTGTAAAAATTGTACACGCCCTGTATAATTTGATTCTTTTTTGCAAAAATGAAAAACCTTGAATTATAAGCTTTCCAACAATATATAGTTTGTGGGTCATTAAGTATGTAAAACTTAAGTTTTGTCCCGTTTAATCAGAATTGGTGCATTTCTCAACATTATTAGAAGTGAAACATTTTTTTGGATCAGTTTGTGACTTCTGACCTTAGACAAAAAAATATTATGGCCATCCAGAAAAAAGTTTACGTGATTCCAAAAAAATTTAGGTTATGTTAACTTTTTGGTATTATAGGGTTATAAAATTAATGGAAAGTTATTAAAAAAAAAAAAATTGTTTCAATAAATACTTATGACATTATTATTTAAAAGGAAAACATTTGTTACAATATTTCAGTGATTACGTTTTTTTGTTTTTTTTGGGACCAGTTTGTGACTTCTGACCTTATGCGCATTAGCAATCCATGCAAATTCGGGCAAATTACCTAATTTGTCTATGCGGAATGCAACAAAATTCAAAATTAATTTTAAATTTTAGTTTTGAAAACTATAAAGAAAAACAGGTAATTATCATTATTTGGTCCACTGATCAATACTGGATGCAGAACACTACGATTATTCTATTCATATTATGAATGCGCTTTTGAATCAGAGAGCTTCCCAAAGTATGAAATATATATAAAAAACAGTACTCAAAACTGGCTTAAGTAAATTTCTCTTGTACATTGATTTCATTATCCGCTCACACGAAGTTATTTAAGACAATGGAAGATGATGAGACACGAGGGCATTGCTTTTGTTTTTTGTTATTTAGGGAACACATCAAAACTCGACCGCCCGGCAACCGCCGGTTCCGTGGGGTTCCCTGCGGTTGCAGCCGGTTTCTATTGTTCTAAACAATGATATGCGGTCCAACCGGGCCGAACCGGCGGTTGCCGCGCGGTCGAGTTTTGATGTGCTCCTTTACCGTTTGTCCTTGCTATTTGTATTTGATCTAAATAGTATATGCCGTGAGTGCTCTTAATGAGTGGATATGTGCCTTGTCGCTATTATTATTATTATTAATAATATTTTACAGTACACAGTGATATTAGATTATTTTTACGGTTTGCATTACATTTGCCTTTATATTGGATATGATCCAAACATTACGAACACTCAAACAGTGATTGTGTCACTTTAAACGCTTTCTCTAATGAGACAGTTATTGAAGACGGTTAAACGACATTTAAGAATTAACCAAATTACTTTGACCATTCGTTTTCTTCACAGTACACACTGAACAACTGATAAGCACTCATCGTCATTAAAATAGCAAATGACTCAACCAAATGTTACAGGAACTGGCTTTTTTTCTTACGAGAAAATGCCCGGAATTTTGCTCATTATATTATAAGAGCAACGGAAAATGATGAGACATAATGGCATTACTGGTCAGCAGAACTGTCCCAACACGGAAAGTGATACATGTTGAATGGAACGCTCGATAGTTTTGTATTCGATATTGAGAAATATGTATTTTCCATTTATTGTTCGTTTACTCTTCGTTCCCAAATGTGGTGCTGTAATGTCGGCGCTCATGATTATAGTTATTCCCATTCTATTTTGAGTAAGCGATACAATAGTTATTATAAAGTCGAACAATTTGAAGAATTTGCTGCAAAAAGTATTTGGTATTGCCTGGGCGATATTCCCCAGTATAACACATATTTCATCTCTCGACGGTCATTATGGAGAGAAACTTGTACATGGCATACTATAACAACGCATTTCACAACATAATCACTCGCGGATTCGTAGTCATACATTTTAGATGATTGCGCAATGAATTTAATTCACGTAATTAACAATTTGTGTGATCTGTCTGGAAAAGGCCGTTTCGAATCAAATGCAATATGTTAGACTTTCGGTTACCGATAAACCTAACCTTACAAGAGGCCATAAAAGGCCGCAGGAAATAGCTGCTGTGCCGCATGCTTCACGATTCTTATCTCGTGGCACGATCCGGCGAGCTGTCAAATGGTCTCTGTCGAGCTCCCCCATTAGTGCAATCAGTTAGACTTTCACCTGCCACGCGTCGGCTCGAGTACGATCCCTGGCGTGGCGAACAGTAATCCTTCCCCCAACATTTGACCCGTTTTTCTCCCCTAATATATAGTTTAATTGTCAAAAATACGATAAGGAAGTAAGGGTTAAGATGCAAATCACACCCACATTCCCACATACCCACGCAAACTACTACTAGTACATCACATAGCATAGCATTAGAGCTAATCCCTACAAAATAAACCACATCTCATAAGAGCTAATCCTACATCTTTCAGAAAACAAAAACAAAATTGTAAACTTAGACCATGAATAATGGCGAAATATGTATGTTAAACTCGATACAAGTACATGAAGATCATTCTTATCAAATTATACTCAAAGGCCTAATCGGCGTGCATGAAGGTGTGGATAAAACCTTCCGTAGGCAGTAATACATATTATATTCCCAAAGTATATCCAACCTGTGTAATCACGACCGAGTTAGTGGAGTTGGGTCGGGTTAATAAAAAGTTTAAATCAGGAGCTATACGCTTAATCTACTTATAGTTCCCGGTAGAATACCAATGACCACGATATAAGATATGATATGATCATGCAACGTAATGATAGGGCTTATTAGCGTCCCTTGTCGTATGATATGCTTGGAAAATATGGATACGAATTGTTATCCGTTCTTACTTTACAATACAAATAATGTCTTTGTTGATCTGTCTTAAGTGGGAGAAAGACTGGCCGTAAACTTGTCCATCCTGTATATTATTATGCAGTAAATAAAATTCGCCAAAGCCGAATCTTTGATCTACTTACGTTAATGTATCTTCCAGATTCGGCTAAAGCATGTTTGTTCTGTCGGCCTTCAGAGACAACCAGTAGAGAGAAGATAAAGTCGCATACCGTACTTTAAAATCAGATGGGATTATTATGGGAAATAGTGTTTTTCGAATGATCGGGGTGTCTCGACGAGTTCTGAACTGCGTATCAAAGATGTTCGGCAAACATAGATCGACGTATCATGGCGCTATTGTATGTTGATAAATGCTGCCCTTGAAAGATGAATGTTTTTATTACGATTCAATAATTGCAGCCTCGGACGCGCTTGGTTATTTCAAACACATCTTTTTTAGAAGTAATGACCTCGAAAGCTACGGAGCTCAAATAACATGGTTCGAAAAAGGTATCTAAATTATTCCTATATCTTTTTTTCTTCAAAATAATTAACACGCCCCGCGCGAAGAGTTTATTCGATTATACGACACACTTACCAATTAACTAGCTCATCGAACCTACAACGGATTGCACCTATCTTTAGAACAATGAATAAGAACCATGTTTACTTAGAAGTTAGCGTATCACATTTACAGGTGATTTCAATGCACATTGGGAATCTGGGAATTTTTTATTTTATTTTTTATTTTTTATTATTATTAATTTTTTACCAGCGGAAGCTCAAAGTTCAGCCAACAAGAAGTTGAAATCACTCTAAGAGTCGCTCATATATGTTATAAACACTTAATTTAATATTCAATGCCATTTAAATCTGAAGAAAAAAATCTGGAAAAAAAAAATCTGAGCGGACCTAAATCTTACGAGCGGGCGGTCGAGGACAACATAACAATTTTTATTTTGGCCTTATTTTCTTTATAGTTCTTAACATTTTTGTATTTTATATTTTGTCCCTGATGAAGGGTGGTATATCCACTTGAATGAAACGTCGGTCTTTATTGTTGCGTTATATCTGTGTTGTTTTATTGCAAGCAATTGTTATTGCTTGTCCCAGTGCATCTCCGTGTGTTATTGGTTTTTTGTGTTATTTATCTGTTTTATCGCGTTATTCTCCCTCATTATTACCTGTTTCCCCACACCCTGTTGGTAAATCTTGCTTTTACTCTTTGCACCATGTATAGAGTCAACACCTAAATAATATTAGGCCTATAGTATAAAGAGACATACATTGGTATTTGATTTTGTATTACATTGTTCGCATCCCGGTAATTATGATGACGATTTCAATGTAATATGAATCTTAATGCAAAACTAATATTGATTGAAGGGTAATTAACGATTTTTATGTCATAGACACATTTTCTTCAATTACTTTCATAGTTTTTAGGAAGTATTTTCCACATCCTGCGGATCCACGGAAGATCGATTTTCCATCTATCCATTTTCTTTGCTTGACGTAATTCGTCTATATTTCTTTGCATGTTTAAAATGAATAAATAAACAATTTGAAAATGTTTCAAATGTCAGTCTGTAATCGGTCAACATAATATACACATTGTTAACATCTGTCAGTATACGTTACATGTATCACAGTGAACATATGTTACTGTAAACGTAAACCCGCCAATCCGAGGACCTTTGTCTATATCAGCCGGCAATACGAGGAAGAAAACAAATGTGGGGAGCTTTTTCATGCATAAAAATCCATACACGTAGAGTCCTCACTCCCTAAGAGTGTATGGTCATATCCTCCCTTAGACGTCAATACACATACCATGGCAATGTCATCACATGTATGGTGACATAGATAATGAAGTCCTCAGATTGACTGTAATTTCGATACTTTTTTCATACGTGTATACATACGCAGCAATGGAAATACCCACATGATTTTCCACCCGGGGTAGAGCGACCCGGGGTAGACCAACCCTAAGTCGACCAACCCTAAGTCGACCAACCCTGGGTGGACTAGGGTTAGGTTTAGAGTTAGGGTTAGGGTTAGGGTTAGGTTTAGGGTTAGGTTTAGGGTTAAAAACAGTCCCTGGGTGGACAGTCCCGGGGCTGGACAGTCCCGGGGTTGTTTAAGAATGATCCGTCCCTGTTTTTCCTCCCCGACCGCCAACCCCCTGAGTTTTTTAACATATAATTTAGAATGAATATAGTTTCCAAGGTGTTTTTTAAACAGTATTATGGTTTATTCCGTGAGGGCGCTATTGTAGTCCACCCAGGGTTGGTCGACTTAGGGTTGATCAACCCCGGGTCGCTCTACCCCGGGTGGAGAGTCATGTGGGTATTTCCATCGCTGCGTATATACATACATGTACATGTCATTACATGGGTTGGTACTCCGGTAATAGATGTATCCCATGTATAGACTGCATTTATCAATCACCAACAACAACTAAACATGTAACACGAATCATGCTTAAACGAATGATGATGATAATGGATCGAAACAAAGCAAATTAAGTTATACGGAAGCAATAAACTTATAAAGTACATAATAGCTAACCGTGATTTAGTTTGACACGGATATTTGAACTAATACTTAACTGACCGCCAATGTTTTCAAAAATGACGCGCCTATTTTATACATTAGGCCTATTCCCCCCAGAGATGGCTTTAGGAATAAAATTTAAACTCTTATGGTGTCAAAATGACCAAACAGGATAGAAAACCAGGTTCTGCCAGTGACCGGAATCGAACTCAAGCCGCAATGGGGACCAAGCCAACATCTACAAGGCTATGAAGTGGCTAGCTACACTCTGCGATGATTGAGAAATAAGATGACATATTTGAACACAATGAGACTGCGGAAGTGGGGGCTATCGGCAAATCGTACTATTGGTATTTTAGCATCCGCAACTTGAACATATAAACTATTTATTTCCACGATTTTGAAATTATATTTGCTGGCAACCAACAATATCTAGGAAAATTTAAGTTCATAGTACGCACAAAAAACAGAACAATCACAAACAAACAAAAATCATCCAACATTCAGCATACAGCATATAGTAATAAGAGACGCAGAGAAATATTTCAAAATAGTTCATTACATTGTAGTCAAAGAACGAGATTGTAATGTTTATCGGAGCACTAATTACTCTGAGCATGCTCAGTAGGATTGCACTCCCTCTTTTGACGTAATGTGCCCCAATAAAGAATAACGTCTATTAGCCAACATTGTACTGGGGCTAACGGTTTTTATTAAACAGGTCGCTTGTATGCAGACTGAATGTATGCATGGATAATCTAATAATGAATTGGTATTATAGTCGGCTGCAAAGAACTTCAGCACTTTCTTCTGTTACGACCGCGTTCTAAGCGTAAACACAGAAGTGCTTTTGTCATTGGTGGAGTAAAATAGCTCGATTTTGCGAGCATCCGATTGGCCCGATTGTATCTATGGCGTCAACATTCAAAATTCGTCACTTTATGTCGGAGTGAACCTCTGAGAGAGGTATGCATAGATTCAGACGACGCTGGACACAGGCGTATTCACGAGTATTCAGATTAAAATATGCGAACGAGGTTACCTGATCAAGTGAATGGGACGACCGCTTAACAACGGTTTAAATTCAAAAAATAGCATTTACAATTGGGATGATTAGCTATCCCGAACGGTTTTGGATTGGAAATTTTTTCTTCTAACCTATGATGAATTTTATGGGGTCATATAATCAAAATCCATTGTTACATTGAAACCAACGGAAATTCAAAATTAACGGCCGTTCGTAGCCACCGTCGTCTGCATAGATTATATATAATTTGAAGCACGCCCTGTTTGATGAACATTAAACAAGCACTAAGATAGTACTCCAGAATGTAATCGAGAGACAGGTGTTATCCGTGCATTTATACGCAATATATTATTGTTAAACACATTGCATGTGACATTTATACCCTTGAGTGTCTCTTATATAGAGACGAAGTTATGCTCTAGAGATCGCACATTGCAACTGCGAGTAATCTGATAAAGTGTTCAAGTTCTTTCTTTGATTATTTACATTCCACACTTATTTGCATCTCGTCCACACCCCCAAGATCCGGATTTACATGAATACGATCACCGAATTCCCTGGGAAAACCTCTGTAGGGATAGCACTTAGCAGGTACATTTTCGTTGAGATCATGCCTTGCAATATGAGATTATATAGGAAATAGGAAATTATTTATGAAATCCTATCTGTATTATGCATCAACAGAGACTGACTAATGTTACGATTATACGTTATCCACGCGTGTCCCATAAAGAGAATCATGCGATTTTGAATTTAAGCATGTTGTACGCTGTTTTCTTGGAGATTTTTGGTCTAGGCCAGGCCCCAATGGGACGGTAAAGTTAATTTCTGGGAAAAAACCAAATATCACCATCATTATGGATAGACAGATTCAACTATTTGGGTTAGCCAACCATAACATGAGTGCTTTCAATGTTAAAGTTTTCTACAATGTCGCTTTTATATGTACAATATTAAAATGAAAGAGGGGTTACCATTTTCGCCGTAAAAACGGGAACATTGCGAATTTTAACCAAAAAAAGGAATTTCCTCTTGGTCTTAGTCTAGAGTAAGTTAAAGAGACGTTTTTTAAAGAAATCCAAATGTTCCTTAATTTTGGTTTTCCTTGCGTTCGATGTGCACATTTGAATAACAAAGAGCGAATGTAAAACCATGTGATAAATCAATAACATGTAGCTTATCAACCAAGGTAGTATTATACGCTAACATGTGAGACACGATTTTTTAAAGATTAAAATGCTCAAATCCTTATGTTCCTCAAAGGTGTTCTCCTCTAGCCTATGATTAACACAACTTTTACAAGGCAGAAAATAAAAATTGTAATATTAGAGGTTTAGAATGCTTCCAATCGTGACATTATGTGACAAATCTACAATTTAATATTTACAGCTTAGCATATATTTCTCCGAATCACAGCCATGTTTATTAAGCACGTTTCAGTTGCTCGTCTTAAATCTGTTTCACTCAATCTAGACTTTGTTTGAAAGTGAATACTTAGAAAAGAATTTGGTCCAGATATACGGTATTATACACTAGCAACCAAAAGTATTATGACACTTGGTTATGGTGTCAACATCATCCGATATATTCAATTTGGAGTGTAATATTTCATATCGAGTTAAACAAATGTGCTGTTGAATCTTTCTCATTAATAAATTCATGTTTCCTACAACATCTGCTAATTCAATTCCATGCAATTAAAGAATATATGTGCCTTCTTGAAATCCCCATACAAATTTCCCATTGGAAATAGCTCACGAATAATTCATCAACCTCATTATAGCCAATGTAATCTTATGGTGGGTAGCCTGACAATTTTGACCACCTTTTAATAAAAACCTTCTCAATTGTTTGTCAATGGATTCACTCAAGTAAAACTAATCCCAATATTGTCACTAGTCTTTAGTCTCTCACATATATTGACACCTGATCTCTTCATTCATCTTCAAAAATAAGATATTTCGGAGGGAAATTTAGTTTCATTTTGACACCTTTATTTCATATTTTAAATGGAAACCAACCAAATTCTCTGTACTTTTTCATAGCACCCACATGACCTGGGTACACTACACAGTACTACAGTAGTATCATTTCATCATGGCTTAAGAATTTTTGGCGTGCTATTTGACTCAAATTAACTAAATGTACATTTATCAAAAAACCTTAATCACTGAAATATTATTTCAATATGTTTTCCTTTTAAATATTTTTTTAAAGTAGCAATATCATCCTTAATTTATTGTAACAAACTTTTAAGAACTTTCCATTAATTTTATAACCCTAGAATACCAAAAAGCTAACACAGTAGTTCACTAGATTCCCAGTGATTTCTCTCAGTTTGCAGCTCGCATGGTGTCCTAATACTTTTGGTTGCTTGTGTAGTAATGGTAGTTAAGTAATGTTGAGTTTGACGGATTGCTTACACGCATGGATACCGTCCATCACTAACTACAGCCGTTCAGTGTCATATAATTGTGCCCAGGCCTAATCAGTCTTTTTGTTTTAGACAGGTTTTTATATTAAAACTGACGCTATCAATACAGTAAGAAATGCCACCAAAGAAAAGATCGGTAGGCGGTACAGCTGCTAATACATCTCATCCACAGGAAGGAGGAGGCTAGGGCGACTGGGTCAGCTTCAGGGGTTGCAGCCCTTCTCACTTCCCATATTTGGCATATATCGGAATGAGATTTCGGTTTTTGTTTATTATGGCACAATCACTACCCGTACCTCAATCAATTTATTTGAGCATCCTTATTTCCCAGTCGGGCAAATAATGGTTTCTATTTTCAATCATGGGGTTAATATAATACGATTTGCACACAGGTTATTGGTTCAAGAAGGGTTATAATTATATACGGTAGTGTGTTATGTTTGTATAGTTACTGGGTCTTAACCAGTATTGCAAACGTAGGCTCTCAATGACCAAACCATACCAATACCAAACCAAGAGTGTGCCTCAAAGTAGATGGGTGGTTGCCCTAAGTATATTTACATCAGCATAATCAGGCGACAATTTTGCTATTTGGGACCTAGCAGCAACATGGAATTGAGGTATATTTTTTAGTACAGATTTTCAATGGATTTTTCAGTTTGATTTCCCTTTGTCAAACTTATATATAGGAATATGGATTACCAATACAACGGCTAGGCCGCGGAATTGGGCTTATTTGGCCCCTGCGTCGCGGCAAAATAAATTAGTCCCGTGGCATATGAAAAGTCAGACTACATGTACATGTATCTTCTATTGGCAAACAATGAGTGGGAATACTCTTTAACGCGGAGCCCGGCCATGAGCCGCGGTTTTATGAGTAATTAAAGTTGGCAACACTGAATATAGTTTCCGCACACGCCCATATCACTTGATAGTCTTTGTGCTTGTTTGACCACAGGTTGATAGCATCCATGACATAGCCTCACTGAGAATTGCGATTTTTGTCCCCTTTAAAAATAAAAACTGACAAAAATAATTACATATAGTTTCTTAATTTAAGTGTGATTTCACGGAGTAATTCTCCTTCTATAAAAATACCGAAAATGACCGATAAACAAGACATTTTTTCTCGCTATTTCTTATGTTTTATATTATTTTTGATCTATTTCTTATGTTTTATATTATTTATTGTGTTTTGTGTTGTGTTTAGAAATAATGTACCCCAAAAAAATGTTTTATTTTATTTTCGATTTATTTTTTATGTTTTCTATTTTTAATGTGTTTTGTGTTGTGTTTCGGAATAAAGCACCCACAAATATAAAATTCCTATGTTTTGTATTATTTTTGATCTATTTCTTATGTTTTCTATTATTTGTTGTTATTTTTTATCTATTTCTTATGTTTTCTTTTATTTGTTGTTATTTTTTATCTATTTCTTATGTTTTCTTTTATTTGTTGTGTTTTGTGTTGTGTTTGGGAAAAAGCATTTCAGTACGTCCTTAAATCGTGTCACACCATAGCGTATGGCCTGAACGTGGCCTGAACGTATGCCGACGTATTCAAAAAATAGCTCGAAAATTGTCAGAGTCCAAGAACGTCCAAGAACGTCCAACTTCCCAACGAATTGCGTAGGAAAAGTCGACATCGGTGATGGAATGGACGTATCCATAGCGTATCCATAGCGTATTAAACGTATACATAGCGTATGACTAACGTATTGACAGCGTTTCACTAACTTATAACAAACTTATGACAGCGTATCACAGCGTATGCGATCGGCGAGCGTATACCAACGTATGCTGAACGTATTCGAAGCGTATGTCTGCCGTGTTCGACGTATCCTCAGCGTATCCTCGGCGTACAACAAACACGTGACTTATGCCGCTGCAGAAATTGAGTTTCGTACACGGCGGGACAAGTGTTGCCAGTTCAAGTAAACGCAGCCTAGATGATAACTATTAAAATATCTAGAAGGGTAAATCTACAGGTCCAACCTATAACTTACGACGAGTAACGTACCTCTAACGTATGTCAGCGTATGTCAAGGTATGTCTAACGTTGGTCAGCGTTTGTAAACGTATGTCTAACGTACCACGAACCTATCGGGAACTTATGCAGAACGTAAGTTAAGCACACGTTGAGTACGTCGAGAAATTTTGAACATGCTCAATAATTTTTCGCGGGCTCGACGTGTTCTAAATTTTCACAACGTATCACAGCGTGCTCTTAACGTAAACGACGTATCCCCAACTTACCCCTAACTTGTATCAGCGTACACAAACGTACGCCAACGTATTTTTCGATATTTTGCATACGTTTAGTTTAGTTTAGTTTTTATTTGGCATCACAACATATACAAATAACAAATCACACGAGTATAAAATTATAATAACATTCAATAAATAACGCATATCACAATGCCAACCCAAACTGGAACGGCAAATACACCACAACACCAAAAGTTGCAAGGCCAGGATAGCCCATAAAAGCCAGCTACATGTGCAGGCTTATTTCCAATGGGGTCCCAAAACAACACAACAATAGGGCCATGGACGTGGAGTAACATAAACAAAATGACATTGGACACATTGGACAATAAGCCTACACACGTATAAAATCTGCAGATTCCTGCTTCAGAGCGCAATCAGCCAGGTGTTTTTTCACAGCCTTTTTAAATTCCATCTTCCTGCGTATGGTCTGGATATGTGGTGGCAGGGCGTTCCAGTCTAAGATGGCATTGTAATGTAAAATGACTTGGAAGCAATTCCTTTAACTCTAGGGACAATAAAATTGAAATTGCTTGACCTAGTTCGGTGGGAATGAGCACTCGTGGTTCTTATGAAATTGTGAGCAAGGTAAGGAGCACCAATACCATTAAAGATATTAAAAACGTGGTTAAGTCTTAACTGTTTTGCACGGTCCTGTGTATTTAGGAGTCTAAGTAAATTACGGTTAAATTGATCAATGTAAGTCCTTGGAGAAAATTTCAAAATGAAGCGAACTATTTTGTTTTGGGTGACTTGTAATTTGTGTCTGGCCCTGGTATTGATACCAGCAAACCATGCGGAACAGCAATAGTCAAGGTGACATTGGATCAGAGCTGCACTCAGATTTTTACGCAAGGTTTGGTTAAGGTAACTAGAATGTCTATAAAGAAATTTGATACGACCAACAACTTTTTTGACAAGATCGTCCACTAATTGGTCTCCAGAGACTGTTTGATCAATTGTTACTCCAAGGTAGTTGATGCAATCTTGGGAGGGGATGACTTTCTCATTATAATTGATGTTAAAATCAGTTGCACGTTTTAATTTTTCATGAGAACCAAACAAGATGCATTCAGTCTTACCAACATGTAGAGACAGTTGATTGTCAATAAGCCAATGATTACAAGATTCCAAATCTTTACTGAGTTCATGGGAAACAACACTGGGGTCTTTGTCCGAAACAAGAATGACACTGTCATCAGCGTACAATAATAACTTATTGCGAACAGAGCACACCATATCGTTACTGTAACAGAGGTACAGCGGGGGACCCAGTAAACTATCTTGTGGAACTCCACAAGTAATTTTCTGAAAATCAGATGAAATGCCATCAACCGAGACAAGTTGTTGTCTGTTTGACAGATAAGATTTAAACCAACCAGGGTTGATTCCCATGAACTCAAGTTTAAAACACAAAATATCATGGTTAACGCTGTCAAAAGCCTTTTGTACATTTAGCAACAGCATGCCCACATAATTACCTTCAGAAAGTTGAGATCTTATATAATCGGTTAGATGAATGAGACATGTTTCTGTAGAGAATCCAGGGCGAAAACCAGATTGGTAATTGTATAAAATTTGCTTTTCTCTAAGGTAAGGCCAAAAAAAAAAGAAAGTTGTTTGTTTGTCCACGTCCGACCGACCGTGTACCTAGGTGCCGACCGTATTACTTTTTATTTTCGATAATTTTTTTAAAACAAATTTTTGAGCAATTTGAATGGCCAAACGGACCGTTTTATTCCTTATTTCGTATGATATCGTCAATCTGGTATTTGCAACACCATCCCCAATTCGCAATCCCGTGTAACATGATGTTTACTGCATGCACTTGGCACCCGTGGCCCGCGGGGACTATTAAAAGGACTAAATGAAAATCAGTGATCGCACGTGCAAGTGATGTCATTTTTATACTAAAAACGCAGTGTGAGAAAATATGAAAAATCTAGTTACGGTTAATATTTGTTCCCAAAATGTTGCTCAACGACATGAATATTAATTTCAACATAGTATATAACAATTTTTGGGGTAGTTAGTACGGGGAAATAGGTTTAGCAATACTTTCACGTATATATTTCTAGCAAAACTTCAACACAACGTTATTTCACATTGTGTAACATTCAGTCACAATGGCGGCGTTCTACGGTATCTACGCGCAATGCAAACTCAGTACAAAAATAATATTTGATCGAGTTTGTAGTGTTGCAACCAATGCGACAGTATTGGAACTTTAAATTGACAATCTGCCCCAGCAGGAGAAAGAGATCAAAATCAGCAGTGTGAAGAGTAAAGCAACTAAAATGTCGCAAACTTATGAAAAGTGAGGTGTGTTGGTGTGTGTTTGGACTTTAATTCACAGTATACATGCCGAATTTATATTCCCAAATACAATATCCGTATTAAAAAATATTAAAAAAAAAAAAAAAAAATCCGACCTACCGACCCTACCTTTTGAGGACCCTCTATGGACAAACAAACACTTTTTTTTTGCCTAACGTTGTCATACGTTCAGGCGATACGTCATGGTGTGACAGGGCTACCGTACAGCTAGCGTATGTACCGTACAGCTAGCGAGCATTCGGCGATTTGGGAACTTATGGAGGGTTTGAGTATATAAATGGGTCCCTTGAGAATCTCATCCTCACTTCTTCATGGTCTGTCGTGCTGAACACATCAACCCATCATCATACGGTACGAATACGCTACGCTACGTTAAGTATACGTTAAGCATACGTTAGTCATACGCTCGCATACGCTGTGATACGCTGTCATAAGTATGTTATAAGTTAGTGATACACTATCAATACGTTAGTCATACGCTATGTATACGTTCAATACGCTATGGATACGTGACAGGGCCTTGCACGATCGCCCGGCATAAGGTGAATATGGAAATACGTCAGGCATACGTTAGACATACGGCACATATACGTTATCAACTCGTTATCACTACGTTGGCTGTACGTTTCCCCGTCAGCCTACGTTCATCAACGTATACCAACTTACGAGTAACGTACGAGTAACGTACCACTAACGTATGTCAGCGTATGTCAACGTATATTTAAAAATTATCGATCTATTTTTGCAGCCGTTTTGGGACCCATTTTGGGCTATTTTGAAGTATGTAAACAAAACAAAGATACTGGCGCCAAAAAGTTGATTTGGGGGAGTCCGGGGGGGGGGGGGGGAGTGCACGGTAACCCCTCGTATATCCCCGACTATATCGGCCGATACTGGAACACTGACTTTGTACCAGTATCGAACGACCGGTATCGGACGATAGTAGTACAATCCAAAATCTTGGACCTAAAGTACAATTTTCCAGTTTGGATGTTCCAGAAACGGGCGATTCTGGTACCACTTGTGATTTGCCCAGTGTTAAACGATTCTGGTACATTATTGTGTTTCATCCATTATTGCCAGATACTGGAACATTTTATATGTGCCAGTATTGTCCGATACTGGAACACTGACTTTGTACCAGTATTGAACGACACTGTGTGTTCCAGTTTCAGACGATACTAGTAGTCCAGAATCTGGGACCTACACTGCTTCCCTCATTTGGTAAAGTCCATAATTTGTTAAAGGTTCTGATTACTGGCCCGATTTTCAACTTGATGTTTTCTATTTTACATGAAAGGTCATCCTTAAAATGGTCGCATTCCAAAGTTTGAGTTGCATAACTCCAATGGTTCTTTTTTAGAAGCACAGGTTCACAAGAAATTTGCCCATTGAGAAGTACACAAACTGGCGGATGGTTAACACCTTTGGCAGTAATTCACCACATTTTAGCATATACTTTCTAAATGGAATCTTTCTTGCCCCTAAGATTTTACAGACCTAATAAGAAAAAGATGATCAGAACCTTTAAAGGAGGTGTCCCACAAGCACAACATTGTGCATTATGAATTAGAAAAGTAATTATTAAGCCCAAATTGCGTAATTCTATAGAAAAAGCATCATACTTATGTCAAAACGAATACAAACTGCCATCTGCTCTATTGACTGTATTCAGTCAAACACGATACAAATGCTAACAAGCCAAATAGTCATCCATATTTTTAGACTCTCAGTGAACAGGTGCATGGGTAATTAGCTAATATGCTTGTTGTTTCAATTCCCCATGGTCCTGACCCGGATATAATATATGACGTGGTGTATTGATAGTCAGCACTATTGCAATATAAACAGGATCGCATATGGACGTTGACAACACCTTCTGTGAGGGATTGTCTGTTGGCACAATAACAAATGATCTTAAATTTAGTTAGAAAATTGATCCAAATTGATTATTCTCAGATACACATGCGGAAGTAAGAAAAAATTATTCAATCAACATGAATTTGGTTAATAGAATATATAGCCTTTCAATATTGCGATACATGATATGTCCACATCTCATCTCTGAAAAATAAAAATGATGTGATTTATGACTATAGTTGCCTTTTTAACGTGATATTCAATTAGAACTTGATAAGAATCCGGTCTCCTTCGCTATCCCCAACGTGACTGGGAAATTGGCTTCTAGATTGATATAATACCTATTCTGCATGAGAAAAATATTAAGCTAACGAGGCAATTAATCAAAATGACAATATAAAGAGATTATAAGATAATTATTAACTACCAGTTTTCTTATTGATGTTGTTTGTTGAATCATTTTAGACTATTATTAGATTTAAACATAATGATAATAATGTAGAGAGAATTCGTGTATTCTTCACTTGCGAATCATCTAGTATTCACGATCCGAATATTTTTTTTATAGAGTACCTTATGTAGCTTTCAAGTAACTCACACGGGCCATGTTTCTTCCTGTTTTCGTTATTTTGTTCAGATATTCGAATTTTTGTTTGTTTTTGTATTGACTGCTTCCAATTTCGTCTCACTTTTTTTTCGTTACATTTACAATATAATTCATTAATTCGTTAAAACTCATGTTCTTACAAATCTTTGCATCTACGATTTTGAATCTATGTAAAGACAGAATAGAGATTGGCATGTGCTTGGCTTAACCAAACTTCGCTTTCGCATGAAACCCATTAACCGTTCACAGGAGGTTATAAGAGCAATGGAAAGTGATGTGACATAAGGGTATTACTGGCCAACAGGACAATGAGTAACAATTATTATGGTATACTGAGAAATCGTATATCTTAATGGGAGTTACTTGATTTTTATTCAGAAAACCCCAGATAATGTATATCTATTTGCTATTTTCTTGGAGAAAAAGACACACACTGACCTCTCAGGAAATACATACGAAATCATGCTGTAATAAGTGAAATCCCAACTAAATAAACACATTCGGCCGACGAGTGCACTCAAGAGAATGAGGGCTACGGTGCAAGAAGACATGCAAAATGAAGAAATATGTTATATATTACTTGGGGTGTCCATAATGATCCCAAACACTTTTAATTTCATCAATACGCTTTTGAATCACAGAACGTCTATATAAGGACAGTACTAGAGATTTGCAGGTGCATGGTATAAGTAAACTTCGCTTTCCAATGAAATCCATTAACCTTTCACAGGAGGTTATGAGAGCAATGGAAAGTGATGTGACATAAGGGTATTACTGGAACAGAAAAATGAGTAACAATTCTTATGTTATACTGAGAAATCTTATATCTTAATACATCAATGCAACTACAGAGGGTGTCACAAAATTATAATTGCTTCATCAAGTATTATTGCACGCGTCCCTTTTATATGTTACTCTTTACAAGTTCGACTTTTTAAAAATCACCTCTGCCTACGGATGTGTTGCACTGACTACGACCACTGGAATGTGTGCGTCTTTAAAGATTGTAGTGAACTTCAATTTCCTTGAGTCACTGCTACTAAAAAGTGGTGGAAGCTTCTGTGCGATCAGAAGATACTTGGCCAAGGAACACCTACAAACGACTTATCAACAACCATATATGAAAAAGTAAAGGTATCTCAAAGGCCACGAAGATTCAAATTATGAATGCCTTGAATTTCCGTCTGTTGAGCTATATGGAGCTGAAGTTCAAACAATTTGACCTTACTGCAATCGCACTCGTTCTTCTGGAGGATATCTTCCTGTATAGCACATGCAGCTTTCACATCGCGCGATTTACCATGGAGAGTAACTTGTGGTCGTACAGCCTGTGTATGCCATGTAAAGTGCTCAACAAAAGAAAGTCATACACTTTGTTTAGGTCCTTTTGAGTGATTTCCGATTATTTTTTGACCAAACAGACTAGATAGACATTTGGATGAATCTTTCCGGCACAATTTGATACCAAAGTTGTCACCTAACAACAAAGATAAACCATGATTAGCACCATTTGAAGAAAATTAGTCACTTTTCAAAAGTCACATTTTCAATACACTACGCGGGAAGAAAATACCACATGTTACCTGTTCATAATCAAATAGCCCGCTCGCTCAGGCAGGACCCAACGCAGTTGCAGTGTGTGATCAATATCCATTTCATTACCGGCCATTCAAGTGCCACGCACAGCATTTTCTCGCGACTTGCGTGCGTTGAAAATGTGACTTTTGAAAAGTGACTAATTTTCTTTAAATGGTGCTAATCATGGTTTATCTTTGTTGTTAGGTAGCAACTTTGGTATCAAATTGTGCCGGAAAGATTCATCCAAATATCTATTTAGTCTATTTGGTCAAAACATAATCGGAAAGTACTTTAAAGGACCTAAACAAAGTGTATGACTTTCTTTTGTTGAGCACTTTAGTTAACTAAACGTAACAATCTAGAAACTAACTGGAAACTGCATCGTTTACAAATCAAACATTATGTGGTAGACTATGGGTTGATAAATTAAAATGCAAATTACACCCACCACATGCGCACACCCCACAAACAAACAAATATAACATAGTATAACGCTAATACCTCTGTGTTTCGAAATGAGGACTGATAAAATTGTAAATTAAATTTTCATAAGTATATCCATCAAATGCAATAACGACCGAGAACCTTAACTCTAGTACACCACACGGCAACAGATTTGTTTTCCGACCCCCAAAATTCACCAGAAAGGTCACCCGACCCCCCGCCCGGGATTTGAACCACGGACCTCCAGCACCAGGGCCCAGATCCTAGCCACTACACCACGGTTGTCAGTTGACACTCGGCGAGTATATTCGCCTCGTTATATAGCCTGGGTCCGTTTTGTAGCCCAAAAACCTGCACGCCGGGTAATGAAAACATTTTTTCCGCCCAGTTGCCGTGTGGTGTAGTAGAGTTAGGGTTATTGGAGTTTGGATCGGGGTGATGGTTATGACCAGGTAGAATCAGGAATTATACACTCGGTCTAGTTTCAGTTTCCTATAGAATTCCAATGGCCATGATATAAGATATGATAATGATCATGCAATACTGTGCTTATTTGCGTCCCTTGTCGAATAATAGGCTTGGAAAAGAGGACTATCAATTGCTATATAATAGCTTCTTACTTAACAATGTAATAAAGTATTTGGTGATATCAAAGACTTTGGTGATATTTAAACCTATCGTTGATAATATCGGACGAAAGACTGCGTGGGAAACATCCTAAATACTCGTAGTTGTTTTTTAAAGATAAAAGAGATTAGGTTTTTATATACATGTATGAAAGTATTTGACGAAAGGTGAAAGATTTATTCCTTTTTCCCTGCAAAGACGATCAGTGGAGGATGTAAAGCCGCATATTCGTAAATCAAACTGGACATGGAAAACGAGTGTTGTAACGTCGAACGATCGAGGTGCCTCAAGAGTTTTGAATTGCATATCATATATAGATGCTCGGGAAACATTTCATTTAAATATTGCAGTAAATTTATGATGAGGCTTTAAGAAAGAAGTACTTATACTACTTATATATTTCAATCATTGCAGCATCGGTTGCTTGGATATTTCCATCCTGTTCTTCGTTCTAAAATGATTAATAAACAACTTGTATAGCAACATACTTACTAACTAGCTATCTCATCGGCTTCTAAGTAACGTAATGCATCGATATCGTATTTCCTGATCTTGACTGACGCTTATTCGTTCTCTTGAGAACATTGAATGGGAACTATGTTTACTTTATGCGTAGTAAACCACGAATACAGGTGATGTCAATGCACGTTGGGAATACTCAGCCTAGGCTAGCACTTCCTCAAAGTAATGAAACAGATACGCCCTAATTTATTTCCCAAGAGTAGTGTCTTGTAAACCAAATAAAGGTTAATGTTTTTTTTAATTTAAAATGCTATTTTTGAAACTCAGTTCAGTTCAATGACGAAAACTGTTATGCGCATGAGCAATCCAGGCAAATTACCTAATTTGTCAATGCGTAAACAGTTATCATTCTGTCGTCCACTGATCAATACTTGATACAGGATGAGCAGAGCACTACATGTACGAATTTTCTTTTCATATTGTGAAGTCTATGAGAAATGTATATTATAATGTTATTGTTTTATAAGGCCTACAATACGGCACGTGCCACGTGCTACCGTGCTAATGTGCTTTGTTCATTGTCAGACCGATATGTTGTTAGAGTACATCATATGCCACTGTAATTCAGAATAATGAATGTTAAAAGATAGTGTTGTATAATGACATGTGTGTATGTAGGACTCTATTCACTGGGAACAGTGAGTGAGTCTCCTCAGATTTCCTGAGGTGGTTACACCTAGAAAGTGTGAGGAGCAATCCCTCACGGGTTTTGAGTGAATTGAGTCTCTCAACTCTTGTAAATATTTTGAGGGAGTCTCCTCACATTAACCCTCAATAAAGGGAGGGAACACTAATTCTCAATCAAGTGAGGAGATACTTTGACCCTCAATAAAGTAAGGGAACACTAACTCTCAAGGAAGCGAGGGAGCACTTCTTCAATAAAATGAGGGAGCACTTCCTCAATAAAGTGAGGGAACACTCCCCTCAATTATAAAGCGAGGAGACACTTAACCCTCAATAAAATGAGGAGACACTTTCCTCAATAAAGTGAGGAGTCGCTTCTCCTCAATAAATTGAGGAGTCACTTCTCCTCAATAAAATAAGGAATAACTTCTCTCCTCAATAATGTGAGGAGCTAATCAAATTCACCTCAATAATGTACTGTCAGTATAGGGAGATACTGCAGCTACACACTACTCTTTGGGCTACTGTTTGTACACATATATAAACTATGATCATGATTGCTCTCTCCCAGACTCTCTGTGGATTTGTTTAGCTTATGAACCATGATATGCCTGGATTAAATGAGTGTTTCTATAATATACATTGTCTTCAATGTGTCTTCTTCACAATATTATCAATGTGCTTTTGAATCACAGACAGAGCGTCCCAAAGTATGAAATATATTTTTAAAAAAGTACTCGCGACTGCATGGCTAGTAAACTTCCGTTGTGCATGAAATCCATTATCCGCTCACAAGAGGTTATTAGGGCAACGGAAATTGATGAGACATGAGGACATTATTGGCCAACAGATCTGTCTCAACACGGAAACTATTTTAATGAAACATTGAAATTATTGAGAAACCTAATACATTAATTCAACAATGGATATTATAGAGGAGATCACAAAATTGTTGTACATGTTACACGTCATGATTTTATTACATACTCCATCACGGTCGAGAAAGTTTGCTTTTGTTTTTTGTCATTTACCGTTTGTCCTTTCTATTTCCATTCGTTCTAAATGTTATGTGCCTTGAGCGCTCTTAATTGAGTGGATATGTGCCTTGTCGCTATTATAATTATTACAGTAGGCCTACAAAATACTATTAAAATTATAAGGTTTTTATTTCATTTGCCTATTATATTCGTTATATTCCGAAAAATTACGAACACTCAAACAGTATTTGTGTCACTTTAAACGCTTTCTCTAATGAGACAGTTAATGAGACGGTTAAATGACAATTCAGAATTAGAACAATTACTTTGACCATTTGTTTGCTTCACAGTACACTCTAAACAACTGATAAGCAGTCACCGTCATTAAAATAGCAAATATCACAACCAAATGTTACAGGAGGAACTGGCTTTTTTCTTACGATAAAATGGCCGGAATTGTGCTCATTATATCATTATATAAGAGCAACGGAAGATAGTGAGACATAAGGGAATTGTATTACTAGCCAGGAGAACTGTCCCAACACGGACAGTAGATGAATGTAACACCGATTGTATTTGATATTGAGAAATATATATATATATATAGTTTACATTAACTGTTCGTTCATTCTTCGTTTCATGGTAATGCCGGCGATGATAGTTACAGTTATTCCCATTTTAGTTTGAAAAACTTGATGAACCTTGCTGCAAAATAATTTGCTCTTGCCTGGGCAGTATTCCCCAGTATAGCACAGCTTTCGTCTCACGACGGTCACCATGAAGAGACACTTCTATAACCTGTATGTGGCATGCTAAAACGCATATCACAACATAACCGAAAACGGATTAGCAGTCATACACATTTAGATGATTGCGCAATGAAGTAAATTCACGTAATTAACAATTTGTGTTATCTGGCTGAAAACTGCCGTTTCGAATCAATGTTAGGCTTTCGGTTACCGGTTAAGAGGATTAACATGATTAACACGCACATCACACCCACATTCCCACAAAAATAATTTGCTCTTGCCTGGGCAGTATTCCCCAGTATAGCACAGCTTTCGTCTCACGACGGTCACCATGAAGAGACACTTCTATAACCTGTATGTGGCATGCTAAAACGCATATCACAACATAACCGAAAACGGATTAGCAGTCATACACATTTAGATGATTGCGCAATGAAGTAAATTCACGTAATTAACAATTTGTGTTATCTGGCTGAAAACTGCCGTTTCGAATCAATGTTAGGCTTTCGGTTACCGGTTAAGAGGATTAACATGATTAACACGCACATCACACCCACATTCCCACAACCCACACACAAACTAGTAATATCACATATCATAGCATTAGAGCTAATCCCTATGCAAAATCACATCTCATAAGAGCTAACTCCTGCATCTTTCAGAAAACAAAAACGATATTATAAAAGTCCGTCGATAAGGGCGAAATGTAGATCATTCTTATCAAATTATGTTCAAAGGCCTAATCGCGCGGCGTGCATGTTATTTCCAATGAAGATGTGGAGAAAACCTTCAGTAGACAGCGATACATAATATTCCCAAAGTATACCCAACTTGTGCAATCACGACCGAGTTTAGTGGAGTTGGGTCGGATTAATGAACTGTTTTAATCAGGAGTTATACACTCAGTCTACTTATATTTCCCTGTAGAATACCAATGACCACGATATGAGCTATGATATGATCATGCAAGGTAATGACACGGCTTATTAGTGTCCCTTGTCGTATGATCATGATGATATGCTTGGAAAAATGGATATGAACCGTTATTCGTTCTTACTTTACAATATGATAATGTCTTTGTTATCCTGTCTTAGTTGGGAGAAAGACTGCGTGGGAAACATGTCCATCCTGGATAGTATGATGTATAAAAAAATCACCAAAGCCGAATCTTTTATCTACTCACGTGAATGCATCTTCCAGATTCGGCTAAATCATATTTGTTCTGTCAGCCTTCAGAGACAACCAGAGATAAAGCGACATACTTTAAAATCAGATGAGATATGGGAAATAGTGATTTTTTCTCGATTGATCGGGGTGTCTCGACGAGTTCTGAACTGCATCGGTATCAAAGATGTTCGGCCAACATTTTGTAATTTGTACTACGATTCAAAAATTGCAGCCTCGGACGCGCTTGAATATTTCAAGCACATCTTTTTTTCTTCAAATTAATTAAAACGCCGCCGCGCGAAGAGTTTATTCGACTACGGATACGACACACTTACCAAGCTCATCGAACCTATAACGTATTGCACCTACATGTATATCGTATTTCCTTATCTTCACTAGCATTCAGTCGTCCTCTTGAGAACATTGAATAAGAACTATGTTTACTTTGAGAATAGCGTATCACGTTTACAGGTGATTTCAATGCACGTTGGGAATCTAATAACCTACGCTAACACTTTCCCCCAACTTAACGAAATAGATACGCCCTAATTTAGTTCCCAAGAGCACCTTATAATCCAAATAGAAGACAATGTTATCTTGTGTGTCCTACTTTGGGAAATTCAGTTCAGTTCAACGACGAGACTGTCCTGCGTATTAGCAGTCCAGGAAAATGACCTAATTTGGTAATATAGAATGCAGAATGTAAAGCCAATACATTGATCTAGAAACCCACAATACATTGCTCATGGGTGCCCAATTTGAAATCTTTTCATTTGGTTTTGATTATATTAGTACAAACTAAAATTACTTCTCTTATTGGGTTGCTGTTAAAGATATCGAGACACTCATTGCTAATGCAACATCGGCTCAAGTTATCACTTTATTTATAATTGGAATGTTGGTCGAGGCTTGTTATGTTTGTTCTTTTGGGTTATGGAAATTGTTGTAGTTATTGCTTATAAACATTGACGTCAAATATTTGATAACAATCGACGTAGAACTTGTGCATCTTTACTTTTAAGACACACCGTAAAATGATGGCAGTTGTTGTTCTTTGTTTATTCTCACACAATTTACTTAACTTCAGACCTTAATATACAACCAGTTTGGTTGTGCCGAGTTGTTCACGGTCATAGGTTTTCACATTCATGGTTGTAGGGTTGAACTGACTGCAATATGAAGTTATCATGATACGATTTATCTTGTGGATCTTATTTCAAATATTACGTACTATAGTTTGATCAGTTCCAAATTGGCGAAGCCTCCATACAGCAGTGAATGAATACAGAAGGACGCGGGCGCACGTAAAGGATTACTTTTGCGCGCGGAGAGATAAGTGCGCGCCTATTTGTAACTGAATAAACTGTAGACATGTTGTACTATGGGAATTTTGTGGTCATGTAATTTTCCATTTTATAATAAAATTTAAAGAAGATGTACTCTTTGAGCGTGTTTCTCCTGGAGACTGGAGAACTTAACGGTAAATACCGCTAAGTTGCCCAGTAGAAACAGCAACGTTAATTAACGCTTAGTTTTGTAACCGCAAAAACCTTCACAAACCAGGTTTGTTAACGGTTAACGCAAACTTTCCCAGTAGAAACAACCACCCGTTAAATCTTAACGCTAAGTTCTTGTGACCCGGAAGTATAAACGTACACGCTGGATTCTACGCATTGTGAGGCAGTCTTTTTCAGGTGGGGCGGCATTGTTGGTATATAAAAAGGGTCAAATGTCGTGGCCAATCGATTAGGACGCTTACACTGTTCGCGAGTAGAAACGGGGGGGGGGGGGGGGGGGGATTAAAAAGTTAGACGTCATTACCGTTAGGTTACCTTGGCCGTAGAAACACGCTCTTTGATGCGATGCATCTGATATACACCATCTGATATACAATACTCCGGATTGGTTTGGAATTTCCATATAATCATTTTTTATAATGTCTGATAAAATGTTAAACCTATGTTTTAACATTATACAATGAGAACATAAGGTTTGTTGTTACCTTTACATTCTTCTCGGGCTGTATTTTAATATCTATAATGCAATAAAAGTCAACTAGGAGGAGGAAAGAACCATCATAAGTATCCTGAAAGAACTTGGTATGAAGAGACAACTGCTAGGAGAGTTAATCAAACGAATCTGGCCTGTTTTTATGGGCACATCATAAGAGCCAGTGGTAGCTTACTGGCACTCCACATCATAGAAGGGAAAGTGGCACAAGACCCAGCATCCTGGAGAAGGATGATCCGGAGATGTGAACGTATGGCAGCCAATCGTCACAACAGACGGAGGCCCAAGGCAAGGCAAGGCAATGCGATAAATCTTAATCTCAAAATAAGGCTGCCTTAGATAAGGATCTATGCTTAGATGTACATGTACCTGATAGTGATGTGTTATGCATATGAAGCAAGTATTGATATTTCTTAAGTTTAGGCAAATCTCGTCTTAGAACTTTCCAGGCGGCTATTATTTTTACCATTATACAAAACAGATTTTCAGAATTTTTTTTCAAACTTTCAAAGTCTTATCTCAGGAATTACTGAACCAATACCAGGCATGTTTGTATTTATTCTAATGCATTTCTCATGTTGATGCCAAATAGGGTGGTGAATACAATAATTTTGACATTTATGAAATATTTTGTGAAATGTTGGAACTGTCGTCTGCGTGAAAAGTGTTAACTTACCACCTCCCCACAACAACACAAATTCGAAGGAAATGTGGTTGGACCAAAATCAAATTATATGTTTTACATTGTTAAACAGCTAAGAAAGTTTAAGCAATCTCATTGGTTCTCAGAGAAATCGGCGACATTTAGATGAGACAATTGAAAACGGGGAGGTGGGGCTTACGTTTTAACAGTGCGTCCGACCTTCACAATGCGTGGTTTGCTCCGCGACGCTTACGTATGTTGTACTTATCGCATGGGATTGGATGGAATGTTTATGGGTTATTCGATCCTAGCAGGGGTAAAAGTTGTCCAATGTGGACAATAAAATGTACTTATTTCTTTGACAAATGTCTTAAGTATGATTGTTTAAGAATGAGAATAAAGGTATTGTTTTTAGACCGTACCCGTGTTATATTGTCTGACATACATGCGTTCGGTAGTATTATTTTTTTTGCGTATAGAAAAACTCCGCCTGCGGCGTCGTTGTTCTACTCAAAATAATACTATCGTCCGCATATATGTCAGACAATATAACACGGGTATGGTCTAAAAACAATACCTTTATTCTCTAAGTATTATTTCAGATATGTTCTTTAAGTGGAAACGTGACTTTTTAGTTGTATTTATGTTTTAGTTGTATTTGTATTTGTTGTAAAATAAAATGACACGTGTGACGATATTAAATGACTGAGTAATGGAAATATATATTGTGTTATCCAACAGGATATAAAGATGAATACATAGCACCCACGATTGAAGTTTTTAATCAGTGAATAAATCAGTGAATCAGTAAACGCGTGATGTTGCATTTAAATCAACAACATATCGGAAACTAGATGATATTATAACATTAAAGAGTAACGTGAACATGTTCAAAAAACCCATCGTTTCAGCTTTGTATAAACACTAAAAAAATGCTAGCACCGTTGACGATATACATTTATGATAGGATTACACTTTGAGTAGGTGTCTATTTGTTCGTCATATATGTCATAAGTCATCCTTGTCGCGACTCATAACGTGAATGTTCCTATTCCACGAGTGGTTTCGCACCTTTTTTCTTATTATGACAAGCGAACCTTATGACCGAAGAACCTATTTCTTATGATGATTAACGACTCTTACGAATAATGAGCCTTATAACTATCGAGCCTTTATATAGCCAGTGACCAAATTTGACTAGCAACCCTTATGACTAGCGAGTTTGACACCATTTGTAAACGATGACTGCTTCAGTCTTATTTCTAGAAAATGTAGATACACATGTTTGAATTTGATAAGAAATGGAGTAATCTGTGACTAAATAAATTGACCAAAATCTGTCCCCCTTGACCTGGTGTTAAGATATCAAGACTATGCCTAATAGTTTTAATCTTGAGGACTCAATATAACTTTTGTATACGATATATTTTGTAATGTACATCAATATCAATTTAATGATTATAATTTGTCGATGTAAGGACTGCCTATTACGTAATGTAATGTACCTATTGGCCTAGAAAAGTAGATGTTACGGTTACGGTGATAGACGATATCCAATCAAGGCACACTAATTGATGAAATTTAGTATATACAAGGGTCATTCAATAAGTTCTACCTCCTACCTCATAACTTTGCTATTATACAAGCTTTGAATCTCAGCTACAAAATCATAGTAGAATGGTCTGAATACTCATTGTATTTTTCTGGATATGCAGTAAAAACCAAACTTCAATTTAGTGCGACGTAAACGGGTAAAAACAGCCTAATGTCTCCTAAGTGCTATTCATTTTGGCCAATTCTAAGAGACAAAATGTACCTATCGGTCAATTACAATAGTTCTAAGTTACAAATATCTCTTGAACAGACTTTAAACAATGCAAGTGACTGATTTATTGCGGAAAATGCCCTCTAGTTAGCCAGAACCATACCAGGACAGCCATCAAGTTTAACCCTACCCTAGAGAACCGCTGCAAAGGTCATATTTGCTTTTCATAGGAACTAAGAGATCTTCATTATACAGGATTTAATGGATATATTTCGAGACTCTCGAAGATATATTTTTCTATCACTGACTACTTGACTAATCATTCTAAATGTTGCATATAAGGAAAACTGATAAAGTTACTATCATATTAGGATTTAACATTCGAGGCAACACTGTGGCTTGACTTGTAACAACGAACTGCTAAAGGCGTGTCAATACATTCGAGTTGATATTATACTATTTGCAAGCTACAAAGGTTAATATTGCCTACAATCTGATTTACACATGATAGTATAGCATTATATTCATAAATCATCCATTGTTTTCTATTTTCAGTATTTAAATCGGGCGGTTATACCTAATCATACAATACGGAGAGAAAACGAAAACACATGTATTTATCTTTGGGGTAATTTTCCGTGTCCGTTGTCCAAAATCTCTCTCTGGCTTTGATTGCATCATGACAAAGGTTAAATAGGTATCTATTAGCATTTACTATAAATGTGTAGTTATGATTCAGCGCTATAATCATGACAAATTTCATGAGGCTGACATTCATTTTAGTGATGTTATAAGTGGAGAGGTAGAACATATTGAATGACCCTCGTATGTCGATTGATATCAAATAAAAATCCATTATCATTTTCCTAATGCACTGTCGAAACAATTAATATGCCAAAATACGAGGTGTGATTGATTATTTGATGGCCTAGAGTGGGAGATGCGATATGCAATTTTGACTCGATCATACTAAGTGAAGTTCAACTCGTTGATAGGTGATACCACAGAAATCTGATAGTTATTATACCTCGTCTTTCCGTCACAAATAATTCAATATTTTCATTAATTGATTCTTTGAGAACAGTGTGTGGAAATCTGTAACAATAAACTCACACTCTCGTGCAGTAATCAATTCTTACAGCGATTCATGACCATGGGTGGGACCTGGTTAAATCATTTCAAATTATTAGAGATGTAAGAAGAACTGGAAAAGATTGAGATTGGAGTGTTGGACCAAGGCCTTATGGTGGTGGATAGTTTTTATATTGTTTTTGCGTTGGCAGATTATCAATCCACATGCATTGAGGGATCTATTACCAGTGAAGAATTCATGTGTGAAATAGAAGAGTAGAAATATACATTACCTTCAACTTAATGTATACATATCATGATTCAATTAAATTCTCATACTAAAGACTGTTTAATTTAGACACGAGTTTAGGTAGACACGGTTTTATAAAGCCGTGTCTACCTAAACTCGTGTCTAAATTAAACGTGAGTTTATCTTTAAACGACGTGTTTAAAACTCTTTCGGATCCGAATTAAATTAAGGGTTCCAAGCTTTAAATGATACAAAACTTAACTTAAGTATATGGGTTGTTCCATTTTTGAGATATAGACAAATTATTTGAATGTTTTTCTAAGTATTTCTTTATTTCCTAGGAACGCTGTGGCGTTCTGTGGATCCGAAGGGGTTAACAAAACCTGATTTTAACTCCGCAAAGCTCGTCCTGCTTGGTCGTATACGTTCACTGTATACATGTATTTAAATTATTGTGGCAGAAATTGGTTACAATAATCGACCAAATGCCTCAAATACACGTGTATTTTTAAGACTACGCGATCTGCGCGTCCGCTTGCACCAGGCACGGGTTGAGTAATCATTAAAGGCGTACAATTGGTGCACGAGTTCAGTTAAACGCGCTTAAACCACGCACAGTCGAATTGGATTGTCCCTGGTTAAACTACCCCGTACCCATAAAAGTTAGACACTTTTCATTGAGTTAGACGCGTTTTGAAGTTAAACAAATGTTCGAGAATTGCGTTTGGTTAAGCGATGTGTTTAAAGTCCCAAAGTAAACGCGTGTTTAGCTCGAAACCGCGTTTAAATGCGTACAACAATACGGCCCATAAAGTGTAACTGTTACACCCTATCAATCTAAATAGGATAGGCGACTACATGTTTCTATACATATAAATAACTTCTCGTATATAGAGGGCCACCCTCTAGAGCGACGGGCGCATAGCTAAGTAAACGTCTTTGGCACACATAATCCATTAACTGTTCATCAGGGGTTCCATGAACAACTGAAGGTATCAGAAGATTTGTTGTCAACAGGACTGTGTCAACACAGATAGTATTTGATCTGTAACACTCGATATACTTACACTTGGTGTTGATAAAATCCGATGCATCAAGGCGAGAAGAGAGGGTCAGATTGACTTCAATTAAAGGAACTCCTTTTTCTAGTATCAATATAATATTCCGGTGTTCCTTCGTACAGGGTGAGTCAAAAAGACTGCAACAGTGGAAAGAAGCCATTTTGTTTTCAAAACCAAAATGAATTTTAAAACTTTTTAAACGTAGCAAGAATGATGTATTTAATCCTAACTTTGTGTGAAAAAATGAAGTCGATCGCATTTTTCGTTTGTCTTTGGTGACCCTCTTTGCTGCACAACCAAATTTACCTGTTTGTCCACGAGCACAGTGATTTTCATTGGAAATGGCACACATTGCATTTTCATATTTTTATCCCGCCAATAAAAAAATGGAACATTTCAGTTTTTTATTAACATTTAGAGCATTATACGCTTTCACAGCATGGGTATGATTATAATTGATTATGCTAACTCACATGTAAACAAGAAAGGATGCATCAAATTCCAATAACATCACAAATTAACTAAAGTTTCCAAATTTGAATGAGACACATTTTGCGATCTGATGCATATTTTGGGTATCTCGTGGACAAACGTGTGAAATGGGTGCACTGGTCAAAAGGTTCACCAAAGGAAAAACGAAAAATGCGATCGACTTCATCTTTTCACACAAAGTTTGGAATACATACATCATTCTTGCAACGTTTAAAAAGTTTTAAAATTCATTTTGGTTTTGAAAACAAAATGGCTTCTTTCCACTGTTGCAGTCTTTTTGACTCACCCTGTATCTCCGTGGTACTGGTACTGATCACGTTTGCGGGACACCGATACATGCACACGGTTTATTAAGAGTAAGAGGTCTTATAATAATAAAGAAACCTCCTTCACACTTTGTTGACTGCCATACTCACGTTGAAAGCCATTTTACAAGTTTCCCCCTTGAATTTGGTAAAATGTTGATAACATCGAAAGTTTCTAGCGTCTGCGAAGCAGTTCATTAATGGAAGGGATATAGAACATTGACCGGAAAGATTTGTACCTATTGGTTATACATTTTGTGTGGGGATTAGCAATCATAATTATGTATTTTAAATAATATCGCTGTTGTTTCTTGTATTTATGTATCTTTTTGATGTAACATTTTATGTTTTTTATATTGTAAAAAATGCGCAATGTTACTTTATAATAAATTGAATCTTGAATCTTGAATCTAGAAGTCAAAATACTTCAAAATACAATTTAAGCGCATTTTGCCTTTGTTTGCATTTTTTTCTCATGGCTACCATTATCGATTTCACGAGGTAATACTTCCCATATATACCAATCTCAACCACGTGCAGAGTGAAGCTATAGCGATTTGAAACATAAATGGGAAATACTCGTTTCACACTTATGCATTATACTAAGGGTAAATGTATTGGCCTGGTCTAGATTTTCTGCTGTTTTTTGAATAATATTGTCAGAGAAAAGTGTTATATCATGCTTTGAAACATTTTGAATGGTACGGCTTCATAATCACCCCTCTTTGGTTACACTGAGTGTTGAAAGTGCCGATAAAGTTCAATTTCTCGCTCAATATATTGAACAAGGCGTGTTGACTTCATCAGAATAGCATGGCAGCAACATGGCAATATATCACACTAAATAACTTTAACTTAACCAGTTCTAAATTGGCGAGAAATATGCGGTTTTTATCTATCTGCGCGCAAAAGTAATCCATGCGTACTCGGCGACTTTTGCATACGCAAGCATCACGCATACGATGGCAATGCGACTTGCGCCATGCGAAAGTTTTGCGGGCGCACGCTCTTCTGAATTAAATCGCTGCCGTAAACAAGTTCGCCAATATTTAGAACTGACTGAACTATAAGTATCTGATCAGTTTCAAGATAACGCAATGCGTCGATAACCTATATCCTGTTCTTGACTGCCACTTTGTCCTCATGAGAACATTGAATAGGCATTATGTTTACTTTGGGCACAGTATACACCGAATGCAAGTAATTTCAATGCGCGTTGGGAATCTAATTCTAACCTACGTTAACACCTTCATCCAAATTAATGGGACAGATGCCCTTATTCAGTTCCCAAGAGCACCTTAATAACCAGAAAAAGGTTACCACTCGCTATCGTAGTTTCTCTCTACTCTTCTCTTTTCTCTAATCTAGTTCAGTTCACTGACCAGATTTACGCTCTCAGAATGAACTTATAGACATTTGAAATGCCGCTTACTGCTAATATGTTTGCATATTTAATTTAAACCTGAAACATTGTTGAGAATGTTGCACCATGATCTAAGAAACATCACAATACATTGAAATCATGACAGCTTACTTGGCACACCTTAATATAATAATAAAACAATGGTGGTACTACAACATACTTCTCCAAAAGAATTGTGGCGATGAAAAATAACGAGTCTTCAAAAATTCTATATCAAAAGTGGTTGATTGTCATAATAATGCACTAATGTTGCGGAAAGTTATCCTTGCTTGATCGTGCCAAGACAACATTCCTCAGGTCACAACTATCGGACTGTGATCAAAGCAGTTTGTTCAAGGTGGACAACAAAATTGCGACCTGTTTAATTTCGCGAATGAACCTTGAAACTCAGATTCACGAAAATAAAAAAACCTCAACAATAGACAATTTTTATGATATGTGGTTATGATTTTGACTTGATAAAATTAAGTATTCATCTCACTGAACATTCTGATTCAATTCAATTCACAAAAATAACCAATATCAAAAATAAGCAGTATTGCCTGATTAGGCAACATATTTCCAGATTTGGAAACATTTAGTGACATGTTTCTAGATTTGAAAATTTGCCCTGACTGTCCAAGTTATGTTGTATCGAGGCTGTATAAGCTTTAGGCCTATTCCAACAAACAAACCAATTCGGCCAGAATGTTTTACCGCATGTATTTAGTAATAAAATCAATGTATGCTTAAATTATTCTTTGATAACGAAAGGGTTGTACCCTAGCTCATAAGTGTCATGTAATATCGGTGTCCAGATTTCTTGACATAGCTCATGTAATACTGTCTTGTCACGTGTAGACCCGACTTACTTGTAAAACTGACATCGACTCTGTTGTTTATCATGCATTAAAGGCATATTATGTGATCTTTTCCAGAGAGCGCCCTCTATTCATTATTTTTTTAGAAAGTAGATTTTCTTGCAGATTTACATTTCTGATCATAAATCATACATACATTCCAAGTTACAGAGCGATACGATTCCTAATTACCTCAAAATCATGGTTTTAGAGTGAATTAAGAGTGAAAATAATAAACTGTCGGATTATCCGACCGTTTATTTTCACTCTAAAATCATGATTTTGAAGTAAATAAGAATCGTATCACCCTGTAACTTGGAATGTATGTACAATTTATGATCAGAAATGTAAATCTGTAAGCAAATCTTCTTTCAATTTTTTTTTCGATGTTGAGGGCGTTCCATGGAAAGATCACATAATATACCTTTAAGTTGATGAATTTAGGTATTTCGTATGTATTATTTCAAAAATTATTGTACAGACACGATTTTCAAGCATGAGGTTCAAAATAAAAATAATAAGATTACATGTATCATTATTAAGATACATTGTAAGCTATACTATACTAGCCATGATCAGCATATAATAATTTAAAAAAACTGTTAAATTCATATGTGTGAAAAAGTATTATATATAGTATACTATCCATCGATTGGAATACGTGTTATTTAATAATCCAACGTGTAATAATGTCTTTCTTTCTCCTCCGGATGTCATACCTTTATTCAGAGAGTCTTATTAGGTTTTCACAGTTTGTATTGTTTTCCTCATCAATATTTATTACTCAACGTGTGGTTATTATCTCAGGTGTAATATTTGATGCGCTAAGTTATTAGCTCGCCAAATTATTTATCGTTAAATACACTCAAATACAGGATGAGGAATCAACATTGTGTGATTCTAGTAGCCTAACCATTATACAGTCTTTCATATTCGACATGTTTTTTATTTGTATTTTTTAAAGATATTTGATCGGCGATTTGTTCTAGTATAAGGAAATTGAGAGCCCAAAATATGGCTATTTGCGAGGAATATTATGTAGAACATGAGCAATAAAGCTGAGAGGCAATGTTTCAGCTAATAAAGAGCAACAACAAACGGGAAAAGTGGACTTTAGGTCCTAGATTCTGGACTGTACTAGACTATCTTCCGTTACTGGAACACCCAGTAGATCGTCCGATACTGGTACAAAGCCAGTGTTCCAGTATCGGTCGATATTGGCACGTATAAATTGTTCCAGTGTCGGGTGATATTGGAACATAATTATGCACCAGTATCGTTCAATACAGGGACAAATCTGACTGGTATTACGTGTACCAGTATCTTCCGATACTGGAACATAAAAAATGTTCCAGTATCGCTTGATACTGGAACAAAATATGGTGATCCACTTTTGCGGGCACTTTTACGAGTACTTTTGCGGGCACTTTGGCGGGCACTTTGGCGGCCAATTTGGATATCTGGAGAGCATCGTTTTACGAGCACTTTTGCGGACACTTTTGCGGACACTTTTGCGAGCACTTTGGTGGCCAATTTGGCGGCCATTTTGTCCGATTTCTTGAATTTGATGTACATAAGCAACGTAAAAATGATGGAAATAAATTCGCAATGGTCAATAACATATATCTAGTCATTTTATGTGCTTTTATCTTATATGTTGGCGGCCATTTTGTCCGCCATCTTGAAATTGATATACATCAGCAACATAAAAACTTTTCTCATATTTTACCATTTTTGGCGGCCATATTGACGGCCATCTTGGATATCTGGAGAGCATCGTTTTTTTGTCACTGTTAACATCCCAAATGTGTTTAAGGACCCTAAAAGGCACCCCAAAAGTTGGTTTGGTTTAGTACTGGGGGAACCCCCTGTACATATAAGCATTGATTATTTAAATCTCATCTGCCTACCATGTTGTCTTACATAATTTCTTGCTTTAATAACCTGGGACATTAGGTTTTGCTTAAGAGAAAAGAGATTCAAGTAAGGTAAAGGCGGTGTATGAGGTATTTCTGAATGTTTACACATAAACACGAATATACTACTGAGATTTCTGAAATGTGTAACTTTTCTGAAGTGTCGTGGTTCATTAATGTCAACTCAAATATTCTATAGCGTGATGCATCTAAAATTCATCAAATTCATTTGGCGTCGTATGCAACAGCAGCTTAGGTTACAGCCGACATTTATTCTATTATTCATTGCCCTAGTTTAATTCTATTATACAAAACGCTATCAAATATCCGAATAATCATGATAAATGGAAGTTAACTGTATTAATGTCTGGCATTAACTGTCGGCTGCATTGCATTGGCCTGCTTCATCACCGTGAAATTGGCAATTTCGTGTCCTCTGTATGCAATAACAAAGGTTTTTTTCTTCACGCCAATGGTATTACTTCATTCTTTATAGTTGATACAGTCTCACAGACAAGTATTAATTAGCACGACATTGAGAAAAGGGACAGGGAAATGTTCAACAGTGTAAATTACGTTGTTCACCTGTTTTTATATATCTAGCGAGATTTTATTTAAGATCTTTCTTTAGTATACAACAAAGTTGTTGGATAGACATTCCAGTTCCCCAAGCGAGGAAGGAGGGATATATCGTCTCGTTCCCTCTATGTCAAAGTTCGATGCTGATGACTAAATTACGACTGAGAATGGGTTGCTTCACCGTGAACAAATCACTTTTCAATACTGATTTTTCAAAAGTTTCGCAGAATAAGATAACAAAAAAACGCCGCGGTGTTAGGAAAGTCATTAAAGAATACGATTAAGATACCATCATCACTTCAATAAACGTACGTGGGCTCATGCATATTGCAAATGCATTACCGCTACGCGAAACCTTATATTGGTATATGTAGGCACCATACGTACAACTGATACGGAGAAGGTAACGCATCATCATTGGTATCATATTTTTTGTAATTTATGAATTCTACCTGACTTTAATCAGTATAGACGTGATGCTGAATTTAAATCATTCCAAATAATGATGGTTGTAAAACTGTCATTTTGTCTTTAAATCCGAAGTAACCCCGACAGTTTGCTTAAGCGATATATTGGTTTTTTTGTCATTGATTTAGATTACGGGAATACTATTGTCACAACCGCTGATTATTAAATACAGCAATATAATATTCATAATTATAAAATAATATTCTCTCCGAACCGACTACATCTCTGTTAAGTTGCTGCTACTATTTAAATACTGATACAAACAAACACAATCATGTTATTGCATCTAAGCATATTGGTTATTATTTTGTTAACGCAGGAACTCATCGGGATTTATATAACTCAACAGGAAGAATCTAGCGAGAGTGAGGATGGATTGATGAACATTTTGCACACAAACACCTAAACATTTTAGACACAAACACCTAACCATTTTAGACACAAACACCTTAACATTTTTCACACAAAAACCTAATCATTTTGCACTCAAATACCTAATCATTTTGCACACAATCACCCCAACATTTTGCACACAAACACCTCTAGTGTTACCACGAATTGAACCCGGTACTTCCTTCGTGCAACAGGAAGCCAGTGGAAGGATGCAAGCAGATCCACAAGCGCTTATCCCTTCCGCAAGCAAAGACAAGCCGTTCGGCCTTGTTTTGAAGACGCTGAAGCCGCTTAAGATCCACAGAGCACACATTATATAGGAGTGAATTGGCATAGTCAATGGTGGAAAGGACATACTTAAAAGAAGTATCTAATGTAACACCAAGATTGTTAACACTTTGGACGCCCGAAAGATAACTTCACCAAGGTTCAGTTGTATGTCACCTAATGTCTTTAGCAACTGGCCATAACACACAATTCCGTTTTGTCTTGGTTCAACTGCAGTTTATTCTAAACCATCCAGGAATTTAGCTCAGCAGCTCAAGCGGCAAGATTAGAAAGAGCGCGCTCATTATTTTTGTGTAGCTTTGATCAAATAACATCCTCTTTAGAGTGCAAAACTGTATAGAATTTATAAATGCATCAGCAGCACGTTATTTGTTCTTCTTCTTTATTTCTTTGTTTTTGTGTATTTTATTTATCAAAATTAATAAATATTGATATCAGATGTAAGATCCAACGGTATTTTTACGAGTTTACAAGTTTAATTTATTTCGCATATACAACATATCAATAAACAGTCAGAGCAGAAGGATTACAAAAACAATAATAGCATAATATATACAAGGCGTCGTTGAAAAAATACCTCACGAAGAGTTTACACAGTGTCAATGACCCCTTGGAAAAAATGGTAATGAATATATAAAAGACAAGAGCTTTAAGATGTTACAAAGATAAAGTAATATAATAGGGAGAGTAGGCCTATATACACAGCTCAACAAAAATAAGTTTCCCTTTAGATTACGTCTGATATTCTTAAATTGAGTAACCCAGTCGAAACTATTTTTGGCACACATTAATGAACGGCCGTCATTAAATGAATATACCCATGAAACATGCAATGCTTCATAGATGTAGGAATAAATAGCTTGCAACTGAATTGGTTACTGGTGCTACAGCGGAACCGGCAAAATATGGGGTGTAATTTGGGCCAAATTTCGAACCGTCTTACAGCATGGATAAACCGAAGTAAACCCTAACGAGAAACAAACCTAAGGGCATGAATGATGGGAAGGATAAAACGATGCAATACGGATGTCCATGTCTCTTGATGTAAAGTGAACACGCAGACAATATCTTTACAAGGGTATTAAAGCATGATTCGTTCCTAACGGATATTAAAAAATAAGAATGGGACAGAATCAACATGCTGTCTTTTACAATCATACGTATGTAGTCGCCTTCATTGTTAACCATTACAATAAAGTTCAGGAACAGCAAATGAAATTAATGCATAGAATATATAATTTAAATTGTAGACAACTGCTATAAAACCGAATATTCATATAAGCTAGACACGACACGCCATGAACCTGGGAAGTTAGTGATGTCTGGAACCTTCAGCATTAATGGAACTTGTTTAATAAACTGAAAGTATAGTTTTGGCTCAAAGCACTTTTATCCTAACCTTGGTCACAATTCCAATTCATATTGTTTTCCAATTTCATTAAATATTAATCATACCAGTAACAGGCCTTCTCGTATGACTAAGAATTACCATTACATTTGTTAGAGGCGATGAGTTCTCTAAATAACCAGCATTATATACACCAGACATACAGGTTTAATAAAAGGATGCTGCAATGCAAGTCTGACAAAATACCTCCGGAGATAATTTGCTTAGTTGTAGAAAGTGTATTCAACTGTTTACCGACGTGGTGCCCAAAGCTCGCATATGTTTTATCCCTGATTTTTTGTGCTTTCAAACAACATGTTCTCCTCTTTAAAGCTATATTTATCTTCGTGCATTTTTTCTGTTTATTCTATCCAGCTGTAAAACCGTATCTTTAATGATTTTCTGTCTACTTCTGCAAGAATAGATTTCATACGCGTCTTGGTTATATGCAAATTTCAGTGACGTGTTGAATAAAACCCAGACGAGTTCCTCACGATTCGGATTGAATTATAACATTGCACTTAAGGCCATCCAGATTGCATATGTATGGTGTCATTTAGAAAGTTTACGTCCGACTGCCTATCCCGTTAACTGGTAAAGATATACTGCTGAGAAAACCTAGGGCTCAGAAAGTCTGCCTATCTGTACCGTTGTTTCAAGAAAAGTTTTTCGGAACATGAAGGAGTGTTGTTAAATTGTGCAGTTCACAATGTTATTACTTTTATCGCATTAATTCATATTCGGGGTTTGCATGCTAGTATGCCCTTGCATACTTAACACAAGTATATATACAGGGTGAGTCAAAAATACTGCAATAGTGGAAAGAAACCATTTTGTTTTCAAAACCAAAATGAATTTTAAAACTTTTTAAACGTTGCAAGAATGATGTATTTAATCCTACCTTTGTGTGAAAAAATGAAGTCGATCGCATTTTTCGTTTGTCTTTGGTGATGCAGTAATGGAAATACCCACATGACTTGTCAACCCGGGGTTTAAAGTGCATTGGTTTTGACGCCGCGTTATCGTTGTATAAACTACGTACGTGCGATAAAATATATAGTTTTCTTGGTACAGTGGAACTGGTCATAAACACTTGTCATTATCAAAATGCAGTAATTGGTGGAAAACAATTTGGAAATAAATGGGAGCTTTCATGGCACATAAAGTGTTAAACATGAAATAAGACTGTAGAGTCGCAAAGGATGGATATGCAGTTGTAAAATAAAATAAAATATCCACTTTTTTTGGTATAATCAATTCAGTTTGGTTATCTTTCATTTTTCATTGAAAATTACAGGAAATGCATACTTTTGAGGTTATTTCCTCTTAAGCATGACAGAACGCGTATTAGAAGACAGAATTAGGTATTTAACAACATTACCTAATTACCTAGTTAACAACATTGATCATATTTCTTGACCTATAATTAATTATTGTTGACTGTTATTAAATCATAATTATACAATTAATATTGGAGTATGTAGGAAATAGATTTTGACACGGGATTGTAATGGCTGGTAGTGTACGTTTTCCATTTCATGTGCTACAGTGCAGCAAGCCACGGACATACCAAAATGCATTATTTTATAATTTAGGACGTCATTCTAGTTTGGATGATCAACTTAGGTTTTCACAGAGTTGTTACTTGTATACCATCTACTTAAATGATATAATAACATCTCTCTGATTGAATCATCAACTATAAACAAATATAGCTTTGACTCCAGCACAGACTGCGGATACTGTTGAAATAAACTGCATTGGTACATATAATTTACAAAGACTACAAACATGGCAGCCTCCGCTAATGTCTAGAAAGACCTAAATGTGTAAATGCAATCACATGCTAAAAGGGTGGCTTCGCCCCCAAAAAGTCAATATTTCGAGTTACGCCGTTTTGCTAAATTATGGCCGCATGTGTCTTGGATCATTAGTGTCAACTAAAATATTCCACAGCGTGATGCATTCAATATTTATCCAATTCATCTGGCGTCGTATACAACAGCTGAGGTTACGGCAAACATTTATTCTATTATTTATTGCCCTGGTTCTATTCCATCGTACAAACACTGTCAAAATATCCGAATAAATGGGTAGTGACAATGCTTAATGTCTGGCTTTAACTGTCGGCTGCAACAAATTGGCACTCTTTATGAACATTAAATTTGAAATTCAAGGTTGAATTAGCCGTCTCTATACAATAACATAGCGGTTATGAAAGATATAAAATGGTATTAGCTCATTCTTCCATGTCGGGGATGTAATTGGTTTGAAAAGTCATTGGACAACGGAAAATAACAAATGCGGTAGAAAGATGCTATATTATGTTTTTGTGCATTATCAGGTAATGGATTTAGTTTTCATGCGTATTTTAGTATTCATAGGTATACATAGAGTTTGTCATTTCATTTGGGGGCATTAGAGGGGGCAAGCCATCTGGCGGTGTGGGGGGGATGGGGGGGGGGGGGGGGATGCAAAACAATGACGGAAAACTCCCACAATGGGCAATGTTGACCCTTCCAGTATACCGCAACCCCAAAAGCATGTTTCAACATTGAACTACGAGAGAGGGGTAGATCTTCTTGACCAATTTGAAACGATCGAAAAAAATCATTATTACGATATTCATTAATACGTGTTGGAGAATGGCCTAATCACATAATAAATTCTACTAATATATCCGCTTGTAAAGAGTTTTCCTTATCCAACGTAATCGGAGTTCATGTTTTGACCTTGGGATAACTTTTATTACATTTCTTAATGGATGTGACTATAAACGTACATGATTTTAGGGTAAAATCAAGAGAAATATACCCATAATTTGCAAAGGGTTATTTTACATTTTGCTCACAGATTTTCGAACAACAATTTTTATGCTTCGCTCTTTGGGTTAGCTCATACGTATCTTATTTAGTCTAGATATACTCGGAATGGATGTCTTGTAAACCGCACTCTTGTGCAATATCAACTGGTGATAATATTGATGACACTTTCCTGTAGGGCAACATTACTACATTTCAAATAGATAACGCAGCAAGCGTTCTTGCCTAGTGGTGAACATTGTAATCATGGAGTGTTCTATTTCGACATAGCCCACAGCAATTGAGAGGGTTTCTCTTCAAAATTCAAATCAACTCATCCAGTGTATGTCAAATATTACATAATTCCAAAACAATGACCGGTGAATTAATAGTGCACGCGAGATAGGAACTAGTTTTCATAGTCATTTATCGTATGGATCTATAAAGGTAGATTACCAGCTCCATTGGGTCCTAGCCAAGGGCGTCCGTTTAACAGCAAAGAAAAGAAAATGGTTTACATGTTTAGATGACATTCGAGGTAAAAACACATTTGCACATTTCGAGTGTTCGCATAGTGTCTATAAAAAGTACATGGAAAGCCATAATGACTACGCTCCATAAGGCCATATAAGTGTAAACAAAACTCCAAATAAAAAGCAAAACGTAAGTCTTGAACATGGCCTTAATTTAAATAAGAAGCAATATATTTCCATCAATCCCTCGGACCCAGATATACTCTGTATAGTTATAACACATGTGTGAAATGGATCGTATTCATATTATTAAGATCAGTTTGTCTATCGGTGTGGTTTTTCTTTTTCTTCTAGAATTGCATCTGGTTTCATAGGGGTGTGTTGATTTGAGTATCACTTTTCGTATGAAACCAGTAATACGAATCGCATAATGATATCAAGCAAGATGGTGGGTCATGTTGCAGTGTTGATCGACAGAAGGTAAAGAAATTATCCCATTTATCAAATGTGTAGCTTATAAATTCTACCTGACTGTAATCAGTCAACAAACTTGATGCTGAAATAAATTCAATCGAATACTATGATCATAAAACTGTAATTGTATTGATTCACAAGAAACCACAACAGTTCTCTGAAGCGGGAATTAAATTGTTGTCATTCATTAAGAGTAACATGAATAATACCTTAATGACCGCTGTTTTAATATATATAATAAATGTACTCATAAAATTAAAAAAAAGAATACTGATGATTACGATACAATGTATATCAACGAACGAACCGAGATCACTGTTTTTGAATTATAATCTGCTGTCACATCTCAATCATACTACTGCATCTAATCATGCTGCTTGCTTGTAATCGTATGAGTTCTTAATCTTTTAAATCAAGTGTTAAAAGAGGATCCATAGGGGTCATGCCATTACAAGGCTGATGTCATGATGACCCGTCCTGTCCATGGAGCCGTCGTGGCCGAGCATTTAAGGCTTTTGCATATTACGCCGGAGGTCCTAGTTCGAATCCTGTTGAATATATCTAATATAAGATACAAACAATAAGCTGTACATACTAGTAGGTCTACTCAAAGCCAGCCAGTAAGACCCAAAGCCAGCATGTTTGATCAACTATTTATTTTGCTATGATTGTAATCGTAAACACTCGCCGGATAATAAATCAAGGATTACTATATTGACCCAAAGCCATGTATTGCCTAGATATAACGCTTTGTATACATATCAAACCACTCTTTCATGGAAATGATCGACACACACGTAATGTTGGCTACTTTGGGATAAGTAATATCGTGTCCTGGTTTTGTTATCGGATGTTCACTAAAGCAATATTCGGCTTGATACATTTAATATTGATTCAATCCAGTTGTCGCTTTTTATACAACAGCTGAGGCTTCTGCAAACATTATTCGTATTAGTTACATGTATTTCCATGGTCTTATCCGATCAATATGTCTACTGTCTCACCTTAAATTATGGATACTACACAGTAACTGTCTTCAATGTCGTCATCATTCCCTTTATGGCCGTGTGTTTTGAACTGACCACCCAAAAAGGGTGGCGGCGTTGCATTTTTGGAGACGAATCATCCATCTCTCTCTATTAACTCAACAACTAAATATGGTAGAGCCATGGTTTAGGCATCATTTGAAAACCTATTTTCTTTTGCTTTTCAACTTTCAGACTATAAAAAAGTACAATATTCGGATTTAAGATCCTCTAATTATTCATACTATTGACTATTGAGCCTTATCAGTTACGGATTAGTAAACTTCTTAAACACTTTTACAAATTTGGATTATGGAACTTATTGTATTGTCAGATTATCGAACTTAATACACTTGGTAGGGGTACATTTTTGAAATGTCAAGAATTGATGTCATGCAAATCTGTTTGAAAGAATCTTAGGGACTGGGAGGACTCTTGGAATCCTTAACATTCTTAAGCTGTGATTGGTTTTTAAACAATCATTATCATTCTTTCAATTATAGAGTGATAGAGTCATACTTTTAGAAAGCTATCAACATGATCAATATCATGCGATTTTAAATCATTCAAAGAGTTAACCACTTTCAATCACAACTTTAAGGTTAACACAGACTCAGATATATTTCTTTAATTTGGGAAATTTTATTTCACTTGAAAGTGAAACTTGTTACTAATTCATAGAGTATCTTGTTGTATGGCCATACACCCCTTTACTCTACCACTCCCAACACGTTTCGAGTACACTGCAAAAAGATTGCTTAAAATACGTTGCTAAAAGTACTTTTATCATCCGTTGGTTGACGTGTTGATTAAAATTCATTCAACATAATGTAGAAATCTAGGTGTTGTACAAAAGTAAAAACTACCCAACGTTGAGCAATACCATTTAGTAACAAGTTGGGGAAACCCCCGGTCAAAACTTGTTTTGTTGCTAAAATATTGCGTTAAGTGTTTCAATTGGGCAACTGTTGAGTATTTGTCTCAGGCAATCACGCAAGTTATGTTAAGATTTACCCATGTGGTTTTTATTGGTCAATTGTTGCTTAAATTCTCGATTCTAATGGCGTCCGTGTGATGGATCTTCTCAGAATTTGGGGAATGGTTGTATACGCGCGCATATATCTTATCCCGTCCGCAACTTGTGCCCCATGACCACAATTAGATTTATTCTGTCCTGGCATCCAAAACGGAATAAAACGCAAACACTGACAAATAGTTTAAAGTTGCCATCCTTGTTTGACATATATTTGTTGATGAATATCATTTCAGCGGTGTTACTAGCGACGTCACTAGCGATGAATATTGAATAGTCGATTTGTATAGCCAAAAAATACAAGACATGGACATATACTGAATAGTTCATGTCATGTGATCTATTTTCTACCAAAAGAATCACATAAATATGTTTATGTATTATATAATATTGACTATTTATACCTTCATACCCAGATAGCAAGACTACGTTGGGACAACGTTCACAGTAAAAATCACCAATGATAAGAGATGTCAGATATTACATATATAGTTAAATAACATGTTAAAAGAAATTACAGATTCACTACCGAGAGTAAATGGTGTATGTAGCTTTGCTGCATCGCCAAGAATTCCCTTTACAAGTTACCGGTTCACTACCGGGAGGAAGTGATGTATGTAGCTCTGATGCATCGCCCAGAATTCACATTATTTGCCTACCCCGTGTTGCTATACAAAAATGCTCAATATATAATAAAAACTTGTCACAAATAAGCAACGATTTGCATTAAAACACCCAACATTTGGCTACAATTCACAAATTAAGCAACAGTTGGTATTAAAATGCCCGACAAATGGTTAATTAATAATACCCAAACTGTTGTGTAATTCAAATTGTGCAACTGTTGAGTAACTGGAATTGTTCAACTGTTGGTGAAAACATGGTTATCTAACGGTGTTGGGTAAATTTTACGCAACTGTTGAGCGGTTGCATACTTCAACAACGTTGTGTAAAATGTTGAGTAAATATTTAAGCAACATTTTTGCAGTGTACCCGTGCATCTCATGTCAAGTAATCGAAAATACTGGCCCCTTCCAAGTTTTCTTACAGCGAATATACCCTTAATCCTGGAGATCACACAGCCACTGAAATATACCCCCTTATTCGTGTAATCACGAAGCCTTTTAAATTTACCCTTTCAAACTTTGCATTACCTGTCATCTATAATTGCAATATGTCAATCAAAAATGTGATAACAAATATTTGAGAAAGGAGACGACATCACCCTTGTTCATGTTGTTTAGTGAAGTTTTATACACAAGGTGGTACCCGAAACTTTTGAGAGCGGTGCATATTGGTTTGCGCTACACATTTCCATTTTAAAAATTAATTTCAAAGAATAAGATCATTTAAAGCTCTTCTTTGAACGGAAATACACTCCATGAAAGTAAATTTCATAACCGGGAATTTCGGGTTATTATTATTGCTTGTTAGGGTCATAACAATTCCTATAACGTTGGTAAAAGAAAGGATCCTTAACCCAATTTTCGTGAAGCTGGTCATGATACTAATCATCCGTATTAACTAAGTAACACTTTACGATTTGAGCTAAACATAGCATCATACCATCAATTGGTATCAATTTGGTATATGTTCGTTAAAACGGAAATTTAGACTGTCCGTGGTTGGAAAACGGCAAAATGCAAGTTGAAAATTTATATTTCAAATATTGTTCTCGTAAAAGCTTCTCACGTCAAAAGGATATAGGTCTCAAGATTGACAGTCATGAAATTGTGATCTGAAATTTTTTTTGGGCGCATATTGTGGGCATTATTCATCATTCAGACAAAAATATCTTAGTTTTGACGTTCCCTTTAAAGGGAAACTTTATTCATCCAATAAGATCAGAGGGCTGGTCTGGTTTTATGTCGGGAAGATTTATTGGTGAGAATATTAGACAAGTTTATGATATCATAGATTACACTGAATTAAACAATATTCCTGGTCTTCTTCTTTTAGTAGATTTTGAAAAAGCATTCGATTCTGTGTCACATAATTTTATATTCAAAACACTTGATTTGTTCAATTTCGGGGATAGTTTTAAAAGATGGATTCGTGTTTTTTATAAAAAAGCCGAATCTGCAGTATTAGTCAATGGTCATTTAACCCCCTTCTTTGAAATCAAAGCAGGTTGCCGGCAGGGAGATGGTCTATCCCCATACATTTTTCTATTATGTTCCCAGATCTTAAATATTGCTATTAATAACAATGATAATATTCATGGTATAAAAATAAACAACATGGAGTACAAAGTTTTGCAATATGCCGACGACACCACTATTATACTGGATGGGACTGAAAACTCACTCTTGGAAACTCTTAAGTTACTAGATGGTTTTTATGATATTTCCGGTTTAAAAATTAACATTGATAAAACTAGTGCTATATGGATTGGTGCAAAGAAAGATTGTAAAGAAGTCCTTTGTAAAAAATATAAAATTAATTGGATTGGTGAAAAACCATTCAATTACCTAGGTGTTACTTTATGTACAGATCTTAGTGTTATTGTTAATGTGAATTATACTACTACCATGCAAGCTATAACAAAGCAAATACACCACTGGTCAAAAAGGTTCCTAACTGTATTGGGTAGAATTGTAGTGGTCAAATCACTTCTTTTATAAAAACTGAACCATCTAATACTTTCCTTACCATCCCCGGAGAATAATGTCATCGATGAGATAAATTCAACTTTTCATCATTTTATATGGGGAGGGAAGATTGACAGGATTAGTAGAAATCAGATGGCTCGTCCTTATGAGAAGGGAGGCACCGGTATGGTTCAGTTTGATTCTTTTTCAAAAGCTCTTAAGATAACTTGGATAAGAAGAATTTTGAAGTATGAAAATGAGAGCAAAATTCACAATTTATTTAAAGTTAATGTCCCGTCATGTAATTTTGATTATTCGTCATTTGAATATTGGAACCACATTATTCATGATTGTCATAATGATTTTTGGAAAAGTGTGCTTATTGCATGGAGGGATTATGCTTCAAAACTCAACCCTATAAATAGGGAACAAGTTTTGTGTTCCAGTATTTGGAATAATAGTAATATTGTTGTAGGGAATAGATGTGTACTGTACAAAAGTTGGGAGAAAGTTGGTATCAAATATATTAATGATCTTCTTTCTACAGAAGGAAAGTTCCTATTACTTAAGGACATTCAAAATAAATATAATATCAGAATAAATTTTCTCCAATATCATGGGATGAAAAGAGCTATTCATGAAGCATTTTCAAATCTCCTTTGTAGTTCAAATACCACACTTCCAAATCCTTATCAAGGTTTTCATACCAGTATGATTCTTAAGGAATCTAAAGGTTGTAAACAATTTTATAACATTTTTATTACTGGATTTAAGGTTAAGTTTAAATGTACTGACAAATGGAACCATAAATTAGGTATATATTTAACTGAACAAGAATGGTTGAATATTTGTCAGTATAACTGGAAATGTACTCAGGAAGTTAAACTCCGTTGGTTCCAATTTCGCCTTTTAAACAAAATCCTTTGTACAAATACCCTTTTAGTTAAAATTGGTAAATCGGTCAATCCAAAATGTACCTTTTGTAATGAAGTTGACGAAAATTTTGTTCATCTCTTTTGGGAATGTGAATTTACTATAAAGTACTGGAACGACGTTCAAAACTGGATTAATAGCAATCTGGACACAAATATTCGTTTGAAAAAAGAAATGATCCTGTTTGGAAATTACCAGTACAAAGATTATGTTTTTAACAATATCCTATTAATCCTGAAATTCAATATTTACAAAAGCAGGATAAAAGAAGAAAAACCTTGCTTTACCTATGGAAAGAAAGAGGTGATAAACTTGTATGTCAACGAAAAAACTATTTATAACGCAAACCTGAAAAATAAAGCTTTCAATATCCGGTGGCATAAATGGACTTCACTTTTTGAGAAATAAGATAATTAAATTGTCAAAGTTATTGCATGTATGTAAAAAGAAAGAGGAACAATACACTGTCTCTGTATAAATGTACCTGTTCATATACAAAATACGTTCAATCTAAATAACATTTTGTTCATAAACGAATGTACCCATTGGTAAATATAATTTGTATCACCACATGTATATTTCAATTGTTTTTATGATGTATGTGATCTTTTCAGCGAGAGAAATGATAATAAAAAACTATAAATGAGAAAAAAAGATCAGAGGGCTGCCTCAGTTTATTGCTGCATACACTATACATGCACTATGAGTCATACCAACCCACTATTACGTATTCCACGGTTTTACCATAGATCCTCGATTACAGAGTACACTACATGTCAATGTATTGATGGTGTGTGGAGCTGGAGGTCACACTCCCTCCTGATTTCTAAATGTTTATACAAAACTGTTTTAAGTGAAGCTATTTATAGATACTCAGTCAAAGCATAGATCGTTGGTGAGAGAATTGGGTAAAAAGTAACATTTTCTTTCTGATAACTTGGGTAATACCAGATCGTTTTTCCTCGTTCGACCATTGATCTGATGTAACATAGGCATGTTTTTGCCATTTTTGCCACTTAATTCATGACTAGCCACAAAAAAGTACAATTTTACCACCAGAGTTAACCGGTAATCGACCCCCTACCCATCAGAAAGCCAAACTATATGCCCAGATTACTGGGCGAAAACTGAAGATATGTGAACAGATTAGTACCCTGAGATAAGATGATCTATGAGCATGCGCTTGAAGACGATTGTAGTGTTTGATTGGCATATGGTATTTGGAGTAGCAAGTAGAGGGTCCAAAGTAACGTATTGACAGTCTGGAGAAAAGAGTTTTGTGGTCAACGGGGAGACGAAAATTGTTAGTTTGGCGGGTTTTATGGCTATGAAAACTTGTTGTTACGTGAAAAGCAATCATTGAAAACTGATGGAAGTGCATTTGTCGTATATTTAAACATAAAAAAGTGAAGTTGGAAAGTGTTAATGTCGTTAAGGTTTAAGAGCAGGTGTTTTTTAAAAGTGGTTTCGTAAGCGCTCGAGTAGTTAGCCAAGGAAATGATTTGAATTGCTCTTTTCTGGAGTATCTTAAGTGAAAGAAGACGGGATGACTAGCAAGCATTTCCTAAGACAATATTACAGTAAGACAGATGAGGCAAAATTAGTTAGTTGTAGACTGTTTTTAGTTTGTTAGTCTGAAGGAAGTGTTTGAGTTTATTCCAAGACGGTAAAGAGAGGGATTTCTAACTACATCATTTGCTCAAGTAAAATGTGTGTTTCGATGCACCTGTTAGCGATGACAGATCCATCAAAACACAACTCCTACCACCGCTCTGCACTGCTTATCTTGGTCCCGAGATCATTGGTTTCCACCAATCAGCGTTGGAGAAATCCTATTTTCGCAGTGAATACTTTTTCAATTTCATAAATTAAGCACTAGAAACATAATAATAAGATTCATAAAATAATTCCAAATTTGAACTTGAAATCAGTTTGTTTGTAATCTGTGTGGTATTTGGTCTGAATAGAGGCCCTTGTGATTGGGAAAAAAAGCAATTTCCAGCTTTATTTTCCCGAAGAATCTCATCTGAACATCAACACTTGTTTGTGTGTATTAATTCAGTTTGTTTGTCATCTGTGTGGTTGTTGGTCTGAATAGAGGCCATTCAAAATGGAAATCAACCACTTGTTTGTGTCCCGGTTCGTCGCGGTTTGTATATTATACACCTGATCCGATACCGTGATTACAATTTGGGCCTGAAGAAAAACATAATCCTCAAAAATGCTAGATTGAAATATAATTGTGGTGTGGATATTATTTGTGTACGGTACGGATGATTCTTCTATAAAATCAGCATCGGAACAAAGCTAGCATTGTAGATGATTTGTGGTGCATTTTGGCTCACAACAGCTATATTTTTAGTTCATTTTGGCAGATTTACAATCACCCCTTCTGTAAAACACACATAGCTTCAAAAGAAATGCCCCAGATAACCATCCCTCTCTTTACCGTTATTTAAAACGCGTACTGGTCTAACACCTTCGGGGCACTCGTTCACGCTACCCAGCTGTACATTTGCGACTGAACAAAGTTGTTAATTAGGGTATTGGGCTCCATTTTATCATCCACCCCAGATGATGGTCATCAAAGCCCAGTGTTTACATGTATTGTAATTGAAAAGTTCTTAAGCGTGTTTATGACTACAAGACGAAGGTCAAACATTAAAAATGTATAACCAAATACGGTCGTACGGTTTATCCTGATTAAATTCTTCCCAGCGGATATGTATTGAACACGAACATAAGATGAAGACCTTATAAAAGATTCATCCCTCTCCTCAAGGACGTTGGAAAGTCTGGATCAGACATCAGACAAAATCAACATGCCGTCTAATACAATTACATGCCAGCCGCCAACATTGTTAAGTTAAAATACACTGAAGTTCAAGAACAGCAAATAAAAATTTGAAAAGCGTTATGATATGAAATACGTAAGATTTGTCATGAAATGAGGTTTTCCCACATGGAATTGTATACAATAATACATCTTAGCTAGAATATCGGTATTCTATTATGCCATTTTGATAATTCATTAATTGTTACGTATAATCAATCAAACTAACTGCATTGGGGCGAAGAAGTAAACCCTAACGAGAAACAAACATAAGGGCATGAAGGGTGGAAAAGATAAAGCACTGCAATTCAGATGTCCATATCTCTTGATGTAAAGTAAACACGCAGACAATATATTTATAAGGGTATTCATTCCCAAAGGATATTAAAAATAAGAATGGGACAGAATCAACATGCCGTGTTTTACAATCACATGTATGTAGCCGCCTTCATTGTTAACCATTACAATAAAGTTCAGGAACAGCAAATGAAATCAATGTAAAGAATATAATGTAAATTGTGGAAAACTGCTATGAAACCAAATATTGATATAAAGCTAGACGCGACACGCCATGAAACTGTAAAAAATTAGTTATGCTGGAGCCTTCAGCATTAATAATACTTGTTTGATAAACTGAAAGTATAGTTTTGGCTCAAAGCACTTTGGTCACAATTCCAATTCATATTGTTTTACAATTTCATTAAATATTAATCATACCAGTAACAGGCCTTCTCGTATGACTAATAATTACCATTACATTTACAGACGATGAGTTATCCTTATAACCAGCATTATATACGCCAGACACACAGGTTTAATAAAAGAATACTGCAATGCAAGTCTGACAAAATACCTCCGGAGATAATTTGCTTAGTTGTAGAAAGTGTATTCAACTGTTTACCGACGTGGTGCCCGAAGCTCGCATATGTTTTATCTCTGTTTTCTGTGCTTTCCAATAATATGTTCTCCTCTTTAAAGTTATATTTATCTTCGTGCATTTTTTCTGTTGATTCTATCCAGCTGTAAAACTGCATCTTTAATGATGTTCTGTCTACTTCTGCAAGAATAGATTTCATACGCGTCTTGGTTAGGCCTATTATGCACATTTAAGTGACATGTTGAATAAAACCCAGACGAGTTCTTTTCTTTGACACGATTTGGATTGAATTATAACATTGCACCTAAGGCCATCCAGATTGCATATGTATGGTGTCATTTAGAAAGTTTACGTCCGACTGGCTATTAACTGGTAAAGATGTACTGCTAAGAGAACCTGGGGCTCAGAAAGTCTGCCTTTCTGTACCGTTGTTTCAAGACAAGTTTTATTTGTGTCTTTGCTATAACATGGAACATGTGTTACAGCCCGCTACAGTTATTACTGTGCCTGTGTTACGGTTTTTTCTAGCTGCAATTAAAAACACCTCTGAAACGATATTCATGAATAAGTTTATGTCAAAACACTCAGGGGGGTTGGTGGTCGATAAGGTAATGTTCAGAAATGTTTAACTCTCATGTGTCATGGATCATTAGTGTCAACTCAAATATTCCACAGCGTGATGCAGTCAATATTTATCCAATTCATCTGGCGTCGTATACAACAGCTGAGGCTACGGCAAACATGTGTTCTATTATTTATTGCCCTGGTTCTATTCCATCGTACAAACACTGTCAAAATATCCAAATAAATGGGTACTGACAATGCTTTATCTGTCTAGCTTTAACTGTCGGCTGCAATAAATTGGCACCCTTCATGAACATTAAATTTGAAATTCAAGGTTGAATTAGCCGTTTCTATACAATAACATAGGAGGTATGAAAGATATAAAGTGGTACTAGCTCATTCTTCCATGTCGGGGATGTAATTGGTTTGAAAAGTCATTGGAAAATAAAAAATGCGGTAGTTGTAAGTCAGGATAGACGACTTATACTCGATGTTACGCGGTGAAAAAGGTTTAAAATATGTCCCCTGCATCTTTAAGGTTGACAACTTTTATGGCTCTATATGGCTTTATGGTTGAAAGTGGAAAGTTCCGCCCTGGTCAGACTCACTTTTTCAGGATTGGTGGTGTCGGAAGCATCTACGCCAGAAATGAATAAAGCAATCACAACACAATACAACACTCTTGTTCGTGCAGTGTTGCATCACGAAATTTCAGATAGAAAAGAGATAGTCTTTTTTCAATAGTTTAGATATAATTAATTTGCCTGAGCGGGAAAGGATGCTGCTGCACATGGACACCTGCTCGGGAGCCAAGAGAAATCGCCTGGTGGGCGCGAGCTAAAAATGCAACGACTTCCGTATTTAACATGTAAACGGGGGAAACGACTCTAGAAGAGAAAAACAAACAAACAAACAAATAGCATACAAGGAAAGAAAGAAGCCCGGGGAAAAAAGTAAACGCTAACGAGAAACAAACCTAAGGGCATGAAGGGTTAAAAAGGTAAAACACTGCAAAACGGATATCAATATCTCTTGATGTAAAGTGAACACGCAGACAATATCTTTATAAGGGTATTAAAGCATGATTCGTTCCCAAAGGATATTTTAAAAAAATGGGACAGAAACAACATGCCGTCTTTTACAATCACACGTATGTAGCCGCCTTCATTGTGTACTATTACAATAAAGTTCAGGAACAGCAAATGAAATCACTGTATATGTATCACTGAATATAATGTAAATTGTGGAAAATTGCTATGAAACCAAATGTTGATAACAAGCTAGACACGACACGCCATGAAACTGAGAAGTTAGTTATGCTCGAGCCTTCAGCATTAATAATACTTGTTTAATAAACTGAAAGTATACTTTTGGCTCAAATCACTCTTATCTTAATCGTGGTCACAGTTCCAATTCATATTGTTTTCCAATTTCATTAAGTATTAATCACACCGGTAACAGGCCTTCTCGTATGACTTCGAATTTCTATTACACTTACAGGCGATGAGTTATCCTTATAACCAGCATTATATAAACCAGACACACAGGTTTATTAAAAGAATACTGCAATGCAAGTCTGACAAAATACCTCCAGAGATAATTTGCTTAGTTGTAGAAAGTGTATTCAACTGTTTACCGACTAGGTGCCTGAAGCTCACATATGTTTTATCCTTGATTTTTTGTGCTTTCAAATAACACGTTCTCCTCTTTAAAGCTATATTTATCTTCGTACATTTTTTCTGTTGATTCTATCCAGCTGCAAGAATAGATTTCATACGCGTCTTGGTTATATGCACATTTCAGTGACATGTTGAATAAAACCGAGACGAGTTCCTCACGATTCGGATTGAATTATAACATTGCACTTAAGGCCATCCAGATTGCATATGTATGGTGTCATTTAGAAAATTTCCGTTAACTGGTAAATATGTACTGCTGAGAAAGCATGGGGCTCAGAAAGTCTGCCTATCTGTATCGTTGTTTCAAGAAAAGTTTTACGGAACATGAAGGAGTGTTGTTAAGTTGTGCAGTTCACAATCTTATCACCTTTATCGCATTAAATAATATTTGGGGTTTGCATGATATTATGCCCTTGTATACTTAACACAATTATATATATATGCAGTAATGGAAATACCCACATGACTGTCAACCCGGGGTTGACGATCATGTGTGTCGCAGCTCTATTACTAATATTGTGTGTACTGATCATAACAGTAGTATTGCTTTATTCCGTAACAATAAGAGGGATTAAAATAATGTCTTGGCTAGTTCACCCCTCGCTAGTCTAGTGGTTGAGGTATGCGCCTTACAGTGCGTTTGATAAATCAATACCTTCGCCATTAATTGTGTTTCTTTTCTGTTCAAACCTCACTTCCTTCAAAAGGGTTTACTTATTGTTAATGGTAAATTGTGAAATTGTTAATATAAATATCAATGAGTAAATTAACTTCGAAAGGGTTATCAAAGTGTATTGCTTTTGACGCCGCGTTATCGTTATATAATCTAACGACGTACGCGCGATAAACTATATAGTATTCATGGTACAGTAGAACTGGTCATAAACACTTTTCATTCTTAAAAATGCAGCAGTTGGTTGAAAACGCAAGAATTGGACTTAAATGGGAGCTACAAAATAATTGTTGTAATGTCTAATTTCATCTTTTTGCAATACATTTCATTTTTCTGTGAAATTCAAAAAATCAATAGGCCTTTTAAAAAATACCATCAACATTAGCATATAAAGAAGAAAATTGAAATATTATCTTGTGCAATTTTAGGCAACATGTTCAGCCATAATGTCTGACGAAATCATTGAAACATATTTCAAAGCATTGGAATGATAGGGCCACGTCGGCTTTTTGATTATTTCATTATAAAACAGTATGCAAATTGGATGAAAATTAGATATTTCTTTAAAACCACGGGTAGATGGTATACAAGTATCAACTCTGTGAGAGTCCTTAGTTGGTCATCCAAACTAGAATGACGTCCTAAAATATAAAATAATGCATTTTGGAGTGTCTGTGGCTTGCTGAACTGTAGCGCAGGAAATGGAAAATGTACACTACCAGCTATTACAATCCCGTGCCAAAATCTATTTTGTTCACACTCCAAGATTATTTGGTGTTAGCTAGGTAATTAGGTAATGCTGTTAACTATATAATTCTGTCTTTTATAGGTTTGTAATACGATACATTACTATGTCTAATAACTAGGTAGCCAACAATTCATCATATGAGATATATACAGTTAAGCCCACAATTATTCATACCCCTTGGAAAATATGAATTCTTTGCGTTTTTCTCATATCTATACCAGCTGGAGTGGTGGAACTTTCGCTTTACACTAAAGACAATTAGTTTGCAAGTACGAATCAATATATTATGGCTCAACATTTTTTGCATAACGATAGAATTGAAGAAGAATTATGTTTTTATGCCTGTCCAAAATTATTCATACCCCATACCAAGTCTAAAGATTGAGGCCACTTTTTGTGATAATACACATGTTTTTGACATTCCAAACATTCTTTATATTGTGTGATAGGCTTTTATATTGTTATGTAATTATTCCATGATGTGTGCATACAATGTGGATGCATTACAAATGTGTCCAATTGAATGTACAGTGAGGGATATTATAGGACAACACTCTAGCTCTTTGACAGCATGGCGAAGAAGATCAAATATTTTTTGGTGCCTATTGTGAATGCTCACAAAGAGGGGGAAGGCTACAGTGCTATTTGGAAACAATTCCAAGTGCAAGAATCCACCACACAAAGCATAATTAGGAAGAACAAGACGTTCAACTCACTAAAAACATTGAAGGATGCAGTCGGAAGCCAGCGGTGTCCCCTTGTTTGGCAAGAAAAGTATTGCAAAAGGCCAACAACAGTCCACAGATCACCATCAATGCTCTCCTGAACAACCCTGGCAAATATTGGACCAAGATATCATGGCAGACACTCCAGCATATATTGCACATGAGAGGTCTCCATGGAGGCCGACCAAGAAAGACTCTACTCCTTAAAAGAGACACAGAGAAACTTGTCTTGCATCTTAGACAACCCCAACACTGAAGACCAAATACTTGTATCTTTGTCCAGAAGTGCTCTTACAAATGCTAGATGAGTTTCTCTTTGTCTCTTTTCAGGAGTAGAGTCTTTCTTGGGCGGAGTCCATGGAGAACTTTTGTGTACTATGTCTGCTGGAGTGTCTGCCTTAATATCTTGGTCCAAGACTCACCAAGGTTGTTCAGGAGAGCATTGACGGTGATATGTGGATTGTTGTTGGCCTTTCCCCATACTTTTCTTGTCAAACAAGGGGACACTGTTGGCATCTGAGCGTGTTCTTCAAGGTTTTTAACTGATTTGAACTGATTTGAACTGTCTTGTTCTGCCTAATTATGCTTTATATGGTGGAATTTGGCACTTGAAATTGCTTCAAAATAGCTTTGTAGCCTTTCCCCTCTTTGTGAGCATTCACAATGCACAAAAAAGGTTCTCTGAGTTATTTGATCTCCTTCGCCATGCTGTTAAAGAGCTAGAGTGTTGTCCTATAATATCCCTCCCTCTACATTCAATAGGATACATTTGTAATGCATCCACACATTGTATGCACACATCATGGAATAATTGCATAACAATATAAAAAAATGTTTGGAATGTCAAAAACATGTGTATTATCACAAAAGGTGGCCTCAATCCTGAGACTTGGCATGGGGTATGAATAATTTTGGACAGGCATAAAAACACAATTCTTGTTCAATTCTATTGTTATGCAAATAAAGTTGAAGCCAGATATATTGATTTGTACTTGCAAACTAATTGTCTTTCGTGTAAAGCAAAAGTTCCACCACTCCAGCTGGTATAGATATGAGAAAAACGCAAAAAACTCATATTTTTCAAGGGGTATGAATAATTGTGGGCTTAACTGTACGTATTTAATATAGTGTTACTATCTATATTGTAATGTTAATAGTAAAGGTAGGTAAAAACTCTATCAATCAACCGACGACCTATGTTTGAGGTATAATTCAGTAAGTAATAATAACTATTCCACTACAATGTTACTGTGTCTTTGTTATAACATGGAACATGTGTTACAGTCCGCTACAGTTATTACTGTGCCTGTGTTACGGTGTTATCTAGTTGCAATTAAACACACCTCTGAAACGATATTCAGGAATAAGTTTATGTCAAAACACTCAGGGGTTGGTGGGCGATGGGGTAAACTAAGGACGGATCAAACTTATTAAACAATGAATTGGATATTCTACATTCTTAAACAGCAAATATTGGATATCTTACATTCGTAAACTATTTTGTCAGTGTTACTCCGCTTTATTCCGTTGAGGACGCTATAACGGAATAAAACTAATCTATAACACAGGCACAGTAATAACTGTAACGGACCATTATGATAAGGTGCCTAAAGTTATACGCGTAAACTTGCGAACTGTTGAGATCTCAGAAATTTTTAACTCTCATGTGAATTGCATTATTAGTATCAACTGAAATATTCCACAGCGTGATGCATTCAATATTTATCCAATTCATCTGGCGTCGTAGATAACAGCTGAGGCTACGGCAAACATTTGTTCTATTATTTATTGCCCTGGTTATATTCCATCGTACAAACACTATCAAAATATCCGAATAAATGGGTAGTGACAATGCTTTATCTGTCTGGCTTTAACTGTCGGGTGCAATAAATTGGCACCCTTCATGAACATTAAATTTGAAATTCAAGGTTGAATTAGCCGGCTCTATACAATAACATAGAGGTTATGAAAGATAAAAATGGTTTTAGCTCATTTTTCTATGTCGGGGATGTAATTGGTTTGAAAATTCATTGGACAACGGAAGATAACAAATGCGGTATAAAGATTATATATTATGTTTTCGTGCATTATCAGGTAATACATTTAGGGGTATTCTCGAGTTTCCATGCAGGATACCTGTACTGGATAGTCGGTTGAAAGTGAGGATAGACGGCTTATACTCGATATAACGCGGCGAAAAAGGTGTAAATTATGTGTCCCATGCATCTTTAAGGTTGACGACTTTTATGGCTCTAAAACGGTTGAACGTGAAAAGTTCCGCCCTGGTCCATTTTTAAGGATTGGTGGTGTAGGAAGCATCTACGCTAGAAATGAATAAAGCAATCACAACACAATACAACACTCTTGTTCGTGCAGTGTTGCATCACGAAATTTCCGATAGAAAATATATTAAAACAAATTCAATAGTTTAGATATGTTTACTTAATAAAAGATACTACACTCGTGCTTATACGCTCGTAATTAGTTGGAACACCCTGAAAATAATAACACTTTAATGTTTCCCCTTTCCGCAAACTGTACACTATTGAAAAAAACTTTGACGGAAAGCTTGAAGCCTTTGCTCGAAGTGAACAACTTTCCTCACTGGGCAATGTTGACCCCTTTTAGTATACTGCAACCCAAAAACTATTTTTCAACATTAAACTAGGAGAGAGGGGTGGCTCTTCTTGATTAATATTGTGGAACGATCGAAAAAGTTCATTATTACGATATTCATTAATACGTGTTGGAGAATGGCCTAATCGAATAATCAACTCTACTGATACATCCGCTCGGAGTTCATGTTTTGACCTCGGAATAACTTTTGTTACATTTCTTAATGGATGTGATTATTATAAAATCAAGAGAAATATATCCATAATTTGCTAAGGGTTATTTTACAACATTTCAAATATTACACACCAGATACCTAACGATATAATGGTCATCAGATTTGGCTCACAGATTTTTGAAAAACAATTTTTATGTTTCGCTCTTTGAATTAGCTTATACGTAACCAATTTAGTCTAGATATACTCTGAATGGATGCCTTGTAAACTGCACTCTTGTGCAATATCAAATGATGGTAATATTGATGACACTTTCCTGTAGGGCAACATTACTAGATTTCAAATATATAACGCAGCAAGCGTTCTTGCCTAATGGTGAACATTGTAATCATGAAGTATTCTATTTCGACATAGCCCACAGCAATCAAGAGGTTTTATCTTCAAAATTCAAACCACTCATCTAGTGCATGTCAACCATTACATAATTACAAAACAATGAACGGTTAACTATTAGTGCACGCGAGATAGGAACTAATTTGTATAGTAATTTATCGTATGGATCTAAAAAGGTAGATTACCAGCTCCATTGGGTCATAGACAAGGGCGCCCGTATATAGCAAATAAAATAAAATATTATAGTTTAGGCCTTCATGTTAAGATGACATTCGAGGTAAAAAAAACCATTTGCACATTCCGAGTGTTCGCATAGCGTCTATAAATAGTGCATGGAAAGCCATCATGACTACGCTCAAAAAGGCCATGTGAGTGTAAACAAAGCTCCAAGTAAAAAGTAATACGTAAGTCTTGAACATGGGGCCTTAATTTAAATAAGGGGCCATATTATTTCCATCAATTCCTCGGATCCTCGGTCTCTGTATAGTTATAACACATGTGTGAAATGGAAATATTCATATTATTAAGATCAGTTTTAATATCTATCGGTGTGGGTTTTCTTTTTCTTCTATAGAATTGCATCTGGTCTCATAGTAGTGTTTTGATTTTGTTTGAATATCACTTTTCATATGAAACCAGTAATACGAATCGCATAATGATGTCAACCAATATTATGGTGGGTCATGTTGCAGCGTTGATCGACAAAAGGTAAAGAAATTATCACATTCATCAAATGTGTAGATTATAAATCCCACCTGATTGTAATCAGTTAAAAATAGATGCTGAATTAAATTCAATCGAATAAGATGATCATAAAACTGTAATTGTATTGATTCAAAAGAAACCACAATAGTTCTCTGAAGCGGGAATTAAATTGTTGTCATTCATTAAAAATAATATGAGTAATACCTTAATGACCGCTGTTTTAATATAATAAATGTACTCATAAAATTTTAAAAAGAAAATACCAAAGATAACAATACACAAACGAACCGAGATCACTGTTTTTGAATTATAATTCGCTGTCACATCTCAATCATACTACTGCATCTAATCATGCTGCTTGCTTGTAATCTTATGAGTTCTTAATATTTTAAATCAAGTTTTAAAAGAGGGTCCATATAAGGTCCATGTCATTACAAGGCTGATGTCATGGACCACCGTTAGTTGGAGAGTCATTAAGGTATATATTATAGCACAGTATATTGCTTAGATGCACTGGATAATGACCCGTCCTGTCCATGGAGCCGTCGTGGCCGAGCATTTGAGGCATATGCATATTACGCCGTAGGTCCCCGGTTAGAATCCGGTTTGAATATATCTACACTCTTAGAAGGTCAGGATCAAATACATGAGTAGATTTCCGGCTCACTTTGTTTTGATCCTTTAAGGATCATTTTCGGATCGTTTTGATCCGTTTTCGGATCGTTTTAATCCGTTTCCAGATAGATATCAACAAACGGATCAAATTCACCTTGATCAACTTTGATCTGATTTCCGGATCAATTCGATGAAACAGTTCATTGGTCAATGAGTGACTGACGTCACTCTTTCGCAAACCGATAGACGACAAGCAGACGATATTTTGAATTCGGTCGCCACAGTTGAAACAAGGGTGAAATACCGCGGTAAGTTATCCAGTCTAATCTGTAAAATGTTACATGATTTTGTCGGTAAAGTAGTTTTATTTTTTATGTTTGAACATGCTCTATTCTTGTGAACAAATTTCTTGTACCTGACCAGTGCCATCAGTACGATTTTCGGTCAAAATGCTCCTCACAAAATGTCACGATCACTGCGATGTACTAGGCCTACACGATGTAGTAAGCTTACTGCACTCGATATATAGTCTGCAGTGTGCACCCGGGGGTGGGGGCACTCAATCAATATTAGGTTTCACACCAGGCTCCATCAAAAATACCCCCCTTTTTTTGGCCCGGTGTCACCGAAAGACCCTTGCATGCATGCTTGTTTTTACAATCTGTCACCCGATGACCCCCTATGTTTTCACTTTTTCTTTGATTCAGTTTGATCCTGGAGTAGGATCATAAGCTACAGGTACATCCGATTAAGGATCATTATTTTGATCCGTTTCAGTATCATTTGACAGAAATATTTGATCCCATTTCGGATCAAACTTTTTTGATCCTGCTTGTCGGATCACTTTGATCCGGAAAGGGTAAGCTCATATGTGATACCGCTTCTGGATCAAAATTGATCCTTTTCGTCTCATATTTGATCCTGACCTTCTAAGAGTGTAATATAAGACACAAACAATAAGCTGTACATGCTAGTAGGTGCTCAAAGCCAGCCTGTAAGACCCAAAGCCAGCATGTTTGATCAGCAATTTATTTTGCTTTGATTGTAATCGTAAACACTCGCCGGATAATAAATCAAGAATTACTATATTGACCCAAAGCCCACGTATTACTAGATATAACGCTTTGTATACACATCAAACCACTATTTCATGGAAATGTTCGATACACACGTAATGTTGACTACTTTGGGATAAGCAATATCGTATTTGTGTCCTGGTTTTGTTATCGGATGTTCACTAAAGCACTATTCAGCTTGATACATTTAATATTGATTCAATCCAGTTGTCGCTTTTTATACAACAACTGAGGCATATGCAAACATTATTCGTATTAGTTACATGTATTTCCATGGTCGTATCCGATCAATGTGTCTACTGTCTCACCTCAAATTATGGATACTACACATTAACTGTCTTCAATGTCGTCACCATTCCCTTTATATGAACAGTTATTAACCCTAACTATGCTAAATCGAACAAAAATCCAACAGAAACACCGGTGGACACCCATTCCCCCAATCTCATTGCGCAATCACGCAAACGTACACTCTTAGAAAAAATTAAGCAATGTTGGGTAAAATACTACACTTCAGGATAATAAAAAGGGAACATGGTTATTTGTTGGGTAAAAATTGAACACAACAGTGGTTTTGTAGATTCTTACACAACACATAGTGAACATTTTACCCATCAATCGTTGGGTAAATGTTTACCCCAAATAAAACGACCATGTTCCCTATTTTGACCTAATTATGTGTAACACTTTACACAACAGGTTTTACCTAACACTTGTGTCATTTTGGTACACATACATTTTTTAAATTTTAAATGCAGATATATATTTTTAAGCCATTTTGGGTGTCATATTTGCATTCTAATCTTCGTTCGCAATTTTATTATCCACGGAATTAAAGATTTTTAGAAGAACTTACCTTAACTTGACCGGACCGGAGCTCGAACTGACAACCTCTGTATTCTAAGACTGACGCTGTATCAACTGTGCTAACGAAGTAGACGTATTTTAGAGATTTTAGTATTTTATATGACTAATTATGACATGATGAAAAGAAATTGCTGAAATGAGTTGGTAAATGTTGAGATTGAAATGAAAAAACATAAATCTAACGAAACTAGTAAATTATAATGCTATATTATCTTAAGGAAGACCGATGTGTGAAGGTCAGATTGCCGGCAAACCGTTGAAAAATCGACCTTGATAAGAATGTGCTCCCGCAACACTACACGCACGGCTAGTTTACTTTACCTTGACTGGACAATAGTTACATCGATCGGTAACGCGGCTTTCTACACAGTAATTTTACCCAACAAAGTTTAAAACTACAATATCGTTGGGTAAATGTTTACCCCAAAAAGACCATGTTCTCTATTTTAACCCAATTATGTGTAACACAACCGGGGTTGTGAAGAGGTTTTACCCAACACTTTTAGTACACATAAATTGGGTAAAAAGACAAAACATACACGACACAATACAAATCAAAATTAATTAATTATTTTTAAACATGAAATCAAATAATATTGAAATAAACGAATACATAAAATTAAATAAATGAATAAACACATATGCCTTGTTATATAAATGAACGAATAAATAATTAATTATAAAAATTGATAAATACATTAAAGTAAATAAAAATCGAACCCGTGATTTTCGTTTGTAAAAGACAGGATAACAGTACCACGCCACAGAGATTGGACGCTAGAAGTGGCATCATGTTATTAATACACCATTGAACTATTTAATTACAAAAACGGTTTTTTATCATGAACATTGTACCATTTAGTGCAACATTTGTATGTGACACTCGCCCAAAATATGTTTGTAATGACATGATGGTCCTTATTTTTGAAAAAGCGGTAAACATTTCGAAATTTTTGGCCACAAAAATGTCATCATTTTGTCCGGACCGATAGCCGACTCAATGTGATTCTTTATTTACACTCACCTATGACCAAGCGAGTGACGACACATTTTTAATATTACGAAGGACCATTCACGTCAGAATTTTACAGTAAAGTATAGGTGAACAATGTGGATATTTACCTCGCTAGTTACTATTCTGGTGTTACTCGCCAGTTATGCTCTCAGAATTACATCGTTAGTAAGTTACGCTACAGTTAGGGCATAACTACTAGGAAGGTAGCTTACCTCCCTATTAAGTTACGCCAGTTTGGTGCACTCGGCCGGTTAACAAGTTATAATCGACGAATTCGTGTTGCCTGAACAACGAATCAAAACTTTTATACAGCACGCACACGGAGTACAATTAGCCATTCAAGGCACTCCGTGTATGTTCAGTTTCCTGCTTTCTGATTGGTTCAAATCTACTATGGTCCGTATCCACAAAACAAGTTAGACCGGATCTAAATGAAGAATAGTCCCGTAGAAGGACCATTTCGTTTATATCCCTCGTATACTCCCTACCAAAGTGCAAAAGAAAATTCTGAGTCGCGTAATGAGTACAACATAATACTAACATGTACTACCCTTTATAAAGTCCATTAATAATGAAGAAAGCTCATCTAAGCAAAATAAATATTCCATTAAAATGGAATAGGGCGGTTAAAGGTAAAGAGACATGTTTTGTAACCATTTTGGGGAATGGGAAGTAAGTATATTAGGGTTTTCACTTGATAATAGTGCAATATAGTCACTATTTTTGATTAAAGCGTTACAGTAGGAGTCATGAGATCTGCAAGAGGTTGACAAAGACATTTGAATCATCTGTTTCATACCGAAATACCAGGAAAATGGTGTATTTTCCATTAATGTAAAACAAAAAAGAAAACAAAACACCGTCTAGAAATAGGGTAGCTCGTAATCAATGTAAAATACTACAATATAACAAAATGTGCTCCTAGAAAGGTGTCTTTTGGTGCAATTTCGGTAATTTTGTAAACAAAAACTGATTTCTTTACGTTGTGCGAAAATATTTGAGCCCAAAAAAGTGATTTTCTTTTGTCAAAATTAAAAAGAAGAAGCATTTAGTGAAATTTTATATCAAAAATTGATTCACTGACTCATTTCCTTTCCATAAATGTACACTTTTATATACATCAACTTAAAAGTTAAAAAATGGAGGAGGGGGAGGGGGGAGGGGGGTGTCAGCATATCAATTAAATAACTTTCGTAAATTGGTATACTTGATGAAAGTTCCTGAAATCACCAATGTTTTATGAATGAGTACCAATAAAAGTTTAGGGAAAAGAATATTCTTCAATTATGAGAGGACAATGTAGGTGCATTAAAACTACAATATCAACCACTCACTCACTACACTAAACTCAATCTTCACACACTCCTTAACTCACTATATTTACTCAATCCATAACTCGCCACAAGAAAACCCAAAACTCACCAACTCAACCATCCACAACTCGCCACTTAGACAACCCCATAACAAGTAGGGATTTCTCCCTAGTTTCAGGAATCTAGTCAAACAAGATGAGCTGTTTCTCTGTTGGGAGTATTGAAACATCAACGCACTAAACAAATATAGATTTTACTCCATCACAGAGTGCGGGTACTGATAAAATAAGCAGCATTCTACATGTATTTTACGAATGTGGCATAGACTATAAATAAACAAAGTTGCCTCTATCTATATTTAGAAATACCCTAATTTCGTCATTTTCGCAAACCCGTGGAAGTAGTGGTCTGTTCGCTTTGCGATCCGCCCCCTTAAAAGATCCCTTCTGGGAAGACTATTCATCATTTAGGCCAGATCTAAAGTTAAACCAGATCTAAGTTGTCTTACCTACGCATGAATACATTTAGAATTATGGACCATATCGTCCGTCTGGGATATAAGGATATTATATGTTGCTTGTGATTATGAAAACGTGTGAAACACTACAAGGTGGCACATTGCATTCATCAGTCAATACATTCAGGAAGAACGGGGGTTCTCCATGGTTATCTTGTGTTTATACTAATAAAATATTTACCTGTCAATATACTTGCGGTCAGATAGCACATTAGCCCATTTTAAGGAGAGAATAAACACGTTACCAAATACGTGTAGTAAGTTTGCTTGGGGCTGTTATTACACTCACATTGTTATGACACGAATTTGTCTTCAGTACTTTCAGATATAAAACAATGTTTGTGCCTCATTTAATTCACTCTTTTCGTTCTGCTACCGTATATCATAATACTATTTTTGGCGAGTCTGTTAGTCCAATGACTCCGAGTGTCGATTCCTGCCCATCTGTTCGTGCAATCGCTATGCGCAGGGATCTTCGCCCCACGTAGCAACCAGTGCCACGCAAGTGTCACGAAATTTTGATTTTCTTTAACCCGGATAGCTACTATTTGGACTCAAATTGTGGCTTAAGGAATGAGTGATGACATACTTCACCCAAAATATGTTCATTATGGACATTTCTGTATGTGTAGCTCTTTGTTATCCTTAAATATTGCATCGCAATAGTAAAAAGTAAACAAACTCTTACACTGTTGCTGCGCGCTCGCGTATAAATAAAACATGGCACACTATGGCGCAGACCGTAAGGTACGTACGCGTTCGTAGCGAAAACTGGGTCTTATGGGGCGGGTAAAAGGAGGCAGACCGTGTCTCCGCAGTGCAAACCGTACAGTAGACCTAAAACGGCGCACGGGATAGAAAGAGGACTCTAATTAACTTTAACTCCCGGGCGTGTTTTTGTATATGAGTTGAACTATTCGTATGCTCAGGATGAAAAAGGGTGAAATGGGGTGGGTGGTCTCTGCATGCGCCGGGAATCAAACCCAGACGGTGAGCGTGCAAGTGTGTAGTGTTGTACTTTAACACTATAGCAAATCAGATAGGCCCTAGGCCAATAATGGGATGTCTGATATATTATAAACGGGAATGTTACATGGATATCGGTGTTTGCAAACATGCGTGGTTTAAATACATTTATAGGCCCTACATTCATTAAACGTTTAGGCATGCCTATGGAGGAATAATTGATGTCCATGGGCCGAAAAATAACTTACGGATACGCACAGTTCTCAAGACTGGGCACAGATGATCATGACGATAGACCCCTCCTCCCGCCGACTCTAAAACTAAAACCCTCTGAAATAAGACCCCACTATAAAACACATGTACTGAATTACATGGATAGTATGTACATGTATGTACACGGGTAGCCTACCTGGATTTAAGGGCACATGGGGTTCCTGTATTATGGGAGTATAAAGGGCATCTGTAATAAATGGATTTTTAGAGTACACATCCCATGAACCCCAACCCAAGAACCGCCCAACCCACGAACCGCAAATCTAGTATATATATATTTATAGCTTGGTAGCTGGACTCGACACTCGACATCCCAATGACCCCGACTCGTAGCATACTTTTTATTAATGATTCGTATGCAATTCAGTTCTTGCATTAAATGAGAAATTTCTATTATTAAATTATTAATTCCTGAAATATAATTATTAACCGTTTGCAGTGACTCCAGAGAAGGTATAGCACTTCAGCACAGCTTATTATCGCGCACTTACTTTTATTGGACTGGCAGTTTACACAGTATATCTTTTACGCATGCGGATTTAGACAGAGCAGTACGTCACTGACTAGACTGATTAATGTGATATTATTGGATTTACCCTGTGACAAGGAATTTAATTAGTCAAACCATAGCCAGACTTCTTGAGGCATCACACTTTCCCATTCATCAAGTTGGTTTAGACGGTGCATTTTATCACCGGACCACCCTAGTACTAGTGGCAGAGCCTTGCAAAAACATGCATGCATTTTACACACCGTGTATTATTAGCTCTGCTGGCATCGCCCAGAATTCCTATTATATGCCCACCCCGTGTTTTAAATTTTGAATCCAAGTTCTAGAAACACTTTAGCATGTCAATTATCTACCAACACTCTCTCTATATACAGTCACCAATAGTCCATACCGGTGTGTGGTGTGTTGAAACCAGAGACCACTCACATAATAAAACCTCGGACTACCTATTTCCACGATTCAATAGATCATTGGGCACCTACACGATTCGTCTAGCAACATTGCAAACACATACTGGAGCTGGGTGATATGAAGCGACAGCGTACCTAGTATTCACGATTTACACCAGCTTAGGCATGCTAAACGTGATCGATAGTTATTGATCGAAAAGTGTACGCAGTTGCTTCAACTTACCCAGCTTGGCACCGAAAACGCTTTAGTGAATGTGCTTGTTTATTGCATTTCTAGAGGCAAATGCAAGTCATTGAAGTTTATTGAAAATCAATTGTATTACTGCTTTAGGGGGCGGGGTATACGATCAATTGTCCGGATTTGTGTTGTTACATTTCACAACTTCCCCTGACATGTTATATAGCAAGTCAGTCATGATCCCTAGATTGAAGAAAAAAAACGTCTTTCACTTCATTCTGGTTGCCATGGTGTAATTAAGCAGGGCTTCTGATTGGCTAAACAGCAGAATAAACTAAAAACGTAGTACCAATTTCCCAAATATCATTTTTATGCGATATTTAGTTTTTGAGTTCGTTCCGCTGTTTAGTCAATCAGAGACCCTGCTTGGTTAGAAATGCTTGTCAAAACTAGGGGTCATGCCATAAATATTGAAATGTGTTGGTTGAAGTCAGGAAAGTTAAGATCAATTGTTCTGATTTGTGTTGTTAAATTTCACAACTTTCCCTGACTTCACGACATGTTATATAGCAAGTCAGTCATGATCCCCAGATTGAGAAAAAAACCGTCTTTCACTTCATTCTGGTTGCCATGGTGTATTTAAGCAGGGCATCTGATTGGCTAAACAGCAGAATAAACTAAAAACGTACCCATTTCCCAAATATGGTTATTATGCGATATTTAGTTTTTGAGTTCGTTCCGCTGTTTAGTCAATCAGAGGCCCTGCTTGGTTAGCATGGAAACCAATATGAAATGTTTGTCAAAACTAGGGGTCATGCCAGAAATATTGATATACAACATGTGTTTGATGACGTCAGAGAAAGTTATGACATTTTACAACAGCAATTTAAACAATTCATCCTATACACTGCCCTCCTCTTAAAGGCGAGAACCCAACAAAATCCAGTTGTATTGGGAATTTACCAAGCTTATGGTTTCTCCAAGTTAACTACGCTCGGTCTGTCATGAAGTCAACAAGTGTATCAGTATGCGTCTATGTATGTATCAGTATGCGTCTATGAATTCATCTGGTAGATTCTCGACTTAAAGTAAAAAGTATAATCGATACTATCAACACTTAGATTTTAATATAAACTTATCGCATCTGCTTTTTAATTTTACACGGGCTACCGTAATGGATTAATGAAGAGTGTTTGCAATATTTTATTCCATTAGGTCTGTAACCATTAAAACAAATCATCATGAAACCATGAAACATGACTGCTGTGGTTTATTTAGTTATCGAAGATATAGCAATGGAAACCGAAATAGAAAACGAAGTTGCATATTATATGCACTACCATTTGTTTTAAACATTGATATTTAATTTTCAAATAAAAGCTAACGCTTTTTTCTTGAACATTGTTGCTCCATTACAATTATTCTTAGGACATATAATACATCATAGTCCTGATAGCAATCAATGCAATGTGTTTTCATGGGATATTTCAGGGGATGTTTTATCCTATCTCATCATTGCTTGAAGCATTTATTCTGATTTCCTTGGAGGATAGCATGTTTTTCGAAATCTGGGCCTAATTATAACCATGCCCCACATTGCAGTCAATAAGTTGAATTTCAACAGATGAATCTTTTAGATGATTGGTACTATAGTTTAATCTGTTCCGAATAAGTGAGAATTAGGCTACTTTTATCTCTCCGCCCGCAAAAATAACCCGCACTCACGCGAACTATTTTGGCGTACGAAGGCGTCACGCATACGTTTCACAGTGCGCCATGCTGCGTGATATTTTTTAGCGCCCACGCACTTCGGTATTAATTCGCTGCTGTTAGCAGGTGCGAAAATTTCGAACTGACTGAACTATAGTTCTTTTCGATAAAATGATGTCAAGTGTAATTTAAGATGATCAAGGTGCACTGTATTAAGATCACGGACACTCAGAATTTCCATCAAATAAACTTATAAAAACGTCAGTTTCAAAGATTCTCTACTCGTATTTAGACACTATTGTCTTTGGTATTCTTAATAGATTAATTGCATCGTGTTTACATCTTTCAAGTATTGGAATTTCTGGTTTGCTTTTTTATCTCACTCATTTAATGTAAACTTAATTATTAATTAATATGAGGATTGCTTGTGAGGAATTTCAAAAACCTTGGCTCGTAAGGGGCAATACCTGGCACATGTGACCCATATTCTTCCGAACAGAATAACATCATCAAATTGATGTCGAAAGGGTTATCAGTATATTTCACTTTCGACCCTACGCTGCTTTACAACAATTTGCTTGATCCAACATAAATACGATTATTGATGTTGTTTTCCTGGGAACCCAGGGCTGGGAAATTCTACACTACTAGCCAATCCCAAACCCGTGACAATTTGATTTCTTTCTGCTTATTAAGGGGGAATATATCATTGGATGGGTGTTCAAATGACAAAATGAGATTTTTAACTTAAAACAATGCTTAAAATGTAAGCTTTCTTTTGCTTCAAATTTGATTGAAATCGGACATTCCTTCACAAAGTTACAATAAAATTTGTATGAAAGGTTGGCAAAAAAGTGGTAAATTTCTTATGTACTTCTTATATATTTTAAATTCTTTTGTATTCTATTGTTTTGTCTTATGTATTATATTGTTTTCGAAATACGCCAATTTATAGGTATTTTGTTCCGATTTCTGCAAATAGAATCCATATTTTGGGCATCCAAGCATCCAAAATTAAAAATATGTTAAATCGTAACTATGGTATTCTTCCATTTTCAATTAGTTGCACTAAAATGTACAAAATACCTATTAAATAATGCTAATTAACACACTTATTTTGATTAAAATGGCGATTTCTCAAAAACACATTTCCGAAGATTGGTGGTCATTGCCAACATCATATCTACAAAACTACAGGTACTAGCACCTTCAAATTTGGTCAGGATGTTGCTGTCAATAGTTATTATGGGATGAACTAAAAGAATTTAATTACTGTTATGGAAACATATTTTTTTCTGACCTTGACCAAATCAATAATTATCTTTTTTATGCAAAAACATAAAATCTGATATTGACCCTACTTAGGAGCATTTAAATCTCTTTATTCTAGTTCATCCCATAGCTTTGCTATTGCAGAGTAATTTGCCTTTATTTCATAATTCTAGCATGTGTAGTTTTTGAAATATTAAGCCGGCAAGCTTTTTTGGTGCGGGATTTGGTGATCCAAGATGGCCATGTGACCCACAATTTTGGATTTTTTTTAAAATTCAAATATGTTATATGTTGAAGTATGTGTAATATCCAATAACCATGAAACATAAAACTCAAGATATTAAAGTTTTAGTTAAATTGGCCCGCAATGATATATTCCCCCTTAATTTGTTGATACAGTTTATGCGTATAATTCATGATTAATCGATTCGTTCCCTTCTAATTGCAAAGTAAAGTATTACCAAGCATCGTGAAAGTACAAATTACTTTAATGGGCTAGAACATGATCCATAATTTATTCCATTGTAATACTGCGACAAGAAATCATTATCAATTATTATGTTAGATAACTAGACAACCAACAATTCATCATGTGATAGTAATACATATGAAATATATCATAGTCATCTATATTACAATTCAGCCAGCAGGGAGGTTGCGCTGCGTGTCAGATTTTGTTATACACAAGAAAACACTGGAGTCTCAAGTGACTGCAATATTTGCTAGAAATAGCTTCGGAAAATGGTCTATTTGGGCATCTCAAAAACTGAGAAACGTGTTAAAAATCATATAAAATTTTAGAGGAGGGTCATTAACATCTGCAGATCGGTAAAATGTATAGTATTAAACACGTTTTGTGACCAAATTTATGTCGTAAAATGTTAGAAAATTCACGTTTTGAAAATCTGTGGTCTTCTAAATTACAGGAATCCTAACTCATTCTAAACATCACCAAATCATGAAATGAACCCTCGTCTACAAAAAAAGTCCATGTACGTATTGCTCTATCTGCTTGGAGATAGCGAGACCACGCAAACATCATAGCTTCATACAACGGAATGAAATCCGCCATAGAGATTACATAGCGAAAATCGTAGAGATTTGCACTGCAGTCCTCTGTGTAGGGAGCGTTGACAAAAACAAGGTCCTTTGGCTATTGTGTTTGTGCATGTTTGTTACGACTGACCCCGTTTAACAATCTTCATAGCTTTCATATAGGGCTTAGGTGACCTAACCATTGACTGAATTTAAATCATTTATCATGTGTCCACAAGTTCAACGTAAGAGAAACTTTTATCAATCAACAGACGTGTTTATCTAAATGTTAACAATTATTAACAACAATTAACAATTATTTTTTCGTCACCAATTATCAAATGATGTGCAAATGCGCAAATAAGAAAAAGGGAAATATGATGGTTATTTACAAATAAGTATACACAACATTATATATGTGTGTGATGCTTTTGGTGTCTCATACATTACAGATTCATGATAAATAAACGACACTTCATGTTATAAGTATATTTAAGACCTCGTTAAATGTCGTTCTTTTCTGATAACGTATCGTTCATGACATTTGTGCCTGGAAGATGACGCAGATAATCAAGCTATACTGAGAAAACCCCATTTTAGAAAGATTTGCACGTCCATTAATGGTTTGATAAGGGAATCATCAGATTTCATTGTGACAAAGCTTGGCCTTGCAGACTCTATATCTAAGTAAGTGCCGTGCGCATGCATATTGCAATCAGTAACCCATTTACTCATTTAACAAGGCTAAAATCTTCATTTATTGTTCGGATCTATTAGATAACAAAATGTGTTATGATTGATTAACATCATAACCAACTCTATCGAGTCTACGCAAAGTCTACTTTCGACAGGCGGCGGTGGGTTATGCCCAGAAACTATCACTCTCTATTATTTTGTTGGCGTATGGGGCGCCATCTATACGATTAACAGTGCGCCATGTTGCGTGATGTTTTTTCGCGCCCATACACTTTGGTAAGCAGGTTCGCCAATGTCATACTGACAGAACTGTAGACCTTTTCGTCATAAATGATGTCAAGTGTAATCCAAGATGATCATGGTGCACTGTAGGAATATCATGGACACCCAGAATTCAAAACACTATAAAAAGTCAGTTTCGAAGATTCTCTTCTCGTATTTAGACAAAATTGTCTTTGGTATTCTGAATAGATTCATTTGATGGTTTTTCCACCTTTCAAGTAATGGCAATTCGGAAAAAAAGTGTCGCTGCTCTACAACAATTTGCTTGATCCAACATAAATGCGATCGATGATGTTGTTTCTTGGGAGCCCAGGACTGGGGAACTATACACTACTAGCAATTCACAAACCCGTGTCCAATTGATATTTTCCTGCTTATATATTTGTATGATATAATACAATCCAGCATTAATTGGTTACGATCTTTTTTATACATTTGATGCTTATAGTTCATGATCTGATATGCATATTATAGTCATCTATATTTCAATTTAAATCATTTATCAGGTGTCCACAAGGTCAATGTAAGAGCAACTTTAATCAATCGAAATGTTTAAAGTATATTGGTCAGCCATGTGCAGCAATTGTTGACACAGATAAAAAAAGATATATAATAGTTATTTACAGATTATTACACACGGCATATATCTGTGCGTGTTGCCCCTGCTTTTGCATGCAATAAAGATTCATGATAAATAAACGAAACTTTATGCGTAATAATATCGGTAAAACCTCGTTAAATTTCGTTCTTTTCTGAAAACGTATCGTACGTGTCATTTGTTCTAGAAAGATGACGCAGATATTATTCAAGGTTTACTGAGAAAACCCCATTATGGTTATCAGATTTTAGACAGATTTGCACGTCCATTAATGGTTTGATAATCATCAGAATTCATTATGTCAGACTTGGCCCTGCAGTCTATATCTGAGTAAATGCCGTGCGCATGCCTATTGCGATCAGTAACCCATTCACTCATTTGACATGGCTAGAATCTTCAATGACGAGTGCACAATATGGTGCAGACATGAATACATTTGTGATAATTGGATTACTTCTAAATTCTATTTATCTCTTCTAATTGACTTGAGCTTTATTTTACTGAATAATTTACTCGATTATATTACTTCATACAGCTATTAGAATCCTACAATAGGTATTCATGCGTGACTATCAAGAAACTACAATTGCAAGTAGACACACCCAGCGTACTTGTCAGAAGCCATCGGTATTTCTTTACCCAATAATGTACTCAGATTATATGCAATTTTTTAAATCATGGTCCTAATGTTGCTGCTCGTCGCTTGCCATTTTTTCACACAGGTACATCAGTGTCATGATGATGTTGAGACACATTCGGCGTGTATCCACAGAATACACGCCGAATTGAACTGAACAGAAATGAACTTTCCGGTTATTGCCGTGTAAGAAAGTTCTCCTGTGGAAACACACAATAATCGGATTATTGATAAACCGATTATCACCCATAAACTGTTTATTATAACCTTCTCCGAGGTGGTTATTTCCGCTCAAGATCGGCACCACTGCGCTGTGGAAACACACCGGTTTATGATAAACCGTTTAAGCTGAATTTGGAATCATAACTCGCTTGTCGATGCGCGCGTTCGGTAGTGCGCCCTACCTTTCACGCGCGCATACATTGTGCGCTTCACGGCTCGCGCAGTGGTACACTCGGTTATACACAACCTTGTTATGGCAGCAGAGATACGGTGCGTTCGACAAACACCGCAAGGCTTAAAAGGTTTAAGTCAGGAAGGTCGGAAGCCGTTTATTTAACCGGTTTATTGCGCTCTGTGGAAACGTGTCTGTTAAACGCCGATACGGAATTTTCATTCCGGGTAAGATAAACCATTTAACTAGCTCTTTTCTGTGGAAACACGCCGATTATTTGAGGTCGTCTTTATGTAACAGCTCATCAAATATATCACTAATTGAATAGGCTCATCGTAAATGTGTGTATTTTATATTCTCCTTGGTTATTTAAGTTGCAAACGAAAACTACCATGACCCCTATTGTTATGTTAAGTACTCATTGAATCCCCATAACTGAAAGCTCCTAACAATTGAAACAAATAAAGCCTTGTTCATCATATTATGCCCGGATAATATACAGCAAGACTGCGTTGTTCCTAGTTCAAATACTTCGAGCTTTCAAAATATTACACGTACGTGACTTTAATGTAGATGAAAACACAAAGAAAAAGTATTATCTATGGAATCAATGCGTGCGATTCAACGAATTTCAATGGTTAGCTTTGAAAGGCTATACGTGTATCTCTAAGGGGTCTTTGTACAAATATTTATATTTAACTAAAGGAAAACCGAACGGTTTTGGTCACAACGACGACTTGAATGACATTGGTACAATTTTCTTTCAAATCATTCATGTAAATGTTATGTGGTTTGATGTCAAGAATCAAGATAATGAAAATGCAAATTTACTATGTTGATATAAATATTGAGTACAATTCCACGAATAAACAGCACCCGTTTATCCGTTGAAATATAAATCGAAATAATTCTGAAAATATATTAAAAAATAAATTGGTTCCAGGGTTTCTGTGTATAGTATATTTAGCTGTATGCAAGGTTGAGGAGGTAATTGATAATAAAGGTGGACTAATTATTGACCTGAAAAGTCTTTATAATTGAACCGAATAGTCTATGACGCCAGCACAAATACTGCTAGTTGCCTATCACATTAAAACGAAACACAAGTTATACATTTATGTCGGTGTTAATTTACGTGAATCGAGTACCACTACAGATCGTAGTAATAATAATAATAATAATAATAATAATAATAATAATAATAATAATAATAATAATAATGATAAAAAACATTTATAAAGCGCAAAATACAAAGGTTTCGAAGCGTATCTTAATGATTTCTTATCACGTAATAAGCTTAATAACACATAAAATACCAATACACAATAAAGAAAAAGATACACCATAATGAAAAGACATGTAAACTCCAGATCATATCTCCATTTAGTGGGTGGACGAACGCAGGGGTATGGGTAACATGTACTGAATATCAGTGGATAAAATAACAGACATGTTAAAATACTGAAACGGATAACTGTTAAAGGGACCTGCCCTGCAGTAAAAAATATTGCACGTTTACAGTTGGATAATTGTCCAATGTAGGCTCCTTGTGTGCATAAGAAATTGAGAAAAATGATAGAATAAACAGTTTGGTGATGTTGTCTAATATTTATTTTTAAAGCAGTGGATTATTTATTGCACAGCTTGAGTATATATTTAACTCACACTCGAAATTATTGTTTTGAATATAAGCAATATTAGTAGAAATCTGGTATAGAACGTTTTTTATTCAACCCGTCTGCCTCTCTTCAGTGACATCAGAGCTTATTCTATTAAATAAAAATCACATCTCGGGAACATCAATAACATACTTTCCCACTTTATTGATTTGTATCACAATTGTTCTTGTTACCCATAGCTCTCAAGCAACATCTAAATGTGTATCTGGACCCAAGATCACATTTTGGAGTCATTAAATTTATCATAATATTATGATGTGTTGTGATATGATGTATTGTTATTTGTTGCGATGCGATTTAATAAATAAGCTATAACGTAAAGTATAATAACATAGCGTAACGTATGCATAGCATGTACAAGTAGAGTTTAACTGTGAGCATTTTCAACGTACATCTTTATTTAATAAAGCTTTTTTCAGTAAATGCTCATTTTTATTTCTCCATGCGTAAGCCGGCAATAACAATATCATCGTTATAAATATTATAACAACATTAATTAATACCTACCCGCACATCCGGAATCGCGTGATATTAAATGGTAATTTGATCTAGTACATATAAGATACATAGATGAATTTAAATCCTGGTCCAACACATGGTAAGCCAGTAAGAACAATATCATCGTTATAATATGATAACAACATTAATTAATACTGACCGCACATCTGGAACCGCGTGATATTAAATGGCAATTTGATCTACTACTTTATATAATACATAGATAAAATTACATCCTGGTTCAACACATGGTGCACTACAAATTTGTTTCGTGTAGTACCTCCACACTCATCAGGTGCTACTCTGATATATAATATATATAGGTTGAAGAACTTTCATATGTTCATTGGGATCTCTTTACCATTTAGTCATCATAGAATCTCCGTATAGAAGTCTAATCTTAATCTGAATCGGTTGTAATTCTGTTCAATAGGATAAGACGAACAAGAATAGATAATACGCTAATCTGTATTATTTGGTTTAGCTTAATGTGATACTTCAGCTATGCTCTAAATGCTTAACCTATTGTCTCTACATGCTGTCCCAAAATAATTAGTACCCATCGATGCCCAAAGCTTATTAATTGTTTTCATCATCAAAATACAAAAAGTCTGTATTTTCCATTAGAACTGTCCGATTTTCAAGATCTAAAATTCCTAAGAAAGCTGGGCGTTTGCGCAAGATATAATTATATGAAAACGGTTTGGACAATATCCACAAGGTTCATACCGACAAAAATCGTATTACCTCGGTATAGTTCATTCTGGGACACCCTGTATATTTATCACACATTTGGATCACACCGAACTACAATATAAAGAACCCAAGGTATTGTCTTAATTCTCAAGATTGTTTATAGGGATACGAATGTTCTACAATTACAATAATTGAATATTGTGAACCTTTGAATACGACCTTGTTTCCTCCAACTTCCTCGCGTTCAAATGAATTAAGAGACGCTTGAGAAATAACAATAGTCACATTTCGGCATGTATTTGTTTTAGGCAAAGTGATTTGACATTAGTTCATGTTGCTAAAGTTACAATATTAAAGCAACATGATTTGATGTGTAGCATATTACGTATTGTTAAATGTAGAAGTAGTAGTAGTAGGAAGGAAAAACATTTTCAAATAAAATGTTTATACTGCACAAAGTTAAATGCACGACTTGAATGGGAATGACAAAATATAACTAAATATAAAGGTCAAATATCCACACTCTCTCCTAGGCCAAAAAAAGAAGAAGATTGTGTTGCCCTCAGCGACCGACCCTAAAGTCGCAACATTTAGGTTGGATTCTTGTTTTTTCATTCTTTTTTTTCAAATCTTTTTTACTTAATTTTTTTTAATTTTTAATTTTTAAATTTAAACGTGTCCTTAAAGTGTCTAAATGTGACTAGTTCTTGCTTGAAATGAATAACTTAGCTTTACTAAATGTTTTTAAACTATTAACAGATATCAGATCTTGGGCAACGTCAAACAAACTCAAAATAAACGATGCAAAGACTGAGATTGTGTATATCAGATCACGTTTTCATAATGACAGAGCTATTCCAGGTGTCAAGATCGGGAATTCGGATATCAAACCTGTGGATGGTGTAAGAGATCTTGGTGTATTCATTGATGGCCAGCTCACGATGTCAAATCACATTCAAAATGTGTGTCGCATTGCCCTTATTTCATTACGGACTCTCGGTCAATTACGCAAATACCTTGATCGTTCTACAACAGAGAGTCTAGTTACGCCTTCGTTTCATCGCGACTGGACAGTTGCAATTGTCTTCTTTATTGACTCCCGGATACAGACATTTTAAAGCTCCAACGCGTACAACAACAATTTTCTTTTCTTTTTTGCCTTATATTATGTTTTTATACTGTTACAATAATCTATTATGCATTTAGGTAAAAACCTTACGAACTCCAGACTAGCAAGTATGAGTATTGAAAATAAAAACACAGAATAATTAAATCCCTGCAGTTCCATGTAAACCATATCTATCCATATATACCTGAAACGTGATTCTTTCAAATTGTGTTATTTGTTCAAGTACCTTATTATCTTATGTTTCACATGCCAGCAGCCCTGTACTTGCCCATGGTACGGTCTTAATGATATTCTAATCTTTCAGTGTATACCTGAACCGTGACTCTTTCAAATTGTGTTATTTGTTCAAGTACCATATTAACTTATGTTTCAGATCTCAGCAACCCTGTACGTGCCGATGTTACGGTCTTAAATTTGTAAAACGGTGATGATATTTTAGCATCTTAACCCTCTTCAAATACGAATGGTGTCAAACAACAAGTCAAGGAGGAATACTGAAGGTACCTAAAATAATATAACTTGTTGAATGAAATCTGATTTTGGCTTTTTAGGTTAAAAGAGACTTTAATACTGCTTTAATGCATTGACTGATGCAAAATTGATTAATTAGATTCTACGGGCCTTTGTTCATACTATTTTTAAGAAAATCGTGTTGGTTCTTTGTAAAAACATTTGGTTACGTTTCATTTGATTATTATTTACTATCGCTTAATTAAGAACTGATACATTTTATTTGTATCAATAATGTTTACATAGAACGAATTAATTTGAGGGATTCTGTACTGTGAGACACGTATCATGCAAACTATTCAAGCTGGTTCTTTATTTCCATTTAAATCTAGATGTGGATCTACATGCTTTGAGTTTTTTTGACATGGGGAAGTTTAATTACAACGATCAAGTTAATAAGTTCAATTTGATATGGTTTTTGCTATAGATCAATATTATAATTACTCTCATAAACGTTTACCGTCTATGTTTTGTCTAAGAATATTCACTCTTTAAAATGATACAACGAGCCAGGATATAACAATTAGATCGCGTTGCAGGCAGCTTGAAGCCCCTCCGGATGCGTGGATCGTTTCCAATACATTGTGTGAAATACGTGAGTGACTCTGTGCCATACAACTGCACAGATGCCGGTAACCATTTACCTTACATTAAATTGCATGGGATGCGATTCGAAAGTTGCAGATGGTACGACTGTCAGTTGAAGCCAATTTCTAAACAAACATTGATCGAACGAAATATTGCATTTTGTTGTTTCTTGTGCTATTGTGGCCGTTTGTTTCAGGCTCCATATTATTTATAAGCATTTAGGTTGGCCCCTTTTGTGATGTTTTCACGGGTTTCTAGGTGTTTTAAGGCGCCACATTTGATTGTATAAAGACAAGAACTTATTTCTATTTTATTCTTGAAAGTAGTAGGAGTGCATCCAGAATTTCGTTATTAATATACAAACAAGTATTATTTACGTAAGCAATACTATGTAGAAAATGCAAAACAATTATTTGCCAATTGACAAAACAGAATAAATCCAAATGGCCGCTTTGACATAAACTGTGCACTTAAAGGGAATTTTACCGTCATTGATGGGCCAATTTGTTAGCATTTTAATGAGTCTAAAAGATTACACAAGGAAGAACTCCATAAACTACTCGAGTCATTGATTTGGTATTCAACAACTCCCCCATACCTTAAGTACTGTGGGCCTGCATTAAAATATGTTCTTATTTGCATTGTCTATTTATGAAATGGCGTTCAAATCCCTAGTCGTTGTTGAACGGTATTAAATCATGTTTCAGCGTTGTGCATCACCAATCGACAACTTGCGTTCTGCGCGTGCTGCGTGTTTATTTCACTCGGGCGTTGCCCTCGTGAAATAAACCACGCAGACGCGCGAACACCGTTGTCGATTGGTGATGCACAACGCTGAAACATGATTTAATCCCTCAATCCATCGGAATTCAATAACTCTTTAAAAAGACAGTACACATGTGCTGATATAGGTAATATCAAAATGCCACTTCGAGAATGAGGTCGTTACATTGCAGATATTGCCATAATATGTGTTAATTGAATTGACTTAATCTTCACGAGCCGCATGAAACCCCTTCCAGCCACGTTATTTACGATGTTGCTATCTCTTGTCAGTGCACTCAGAAGTACTTATCATTTACATATGTGCTGCCGTAAAGTATTTTGTTTCTATACAGAACCTAACTCAATGTATCTATTTTCGGTCGCCTTAAGAAAAGAAATACACATTAAGAGTAATTTTTGCCCAACAATATGTATGCCCTTCGATATTTAGGGTATATCTAGATTAATTTTTACCCAGGGAATAATTCATCACAAGTAGAGAGTGAGAGTATAGCCATGTAATGGAAAGTTTTTAAGATTTAAAAACGTGTTCAAATTCAATGCATTGTATAGCCGATACGTATGCCAGGCCAAATGTGATTATAGATTATTAAACAAATTACACGTACACGGTAAAATCATCTCATTTGTTTTTGGTATTTCAAATGTCAGGATTAAGTAAAAACAATGCACACTATGTCATTTAATCATATATAGTTATCGGTCTTTTGACATTCACGCATGTATCATATATATGTAGCTCACTAGGCTTGTAGAGAGATCAATAGCGGCTATAAATTGACTGCTTGTCCTTGGGGTGTAATACCAAATTGAAAATTTAATTTGTTAGCGTAAGCAGGTCTCAAAAGATCATACAAGGAAATACTTCATCGGGGCCTACTCAAAGTCTTTTTCATTTGATTAAGCATCTAGGTTATTTTCATACGGTATTCTACCGACGAGCGTAATGAGAATATAATACATATCTTTGGAAATGAAGGAACCAGTCAACCGATAATACGATTAAAATAATATGTCACCGGAGCCCTTCTTTGTCACAAATGAAAGAACACATATTGGGGTTAATAATCTTCGGGTGTTCATCTTTAATTAACCTCGACTTAAACCTTTTTACCGGAACACAATTGATCGAGTTATTTAGATAATAATAAAAACAAAACAGTAGGTGTGTAATTTAAGTATTTCATGTCAAATCAGAGAAAGTAGCATTGCGGATGTATCGACATTAATATAAAAGGAAACTAGGCATATGCATTATTGAACACGGTTCACCTTTATGCTTATACTTTACGTTTATTGCTATAATTCTATCGCGTAAAAAAAATACTCGATAACGACCCGCAGCGAAGAAAATCGGCCAATTCATGCTGCGTGTATTAAAATATGATAAACAGAAATATCACGATTTTGCAATCAATGAACCACAAATGCGCCTTAACATCGTATAAGTCGTGCGTATTAATAAAAAATAATAAAAAATCGTCACGATTATCTCAGTTCCTAATCCATGCGAAATCAAACTATAAAGCGTTGATATTTACTATACCATCCCAGCAAAAAAAGCTTACGGTATCCGGATATTATTTCAGTATTTTTGTCTTTTCTTTCTGAGAAAATTACGTAGTGTTTGTTCTGTCAATGACTTTAATGACTTGTATTACAAGGGAACTCAAGAGTTGGGAAATCTACATTACGCTCCCATTTTGCCGCGTAATTCCCTTGTGGAGAAATGATTTATAGATATAAGTATACAAAGCAACAGCCAAAAATACATCGTTACCTATTTATTAACCACTCCCGGGTCATGAAAATCTAGTAGGGTTTGTATTCACTCAACTGTCTTTAACTGTATTGTTAAAGGTCAATATCATACATGGCGTTTGCTATATGGGTCAATTAGAGTCTATTGGACCCATTATTGACCCATGAGTCTATTAAGTTATCAAAGTCAATAGAGTCCCAATAATCTAAATGGAGAATTAATTAATGAAACTAGAGCGGTTCTCGGCTTTCGCGGTTCTCGGGTTTGGAGGCTGGTGGATTTGAATGGTCAAATGATTTAGAACAAAACCTGTAATACATACCTCAGAAAACGGAGGAACTATAGTTAACCGATAGGACGAATAAGATTGGGGTCATCGGGCCCTTCTTTACCAAAACATTAAAGAACATATATCGGGGTTAAACAAAATCGGGTGTTCACCTTTAATAAACCTCGACTTGAAAACCTATTTACAATAACACAATTGATCGCTTTATTTAAATATAAATCAAAACCAAACATTTGGTGAGTAAATTAAACTTTCATGTCAAATCAGAGAAAGTAGCATTGCGGATACATCGACATTAATGCAAATGAAACTAGGCATTTGCATTATTGAACTAAATCATATGACAAATTAATATCACGATTCACTATTATGCTGTTACCTTTGACTTACGTTCATTGATTTAATTTTAACGAGTAAAATAAAATAAAAAACCTCAATAACTTCCCGCAGCGAAGAAAATCGGCCAATTCATGCTGCGTAAATTAAAATATAATAAACAGAAATATCACGATGAACCACAAATCCGCATTACCGTCGTATAAGTAGTGCGTAAAAGTCACAAACAAAGTCGTAGATGATTATCTCAGTTCATAATCCATGGGAAATCAAACTATTAAGCGCTGATATTTACTATACAACCCCAGCAAAATAAGGTACTCGGATATGATATCAGTATTTTTGTCTTTTCTTTCCGAGAAAATTACGTAGTGTTTGGTCAGTAAATGACTTTAATGACTTGTATTGGAAGGGAACTCAACAGTTAGGAAATCTACATTACGCTCTCATTCTGCTGCGTTACTCCCTTGTGGATAAATGATGTATAGATAAGTATAGAAAGCAACAGCCAGACATACATCGTTACTTATTTATCAACCACTCCCGGGTCATGAAAATCTAGTAGGGTTCGTAACAGTCAACTTTACGTCCTTAAGTGTATTGTTAAAGGTCACTATCATACATGGCTTTTGCTGCAATATGGGTAAATTAGAGTCTATTGGTTCCATTATTGACTCCTGAGTCTATTTGATCACCCGAGTCAATAGAGTCTCAATAATCTAAGTGGAGAGGAAATCAGTGCCATGATAATAGAAGTGAGTGTCAAAACCATTTTATGTCATTGTTATATCATTGCTTTCCGAAGACATGAATTCGATTTCCATGTAATAAACTGGTGCAGGTATAATTTGGAAATCCTTTATAGACTTGGCCCATTATCGTCAATCGGTATCCAATAATCAGTATTCGTTCAATTGGCAACATCAGTAACCGGTATCGGTACCCAGCCATTATAGGCATCGTCGGTACCTGGTATCACGATAGACCTTTTGAATTTCCAGCAGGCGTACAGCCAGAAACGAGGTGGTTTTTTGTTTTTTTTGGGGGGGGGGGGGGGGGGGGTTATTTGTCAAAATCTTCTGGGGAGATTTATTTTGAAAATCTGTCGGCTATAAATTCTATAATTCTGGGGGTTGGAGTAAGTGGGTGACACGTATTTTAAAGCAAGTCGCGACCAAACAGCCTTTTTTTCTCGCTTCTATAACTGGCTTTTTGTTCGCTTCTATAACTGGCTTTTTGTTTACTTTGCCCTCATAGTTCATTGACGTAACTAGGTACGTCTTCTGTACTGACGAGAAAGGCACATGCAAGGGACAGGTCGACGTCTGAGTCGAATTTACATACTACAGAAACTTCACATGCGTAGACAAACTAGTCACATCCAAAATGCACCAAATACACATCTCCAAACACTGATCCTACCCTTCCCACATACACACCCACTCCTGTGAATAGGGGATATGAGTTCCACACTATGCAATAGGGGATATTGTATATATACACTCCCACCGGGCGAATTGGGGATATTTTCCGCCATTTTGTGTGTATTTTTTTGCGTATAGGACATTGTACTATCTAACAGGGGGTGCACATGGTGCATGCTAATAGGGGTCCCCACTTGGATAGCACTGTGACATGATTTGCAGTAATTTGCACCTATTCAGAGATTGGGGATATCCCCTATTTCCGGTGTATCCCCGATTAGATGGTAGAGTGTGTGTGTATCCCCGATTCCCACCCTAAACAGACGCCACCCACCCCAACACCCAGCATAAACACACACAACCTTCATTCATGCATACACGCATTGCAGTTACATAAGGTGCTGTTTCATATACGTTGTTTTTCCATAAATATATAGCGAAAGGAAACAGATTGTTGCTTTCAATTATTTCTCAAATTTGAATTGATGATGAGGAACTCAGCGCAGATTCTGATGTGCAATTAGGAAATCAGCAAAAGAAAATGTAATGGTAAAATTTTCTGGAGAGCTCATCATTTTGTTGCGATAAACCTATATATTTTGTGATCAACTGCTACACTCGTTTAATGAGTATGTTTATCGAAACTTTCATCGTTGGTTCCTAGCGTGGATTACAATAATATTCTTATGTATTACAGACGCTTTTGTGTAAGAAATTAGATACAATCGTTATGATGTAATATCGCCAAAGATGTAAGTCACTATCATATTACAGAGTTCATATTTCTGAAAACGAGCAGAAGAAGATGTTGGTTCGCTTTTGCACTTCTTTTTAAATTTTACTTACGAAATGATAATACAGATTGACACCTTTGTCCTGAAATTAATGTTAGGCGCTACATTATTATCCCTTAAAATTCGTATAGGTTCGAATAACATGTCATTGTCCGGAGTTCGATCTTAAAGATACCATGCTACTCACCCAGCTCCAACGGGAGTGCAACAATCCAATGTCTATTAAACTCATACGTCGTGTGTTATAGAACAGCTGAGGCTAATGCAAACATTTACTACGATTACGAATTGGTATATTTATATGTTATCATATGCAATTCATCATTGATTAATTACCTATATAAAACATTGTTCATGCACTAGCCGATAGATCAATTTTCAGAAGACCGTTAGCCTATTGAATATTGGTCTTACAGTAAAAACTGCTCTTGACAACCCTGACAGCGGCGTATTACATTTCACGGCAAAAGACGTCCGCTTGTTTTCACAGTATTTACTTGGGTCACGTGTCTCCGTTGACGAAGGAGTTTTTGAACAATTTGTTTAGGAGATTGATCCATTTCTTTTGCAATATTCCAAGGAGAAAGGGTTTATTTTCAGGGAACTAGGCAACCTTAATACTCTAATTTCAATTCCATTACCTATTTCTGACAAAGAATGAAGTGTCAGGCTTATCCCATCAGAGCTGTCCAATAAACTACAAATACTTATGTAAACAGTTTGAAGAACCAATTATACAACCTAAAGTTCCCATTGATCCAAGAAACATTTGACTACGTGATGTTCAAAACACACTGCGATTGATCTTAGTGTTTTTATTGTGTGTTCATTATTATTTGCTCAGTCATCTTTTAAATAAGGACAATTTCTTATTTTTTGATGCTACAATGTACTTATCTTAAAAGGGCTATCTGCGCTGTTAATGGAAATAATTAACTTACGATTCCAATAAATTTCCTCGTAGGCGTTAATTGTAGGCACACGTGGCTCGTGACGTTTTGTTTTTCAGAAGAAAGACAGCAGATGTGAATGTATGTCGAACTTTTTTTCTTTTTGACGCAGCGATGTGTTATCTATCTTTGCATGATCGAACGTGAGTGCGGTAATTGATAGCTTACATGGTTCTGTGCTACAACACTGACAAACAGGTCACGGATAGGGTCGTTACGACGTACTACATTTAACGGCAAAGGCATCCGCTCGTTTTCACAGTATTTACGTAGGGCATATCTTTAGGGAACTAAGCAACCTTAATATTCTAATTTCAATTCCATTACCTATTTCTGACAAAGAATGAAGTGTCAGGCTTAACCCACCGGATCCCTCCAATTTACTACATATACTTATGTAAACAGTTTGAAGTACCAATTATACGACCTAGAGTTACTATTAATCCAAGAAACCTTAGACTAGGTAATGTTCAAAACACACTGTAAACGTATCTTAGTTTTCTTATTGTGTGTTCATTATTATTTGCTCAGTCATCTTACACATAATGACACTTTCTTATTTGTCTGATACTACTAATCTTAAAAGGTCTAACCAAAGAGTCTCCTTGATCTAACTGCGCTGTAAATGGAAATAACTTACTTACGATTCCAATAGTTTGCCTCGTAAGCGTTGATTCTAGGCAAACGTGACTCGTGACGTGTTTTTTTCAGATGAAATACTGCAGCTGTGAATTTATGTCGAAGGATTTATAACTTGTTTCGATAATGACGGTGCGCTGTGTTATTTTTTCATGATCGAACGTGAGTGCGGTAATGGATAGCTTTCATGGTTACAAAGGGTTAGGAAAATGTACTCTAACATTTAAATCCTATTTAAAAGAGTATTCAGGATACACTCCATGTTTAATTTGATATTTTAAATATATTGTAGTACAAGAACAATCAACATTGATTGATTTATGTCAACATAAGTGGCATCATACAGGACATGTTATTCATCGTTTGCTGTAAGCTAATGTACTTATCACACCGAAAGTATATATTCCAATTTAAAGACGTAATTTTAATGTTTTAACACTTACATTCATTTTTCAAAAAAGTTAATACCAGTGGGATAGCTACCGTTTATAGTGTGTGACTAAATTCTTTTGGGTTTGTTTCTCAATTTGATTGTAATGTAATTTAAACATGATATTAATAGAGTGAGAGTTTACCTGCGGTTGACGAATGTCAGGAGACGTTTTGAAATGTGTCTAAATCATGCTAGTCATTGTGAGACCTGTTACCACAAAATGAGCGTGAAGTCGCAACTGTGATTTAGGAGATATGGTGCAATAAATATGCCAAATATCAATAGAAAACAATGCATTTTTGCAACTTCAATTTGAATTTTGATTGGGGTAACATTGAGCAATTATGACAGGTTGTATATCATTTTAAAGCTTGTTTTCTGAGCATTTTGAATCTGGACAAACCTGAATATAAAAATGTCCAACTTAACTCATTTTGTGATGACAGGTCTCATTTTCTAAGCTTCGTTTTCTAAGATTCAAGGCTATTTATAAACCTAGATAAAAACAATATCATACTCACTAGACGTCTTTAAATTGAGTGCACGACATGGTACAGATACGAGACATTAATCAAATTGGGATCAATGGATTACATTTACAAAACGGTTCAAAGTCAAGTACCAAAGCCTGGGAAAGATTTTGTACGAAAGAAATGATACAAATACCCTCAAAATCAATATCTGATTTTTTTCTTCTTTTTCCTTCGTTTGTATGATATAAGAGCAGGATTTTAATACAGGAAATTGAAAACAATGATTATGTTTAATAAAAAATGTTATTATCATATATAAATAAGATAAGAAAGCACTGACTTGCAAACAAGATGATATTAACTCGGATGTAGTGATACGCCTATAGTATATGGAATAATTTGTTGTCAGAATGTCATGCCACTGTGATGCCTCGTAGGTTAAATCTTAAACACTATAGTCACTTTTCTCTTGTTTGCAACCTTCAAAATAGTTACATAGATAGTCAATACTAAGAAATTAATTATTGGAGTGATTCAGAATCCCTTACTTTAGACCAATATGTAGAAGATCAAAACGAAACCAATAATTAAATTTTGTCTCTCAGCATTGCCAACATTATAAACGCTTACATAAAATTGAGCAAAACTATTACGTCGATCATTGACATTTACTATATTACTGCAGTTGTATATCTGTCAGTGAATTAAACCGCAATATTCAATAGAACACCTAGAACTATCGGTCTCTTTCTTCTAAAACAATTGTTAAGTTCCGTGATATATCCGCAGCGTTTCAAATTAATGTCCAATAGTGTTGCCATTAATCATATAGAATTGTTTCTATGACATTCGGAAGTTGCCGATGCTGTTGATATAAAGTTAAATGGTTGCTTCAATTCGTGGCAATGAAAGGCTCATTACAATGGATGGTATCATCTGATTTTAATATAATTATAAGATTTATGAGTTCATCGCTGGAAGACATTCTTTCCATGGTCCAAGTCTAAGTTATCCATGAACTCGATGCACTCACGAAGCTTAACAATTGAATATTTTGCCGATCAATGTGTATAATAATATAAATACATATCAAAATCATTTACGAATTTAATATATTTTATACAAGTGCTCCATACACCTGTCGTCTGGAAACTTCATTTTACAATATGGATATAGATAGTGGGAACTTATATATTACGATGCCGTCCTAGTAGACCTACAGATCAATTTTGTTCATTAATGGAATTCTGAAATATTTATAACTCATCAATGTCGACTTTCCGTGGAAACGATGATTCTCATGGTAACATAAAATACTGCATTACTGTTTCATAGTTCTTAAGAATACAATTAAAGTTTCTCTTTGTCACTTAGCCCAATCATCACACAATGTGTTATGATTGATTAACAACGTAACCAAATCTATCGAGTCTACTGCAAAGTCTACTTTACCGGAAGCCATCACTCCCTATTTGTTGGCGTACGGGGCGTCATGTTGCGTGGTGTTTTTTCGTGCCCATACACTTCGGGATAGTCGCTGCTATAGGCAGGCTCGTCAATTTCGAACTGACTGAACTATAGTTCCTTTCGATATAAATGATGTCAAGTGTAATCTAAGATGATCATGATGCACTGTATTAAGATCACGGACACCCAGACTTTCCATCAAATACACTTATAAAAACGTCAGTTTCGAAGATTCTCTACTCGTATTTAGACACAATTGTCTTTGGAATTCGTAATAGATAAATTGAATCGTGTTTACATCTTTCAAATAGTGGTATTTCTATATTTTTCTTCAAATCTTACTCATTTTATGAAAGATAATTTGGTATGAATATGGGGATTGATTGTGTGGAATTTTCAAAAACCTTGGCTCGTAAGAGGCAATTATTGGCATATTTGACTCATAATCTTTCGAAAAATACGGTAATACCATTAAATGTATGTCGAAAGGGTTATCAGTATATTTTACTTTCGACGCAACGCTGCTTTAAAACAATTTGCATGATCCAACATAAATGCGATCAATTGATGTTGTTTTTCTGGGAACCCAGGGCTGGGAAAGTCTACACTACTAGCCAATCACAAACCCGTGTCAATTTGATTTCTTTCTGCTTATTAATTGGTTATAATTTTTTGTTACAGTTTATGCGTATAATTCATGATTAATCGATTCGTTCCCTTCTAATTGCAAAGTAAAGTATTACCAATCATCATATGGTCTAGAACATGATCCATAATTTATTCCATTGTAATACTGCAACAAAAAATCATTATCAATTATTATGTTAGATAACTAGACAACCAACAATTCATCATGTGATATTAATACATATGTAATATATCATAGTCATCTATATTACAATTTAAATCATTTATCATGTGTCCACAAGTTCAATGTAAGAGGAACTTTTATCAATCAACAGACATGTTTATCTAAATGTTTTTTCGTCAGCCCTTATCAAATGATGTGCAAATGCGCAAATAAGAAAAAGGAAAATATGATGGTTATTTACAAATTAGTATACACAACATTATATCTGTGTGTGTTGCTTTTGGTGTCCCATACATTACAGATTCATGATAAATAAACGACACTTCATGTTATAAATATATTTAAGACCTCTTTAAATGTCGTTCTTTTCTGAACGTCATTTGTGCCTGGAAGATGACGCAGATAATAATAAAGCTATACTGAGAGAACCCCATTTTAGAAAGATTTGCACGTCCATTAGTGGTTTGATAAGGGAATCATCAGAATTCATTGTGACAGGCTTGGCCTTGCAGACTCTATATCTAAGTAAGTGCCGTGCGCATGCATATTGCAATCAGTAACCCATCCACTCATTTAACAAGGCTAAAATCTTCATTTATTGTTCGGATCTATTAGATAACAAAATGTGTTACGATTAATTACCAACATAACCAGCTCTATCGAGTCTACTGCAAAGTCTACTTTCGACAGGCGGCGGTGGGTTATGCCCAGAAACCATCACTCCCTATTTTTACGGGGGCGTCATGAATACGATTTAATGGGCGTCATGTTGCGTTATGTTTTTTCGCGCCCATACACTTTGGTAAGCAGGTTCGCCAATGTCGTACTGACTGAACTGTAGACCTTTTCGACATAAATGATGTCAAGTGTAATCCAAGATGATCATGGTGCACTGTAGGGATATCACGGACACCCAGAATTCAAAACACAATAAAAAGTCAGTTTCGAAAATTCTCTACTCGTATTTAGACAAAATTGTCTTTGGAACTTTTAATAGATTAATTTGATGGTTTTTCCACCTTTCAAGTAGTGGCAATTTGGGAAAAGTGTCGCTGCTTTACAACAATTTGCTTGATCCAACAGAAATGCGATCGATGATGTTGTTTCTTGGGAAGCCAGGGCTGGGGAACTCTACACTACTAGCAATTCACAAACCCGTGTCCAATTGATATTTTCCTACTTATATATTTGTATGATATAATAAAATCCAGCATTAATTGGTTACAATCTTTTTTAAACATTTGATGCGTATAGTTCATGATTTGACAAGCATATTATAGTCATCTATATTTCAATTTAAATCATTTATCAGGTGTCCACAAGGTCAATGTAAGAGCAACTTTAATCAATCGAAATATTAACAATATATTGGTCAGCCATTATCAAATGATGTGCAGCAACTTTTGTAAGATATTGACATAGATGGTAAAAGATGGTTATTTACATATCATACACGGCATATATCTGTGCGTGTTTCCTCTGCTTTCCCATGCATTAAAGATTCATGATAAATAAACGAAACTTCATGTTTAAGAATATCGTTAAAACCTCGTTAAATTTCGTTCTTTTCTGATAACGTATCGTACGTGTCATTTGTGCCTGAAAGATGACGCAGATATTAATCAAGGTTTACTGAGAAAACCCCATTATAGTTATCAGATTTTAGAAAGATTTGCACGTCAATTAATGGTTTGATAATCATCACAATTCATCATGACATGATTGGCCTTGCAGTCTATATGTCTAGAATCAATGGCGAGTGCACAATATGGTGCAAACATGATACATTTGTGAATAATGGATTACTTCTAAATTCAATTATCTCTTCTGATTCACTTGAGCTTTATTTTACTGAATAATTTACTCGATTATATTACTTCATACAGCTATCAGAAATTATAATTGCAAGTAGACACACCAAGCGTTCTTGTCAAAAAGCCATCGGTATTTCTTTACCAAATAATGTACTCAGGTTATATGCAATTTTTAAAATCATGGTCCTTATTTTGCTCGTCGCTTGCTATTTTTTCACACAGGTATATCAGTGTCAGGATATTGTTGTGACACATTGTTTGAGGGCGTCTTTATGTAACAGCTCATCAACTATATCACTGATTGAATAGGCTCATCGTAAATGTGTGTATTTTATATTTGTTGTTAATTTTCAAACGAAAACTACCATGACCCTATTGCTATGTTAAGTACTCATTGAATTCCCATATGGTAATGTCATACCTAAAAGCTCCTAACAGTTGAAACAAATAAAGCCTTGTTCATAATATTATGCCCGGATATTATGAAGACTGCGTTGTTCCTAGTTCAAATACTTCGGGCTTTCAAAATATTACACGTACGTGACTGTAACGCAGATGAAAACACAAAGAAAAAGTATTATCAATGGAATCAATGCGTGCGATTCAACGAATTTCAATGGTTAGCTTTGAAAGGCTATACGTGTATCTCTAAGGGGTCTTTGTACAAATATTTTTATTTAACTAAAGGAAAACCGAACGGTTTTGGTCACAAAGACGACTCTCCTGGTAGCATAAAGCAATTTGTTTTGCTGCTGTTTCATTTTAAAATGTAAAATAGCATTGAATGAAAGTATCGCATCGTCACTGTACACCTTATTTACCCCGGATTTATTAAAATAGACATTAAAGTTACCTCCAATTTTCTAGCATTATTGGCTGTTATATAATTACATCAAGATCAATGTCAATATTACTCTATATCGACTTTGAATGACATTGGTACAATTTTCTTTCAAACCATTCATGTAAATGTTATGTGGTTTGATGTCAAGAATCAAGATAATAAAAATGCAAATTTACTATGTTGATATAAATATTGAGTACAATTCCACGAATAAACAACACCCGTTTATCCGTTGAAATATAACTCAAAATCATTCTGATAATATAATAATAATAATAATAATAATAATAATAATAATAATAAAAAATCATAAATTGGTTCCATGGTTTCGGTGTATAGTATATTTAGCTATATGCATCACTTAGCAAGCATAATTATATAAGATTTAGAAGGTTGAGGAGGTAATTGATTTGATAATAAAAGTGGACTCATTATTGACCTGAAAAGTCTTTATGATTGAACCGAATTGGTCTATGACGCCAGCACAAATACTTCTAGTTGCCTATCACATTAAAACGAAACACAAGTTATACATTTATGTCGGGGTTAATTTACGTGAATCGAGTACCACTACAGATCGTAGTACCTTAATGATTTCTTATCACGTTATAAGCTTCATAACACATAAAATATCGATACACAATAAAGAAAAAGATACAAAATAATGAAAAGACATGTAAACTCCGGACCATTTCTCCATTTAGTGGGTGGACGAACGCAGGGGTATGGGTAACCTGTACTGAATATCAGTGGATAAAATAACAGACATGTTAAAATACTGAAACGGATAACTGTTAAAGGGACCTGCCCTGCAGTAAATATTATTGCACGTTTACAGTTGGATAATTGTCCAATGTAGGCTCCTGGTGTGCATGAGAAATTGAGAACAATGATAGAATAAACAGTTTGGTGATGTTGTCTAATATTTATTTTTAAAGCAGTGGATTATTTATTGCACAGCTTGAGTATATATTTAACTCACACTCGAAATTATTGTTTTGAATATAAGCAATATTAGTAGAAATCTGGTATATAACGTTTTTTATTCCACCCGTATGCCTCTCTGCAGTGACATCAGAGCTTATTCTTATTAAATAAAAATGACATCTCGGGAACATCCATAACATACTTTCCCACGTTATTGATTTGTATCACAATTGTTCTTGTTACCCATAGCTCTCAAGCAACATCGAAATGTGTATCTAGACCCAAGATCACATTTTGGAGTCATTAAATTTATCATAATATTATGATGTGTTGTGATATGATGTAATGTTATTTGTTGCGATGCGATTTAATAAATAAGCTATAACGTAAAGTATAATAACATAGCGTAACGTATGCATGTACAAGTACGTTTAACTGTGAGCATTTTTAACGTACATCTTTATTTAATCAAGCTTTTTTTCCAGTAAATGCTCATTTTTATTTCTTCATGCGTAAGCCGGCAATAACAATATCATCGTTATAATATTATAACAACATTAATTAATACCTACCCGCACATCCGGAATCGCGTGATGTTAAATGGCAATTTGATCTACTACATATATAATACATAGATGAATTTAAATCCTGGTCCAACACATGGTATAAGCCGGTAAGAACAATATCATCGTTATAATATGATAACAACATTAATTAATACCTACCCGCACTGGCCGCACATCTGGATCGCGTGATATTAAATGGCAATTTGATCTACTACTTTATATAATACATATACAAAATTAAATCCTGGTTCAACACATGGTGCACTACAAATATGTTTTTCGTGTACCTACACACTCATCAGGTGCTACTCTGATATATAACGTATATAGGTTGAAGAACTTTCATAAAGTGCTCAACAAAAGAAAGTCGTACACTTTGTTTAGGTCATTTAAAGTAACTTTCGATTATTTTTTTACCACACAGGCTGGATAGACATTTGGATAAATCTTTTAGGTACATTTTGATACCAAACATAACACCTAACAACGAAGATAACCTATAATTAGCACCATTTATAGAAAATTAGTCACTTTTCAAAAGTCACATTTTCAATACGCTACGCGGAAGAAAACACCAATTGTTAACACGCACATAATGCCCTTTATGTTCCGAATCAAATATCCCGCTCACTAAGTGTACGCCCAGCGCAGGGTATTGTACACGGATGCACAGTGTGATCGATTGCCCGCCGGCCAATCCTGGTTAAATAACAGTGTCACACACGTGGTGAACCTCGCACACACCCATTTTCCTCCCGTGTAGTAATTGAAAATGTGACTTTTGAAAAGTGAATAATTGTCTATAAATGGCGCTAATCATGGTTTATCTTTGTTGCTAAGTGTTATGTTTGGTACCAAAATGTGCCTAAAAGATTCATCCAACTGCCTATCTAGCCTGTTTGGTAAGGAAACAATCAAAAGTTACTTTAATTGATCTAAACAAAGTGTACGACTTTCTTTTGTTGAGCACTTTATGTTCATTGGGATCTCTGTACCATTTAGTCATCATTGAATCTCCGTATAGAAGTATAATCTTAATCTGAATCGGTAGTAATACTGTTCAATAGGATAAAATGAACATGAATAGATAATACGCTAATCTGTATAATTTAGTTTAGCTTAATGTGATACTTCAGCTATGCTCTAAATGCTTTACCTATTGTCTCTACAGGCTGTCCTAAAATAATTAGTACCCATCGATGCCCAAAGCTCATTAATTGTTTTCATCATCAAAATACAACAAGTCTGTATTTTCCATCAGAACGGTCCGATTTTCAAGATCTAAAATTCCTAAAAAAGCTGGGCGCAAAATATAATTATATGAAAACGGTTTAGACAATATCCATAAGGTTCATACCGACAAAAATCGTATTACCTCGGTAAAGTTCTTTTTGGGATACATTGTATATTTATCACACATTTGTAACACACCGAACTACAATATGAAGAATCCAAGGTATTTTCTTAATTCTCAAGATTGTTTATAGGGATACGAATGTTTCACAATTACAATAATTGAATACAGTATTGTGAACCTTTGAATACGACCATGTTTCCACCAACTTCCTCGCTTTCAAATGAATTAAGAGATGCTTAAGAAATAACAATAGTCACATTTCGGCATGTATTTGTTTTAGCCAAAGTAATTTGACATTAGTTCATGTGTTGCTAAGGTTACAATATTAAAGCAACATGATTTGATGTGTAGCATATTACGTATTGTTAAATGTAGTAGTAGTAGTAGGAGTAGGAAGGAAAAACATTTTTAAATAATATGTTTATACTGCACAAAGTTAAATGCACGACTTGAATGGGAATGAAAAAATACAACTAAATACAAAGGTCAAATATCCACAATCTCTCTTAGGCCAAAAAAAGAAGAAGATTGTGTTGCCCTCAGCGACCGACCCTAAAGTCGCAAAATTTAGGGTTGGATTTTTTTATTTAATTTTAATTTTTTATTTTTAAATTTAAATTTGTCCTTAAAGTGTCTAAATGTGACTAGTTCTTGCTTGAAATGAATAACTAAATAATTTAAACTATTATCACACTAGAAACATTAGTTAAATTGATATATGGGCCTACTAATCTTGACATAAACAATATATGTTTCAGCTGATTCTTTTTATTTTAAATACCGACCGACCCAATTTTAAATGTTAGTACTCAAGGGCGACACAACAATTTCATTTTTTGCCTTATATTATGGTTTTATTCCGTTACAATAATCTATTTTGCATTCAGGTAAAAACCTTATGAACTCTAGACTAGCAGGTATGAGTATTGAAAATGAAAATACAGAATAATTAAATCCCTGCAGTTCTATGTAAACCATATATACCTGAAACGTGATTCTTTCAAATTGTGTTATTTGTTCAGGTACCTTATTAGCTTAGGTTTCACATTCCAGCAGCCCTGTACTTGCCCATGGTACGGTCTTAATGATATTTTAATCTTTCAGTGTATACCTGAACCGTGACTCTTTCAAATTGTGTTATTTGTTCAAGTACAATATTAACTTATGTTTCAGATCTCAGCAGCCCTGTACGTGCCGATGTTACGGTCTTAAACTTGTAACGTTGATGATATTTTAGAATCTTAACCCTCTTCAAATATATACGAATGGTGTCAAACAACAAGTCAAGCAGGAATACTGAAGGTACCTAACATAATATAACTTGCTGAATGTAATCTGCTTTTGGCTTTTTAGGTTAAAAGAGACTTTAATGCTGCTTTAATGCATTGCCTGATGCAAAATTGATTAATTAGATTCTACGGGCCTTTGTTCATACTATTTTTAAGAAAAATCGTGTTGGTTCTTTGTAAAAACGTTTGGTTATGTTTCATTTGATTATTATTAACTATCGCTTAATTAAGAACTGATAAATTTTATTTGTATCAAACAGTAGTTATAATAATACATAATAATGTTTACATAGAACGAATTAATTTTAGGGATTTTGTACTGTGAGACACGTATCATGCAAACTATTCAAGCTGGTTCTTTATTTCCATTTAAATCTAGATGTGGATCTACATGCTTTGAGTTTTTTGACATGGGGAAGTTTAATTACAACGATCAAGTCAATAAGTTCAATTTTATTTGGCTATAGATCAATTATAAGTACTCTCATAAACGTTTACCGTCTATGTTTTGTAGAATATTCACTCTTTAAAATGATACAACGAGCCAGGATCTAACCGTATTACATAACGATTAGATCGCGTTGCAGCTTGAAGCCCCTCCGGATGCGTGGATCGTTTTCAATACATTGTGTATAATACGTGAATGACTCTGTGCCATACAACAGCACAGATGCCGATAACCATTTACCTTACATTAAATGGCATGGGATGCGATTCGAAAGTTGCAGATGGTACGACTGACTGTCAGATGAAGCCAATTTCTAAACAAACATTTTGATCGACCGAAATGCTGCATTTTGTTGTTTCTTGTGCTATTTTTAGTGGCCGTTTGTTTCAGGCTGCATATTATTTATAAGCATTTAGGTTGGCCCTTTTGTGATGTTTTCACGGGTTTCTAGGTGTTTTAAGGCGCCACATTTGATTGTATAAAGACAAGAACTTATCTCTATTTTATTCTTGAAAGTAGTAGGAGTGCATCCAGAATTTCGTTATTAATATACAAACAAGTATTATTTACGTAAGTAATACTATGTAGAAAATGCAAAACAATTATTTGCCAAATAACAAAGCAGAATAAATCCAAATAGCCGCTTTGACATAGACTGTTAGTACACTTGAAGGGAATTTTACCGTCATTGATGGGCCAATTTGTTAGCATAAATGCGTCTAAAAGATTACACGAGGAAGAACTCCATAAACTACTCGAGTCATTGATTTGGTATTCAACAACTGTCCCATACCTTAAGTACAGTAGCGAAGCGTTGTTGATTTGAGTTAAACAACGCTGCTATGGGCAACCATCGCGCCGATATCCGCACTACACGGATAATGTTTTCACGCGATACGCGATCGCAGTCGCAATGTGTGTTGTTTTTGGAATGACCATGCCAACTGTTTTCATCGAGTTTTGAAACTTACAGGAACTTAATTATAGGTTAGTTTGGTCATTTTAGTTTTTCGAAAATTGAATGAAATTGTTAAGTACCGTGGGCCTGCATTAAAATATGTTCTTATTTGCATTGTCTATTTATGAAATGGCGTTCAAATCCCTAGTCGTTGTTGAACGGTATTAAATCATGTTTCAGCGTTGTGCATCACCAATCGACAACTTGCGTTCTGCGCGTGCTGCGTGTTTATTTCACTCGGGCGTTGCCCTCGTGAAATAAACCACGCAGACGCGCGAACACCGTTGTCGATTGGTGATGCACAACGCTGAAACATGATTTAATCCCTTAATCCATCGGAATTCAATAACCCTTTTAAAGACAGTACACATGTGCTGATATAGGTAATATCGTAATACCACTTCGAGAATGAGGTCGTTACATTGCAGACATCGCCATAATATGTGTTAATTGATTTGACTTAATCTTCACGAGCCGCATGAAACCCCTTCCAGCCACGTTATTTACGATGTTGCTATCTCTTGTCAGTGCACTCAGAAGTACTTATCATTTACATATGTGCTGCCGTAAAGTATTTTGTGTCTATACAGAACTTAACTCAATGTATCTATTTTCGGTCGCCTTAAGAAAAGAAATACACATTAAGAGTAATTTTTGCCCAACAATATGTATGCCCTTCGATATTTAGGGTATATCTAGATTAATTTTTACCCAGGGAATAATTCATCATAAGTAGAGAGTGAGCGTATAGCCATGTAGTGGAAGGTTTTTAAGATTTAATCACGTGTTCAAATGCAATGCATTGCATAGCCGATACGTATGCCAGGCCAAATGTGATTATAGATTGTTAAACAAATTACACGTACACGGTAAAATCATCTCATTTGTTTTTGGTATTTCAAATGTCAGAATTAAGTAAAAACAAATCACACTATGTCATTTAATCATATATAGTTATCGGTCTTTTGACATTCACGCATGTATCATATATATATATGGTGATGCACAACGCTGAAACATGATTTAATCCCTCAATCCATCGGAATTCAATAACCCTTTTAAAGACAGTACACATGTGCTGATATAGGTAATATCATAATGCCACTTCGAGATTGAGGTCGTTACATTGCAGACATATGTAGCTCACTAGGCTTGTAGAGAGATCAATAGCGGCTATAAATTGACTGCTTGTCCTTGGGGTGTTATACCAAATTGAAAATTTAATTTGTTAGCGTAAGCAGGTCTCAAAAGATCATACAAGGAAATACTTCATCGGGGCCTACTGAAAGTCTTTTTCATTTGATTAAGCATAATAGGTTATTCATACAGTATTCTGCCGACGAGCGTAAAATTAGCGTTTTAATCTGTATAATAATATAATACATATCTTAGGAAATGAAGGAACCATAGTCAACCGATAATACGATTAAAATATTATGTAATCGGTGCCCTTCTTTGTCACAAATGAAAGAACACATATTGGGGTTAATAATCTTCGGGTGTTCATCTTTAATTAACCTCGACTTAAAACCTTTTAACCGGAACACAATTGATCGAGTTATTTAAATAATAATAAAAAACAAAACAGTAGATGTGTAATTCAAGTATTTCATGTCAAATCAGAGAAAGTAGCACTGCGGATGTATCGACATTAATACAAAAGAAAACTAGGCATATGCATCATTGAACACGGTTCACCTTTATGCTTATACCTTACGTTTATTGCCATAATTCTTACGAGTAAACAAAATACTCGATAACGACCCGCAGCGAAGAAAATCGGCCAATTCATGCTGCGTGAATTAAAATATGATAAACAGAAATATCACGATTTTGCAATCAATGAACCACAAATAATGCGCCTTAATTAACATAGTATTAGTCGTGCGTATTAATAAAATATAAAAAAGTCGTCATGATTATCTCAGTTCCTAATCCATGCGAAATCAAACTATTAAGCGTTGATATTTACTATACCATCCCAGCAAAAATAGCTTAAGGTATCCGGATATTATATCAGTATTTTTGTCTTTTCTTTCTGAGAAAATTACGTAGTGTTTGTTCTGTCAATGACTTGTATTACAAGGGAACTCAAGAGTTGGGAAATCTACATTACGCTCCCATTTTGCCGCGTAATTCCCTTGTGGAGAAATGATTTATAGATATAAGTATACAAAGCCAAAAATACATCGTTACCTATTTATCACAACCACTCCCGGGTCATGAAAATCTAGTAGGGTTTGTATTCAGTCAACTGTCTTTAAATGTACATTGTTAAAGGTCAATATCATACATGGCGTTTGCTATATGGGTCAATTAGAGTCTATTGGACCCATTATTGACCCATGAGTCTATTAAGTTATCAAAGTCAATAGAGTCCCAATAATCTAAATGGAGAATTAATTAATGAAACTAGAGCGGGTCTCGGCTTTCGCGGTTCTCGGGTTTGGAGGTTGGTGGATTTTAGTGGTCAAATGATTTAGAACAAAACCTGTAATACATACCTCAGAAAACGGAGGAACTATAGTCAACCGATAGGACGAATAAGATTTGGGTCATCGGGCCCTTCTTTACCAAAACATTAAAGAACATATATCGGGGTTAAAAAAATCGGGGGTTCACCTTTAATAAACCTCGACTTGAAAACCTATTTACAATAACACAATTGATCGCTTTATTTAAATATAAATCAAAACCAAACATTAGGTGAGTAAATTTAACTTTCATGTCAAATCAGAGAAAGTAGCATTGCGGATACATCGACATTAATGCAAATGAAACTAGGCATTTGCATTATTGAACTAAATCATATGACAAATTAATATCACGATTCACTATTATGCTGTTACCTTTGACTTACGTTCATTGATTTAATTTTAACGAGTAAAATAAAATAAAAAACCTCAATAACTTCCCGCAGCGAAGAAAATCGGCCAATTCATGCTGCGTAAATTAAAATATAATAAACAGAAATATATCACGATGAACCACAAATCCGCATTACCGTCGTATAAGTAGTGCGTAAAAGTCACAAACAAAGTCGTAGATGATTATCTCAGTTCATAATCCATGGGAAATCAAACTATTAAGCGCTGATATTTACTATACAACCCCAGCAAAATAAGGTACTCGGATATAATATCAGTATTTTTGTCTTTTCTTTCCGAGAAAAGTACGTAGTGTTTGGTCAGTAAATGACTTTAATGACTTGTATTGGAAGGGAACTCAACAGTTAGGAAATCTACATTACGCTCTCATTCTGCTGCGTTACTCCCTTGTGGATAAATGATGTATAGATAAGTATAGAAAGCAACAGCCAGACATACATCGTTACTTATTTATCAACCACTCCCGGGTCATGAAAATCTAGTAGGGTTCGTAACAGTCAACTTTACGTTTTTAAGTGTATTGTTAAAGGTCACTATCATACATGGCTTTTGCAATATGGGTAAATTAGAGTCTATTGGTTCCATTATTGACTCCTGAGTCTATTTGGTCACCCGAGTCAATAGAGTCTCAATAATCTAAGTGGAGAGGAAATCAGTGCCATGATAATAGAAGTGAGTGTCAAAACCATTTTATGTCATTGTTATATCATTGCTTTCCGAAGACATGATTTCGATTTCCATGTAATAAACTGGTGCAGGTATAATTTGGAAATCCTTTATAGACTTGGCCCATTATCGTCAATCGGTATCCAATAATCAGTATTCGTTCAATTGGCAACCCAGCCATTATAGGCATCGTCGGTACCTGGTATCAGTATTCGGTCAATCGCCAAAATCGGTATCCGGTATTACTAACCGGTGAATTGCCAACATCGGTATCCGGTATTATTGTAAGATAATTATGCAATTACATCTCACGCATACATTCTGTGACTTTGCTGTTGAATGAGTCGTACTGAATGTATTCGGTTAACTACCGTGTTCTTAAGAGTCTTTTTCATTCACTATGATCACGATAGACCTTTTGAATTTCCAGCAGGCGTACAGCCAGAAACGAGGTGTGTGTTTTTTCGGGAGGGGGGGGGGGTTATTTGTCAAAATCTTCTGGGGAGATTTATTTTGAAAATCTGTCGGCTATAAATTCTTTAATTCTGGGGGTTGGAGTAAGTGGGTGACACGTATTTAAAAGCAAGTCGCGACCAAACAGCCTTTTATTCTCGCTTCTATAACTGGCTTTTTTGTTCGCTTCTATAACTGGCTTTTTGTTTACTTTGCCCTCATAGTTCATTGACGTAACTAGGTACGTCTTCTGTACTGACGAGAAAGGCACATGCAAGGGACAGGTCGACGTCTGAGTCGAATTTACATACTACAGAAACTTCACATGCGTAGAAAAACTAGTCACATCCAAAATGCACCCAATACACATCTCCAAACACTGATCCTACCCTTCCCACATACACACCCACTCCTGTGCGTAAGACGTGTAAATAGGGGATATGAGTTTCACACTATGCAATAGGGGATATTGTGTATACATTCCTACCGGGCGAATCGGGGATATTTTCCGCCATTTTGTGTGTATTTTTTGCGTATAGGACATTGTACTATCTAACAGGGGGTGCACATGGTGCATGCTAATAGGGGTCCCCACTTGGATAGCACTGTGACATGATTTGCAGTAATTTGCACCTATTCAGAGATTGGGGATATCCCCTATTTCCGGTGTATCCCCGATTAGATGGTAGAGTGTGTGTGTATCCCCGATTCCCACCCTAAACAGACGCCACCCACCCCAACACCCAGGATAAACCCACACAACCTTCATTCATGCATACACGCATTGCAGTTACATAAGGTGCTGTTTCATATACGTTGTTTTTCCAAAAATATATAGCGAAAGGAAACAGATTGTTGCTTTCAATTATTTCTCAAATTTGAATTGATGATGAGGAACTCAGCGCAGATTCTGATGTGCAATTAGGAAATCAGCAAAAGAAATTGAATGGTAAAGTTTTCTGGAGAGCTCATCATTTGTTGCGATAAACCTATATATTTTGTGATCAACTGCTACACTCGTTTAATGAGTATGTTTATCGACACTTTCATCGTTGGTTCCTAGCGTGGATTACAATAATATTCTTATGTATTACAGACGCTTTTGTGTAAGAAATTAGATACAATCGTTACGATGTAATATTGCCTAAGATGTAAGTCACTATCATAATTATTACAGAGTTCATATTTCTGAAAACGAGCAGAAGAAGATGTTGGTTCGCTTTTGCACTTCTTTTTAAATTTTACTTACGAAATGATAATAAAGATTGACACCTTTGTCCTGAAATTAATGTTAGGCGCTACATTATTATCCCTTAAAATTCGTATAGGTTCGAATAACATGTCATTGTCCGGAGTTCGATCTTAAAGATACCATGCTACTCACCCAGCTCCAACGGAAGTGCAACAATCCAATGTCTATTAAACTCATACGTCGTGTGTTATAGAACAGCTGAGGCTAATGCAAACATTTACTACGATTACGAATTGGTATATTTATATGTTGTCATATGCAATTCATCATTGATTAATTACCTATATAAAACATTGTTTATGCACCAGCCGATAGATCAATTTTCAGAAGACCGTTAGCCTATTGAATATTGGTCTTTACGTCACCTTTACAGTAAAAACTGCTCTTGACAACCCTGACAGCGGCGTAATACATTTCACGGCAAAAGACGTCCGCTTGTTTTCACAGTATTTACTTGGGTCACGTGTCTCCGTTGACGAAGGAGTTTTTGAACAATTTGTTTAGGAGATTGACCCATTTCTTTTGCAATATTCCAAGGAGAAAGGGTTTATTTTCAGGGAACTAGGCAACCTTAATACTCTAATTTCAATTCCATTACCTATTCTGACAAAGAATGAAGTGTCAGGCTTATCCCATCAGATCTGTCAATAAACTACAAATACTTATGTAAACAGTTTGAAGAACCAATTGTACAACCTAAAGTTCCCATTGATCCAAGAAACATTTGACCACGTGATGTTCAAAACACACTGCGATTGATCTTAGTGCTTTTATTGTGTGTTCATTATTATTTGCTCAGTCATCTTTTAAATAAGGACAATTTCTTATTTTTTGATGCTACAATGTACTTATCTTAAAAGGGCTATCTGCGCTGTTAATGGAAATAATTAACTTACGATTCCAATAAATTTCCTCGTAAGCGTTAATTGTAGGCACACGTGGCTCGTGACGTTTTGTTTTTCAGAAGAAAGACAGCAGATGTGAATGTATGTCGAACTTGTTTCATTTTGACGCAGCGATGTGTTATCTATCTTTGCATGATCGAACGTGAGTGCGGTAATTGATAGCTTACATGGTTCTTGTGCTACAACACTGACAAACAGGTTACGGATAGGGTCGTAACGACGTTCTACATTTAACGGCAAAAGGCATCCGCTTGTTTTCACAGCATTTACGTAGGGCATATCTTTAGGGAACTAAGCAACCTGAACAATCTAATTTCTGACAAAGAATGAAGTGTCAGGCTTAACCCACCGGATCCTTCCAAATTTACTACATATACTATATATAAACAGTTTGAAGAACCAATTATACAACCTAGAGTTAATATTGATCCAAGAACCCTTGGACTAGGTAATGTTCAACAGTTCAAAACACACTGCAAACGTATCTTAGTTTTCTTATTGTGTGTTCATTATTATTTGCTCAGTCATCTTTTACATAATGACACTTTCTTATTTTTCTGATACTACTAATCTTAAAAGGTCTAACCAAAGAGTCTCCTTGGTCTAACTGCGCTGTAAATGGAAATAACTTACTTACGATTCCAATAGTTTGCCTCGTAAGCGTTGATTCTAGGCAAACTTGACTCGTGACGTTTTGTTTTTCAGATGAAAGACTGCAGCTGTGAATTTATGTCGAAGGATTTATAACTTGCTTATTCTTATGACGGTGCGCTGTGTTATTTTTTCATGATCGAACGTGAGTGCGGTAATGGATAGCTTTCACAGTTACAAAAGGGTTAGGACAATTTACTTTAACTTCAGTATTCAGGATACACTCCCTGTTTAATTTGATATTCTAAATATATTGTAGTACAAGAACAATCAACATTGATTAATTAATGTCAACATATTAGTGGCATCATACAGGACATGTTATCCATCGTTTGCTGTAAGCTAATGTACTTATCACACCGAAAGTATTCCAATTTAAATACGTAATTTTAATGTTTTAAAACTTACATTAATTATTCCAACAAATTAATACCAGTGGGATAGCTACCGTTTATAGTGTGTGACTAAATTGTTTTGGGTTTGTTTCTCAATTTGATTGTAATGTAATTTAAACATGATATTAATAGAGTGAGAGTTTACCTGCGGTTGACGAATGTCAGTAGACGTTTTCAAATGTGTCTAAATCATGCTAGTCATTTTGAGACCTGTTACCACAAAATGAGCGTTAAGTCGCAACTGTGATTTAGGTGATATGGTGCAATACGTATGCCAAATATCAATATATAGAAAACAATGTCATTTTGCAACTTCAATTTCAATTTTTATGGGGGAAACATTGAGCATTTATGACAGGCTGTATATCGTTTTAAAGCTTGTTTTCTGAGCATTTTGAATCTGGACAAACCTTCATATAAAAAGTTTCCAACTTAACTCATTTTGTGATGACATGTCTCATTTTCTAAGCTTCGTTTTCTAAGATTCAAGGCTATATATATACCTGGATAAAACAATATCATACTCACTAGACATCTTTAAATTGAGAGCACGACATAGTACAGACACGAGACATTAATCAAATTGGGATCAATGGATTACATTTACAAGACGTTCCAATGAAGTCAAGTACCAAAGCCGGAGAGATTTTGTACGAAAGAAAACGAAACAAATACCCTCAAAATCAATACATGCTTTTTTGTTTTTCCTCCGTTTGTATAATTTAAGAGCAGGATTTTAATACAGGAAATTGAAAACAATGATTATGTTTAATAAAAAATGTTATTATCATATATAAATAAGATCAGAAAGCAATTACTTGCAAACAAGATGATATTAACTCGGATGTAGTGATACGCCTCAAATATTTGAATAATTTGTTGTCAGAATGTTATGCCACTGTGATGCCTCGTTGGTAAATCTTAAACAATATAGTCACTTTTTTCCTTTTTGCAACCTTCAAAATAGTTACATAGATAGTCAATACTAAGAAATTAATTCTTGGAGAGATTCAGAATCCCTTACTTTAGACCAGTATGTAGAAGATCAAAACGAAACCAATAATTCAATTTTGTCTCTCAGCATTGCAAAAATTATAAACTCGTATATAAAATTGAGCCAAACTATTACGTCGATCATTGGAATTTACTATATTACTGCAGTCGTATATCTGTCAGTGAATTAAACCGCAATATTCTAGGGCTATCCGTTTCTTTCTTTTAAAACAATTTTTATATTACATGATATATCGGAAACGTTTCAAATTAATGTCCAATAGAGCTGCTATTAATCATATAGAATTGTTTCTATGACATTCGGAAGTTCCCGATGCTGTTGAGATTAAGTTAAATGGTTGCTTAAATTCGTGGTAATGAAAGGCTCATTACAATGGTATCATCTGATTTAATATAATTATAAGATTTGCGAATTCATAGCTGGAAGACATTCTTTCCGTGGTCCAAGTCTAAGGTATCCATGAACTCAATGCACTCACGAAGCTTAACAATTGAATATTTTGACGATCAATGTGTATAATATACAACAAAGAAGCTGCGTCGGCATTAAATAATATCAAATAAATGAAGTTAAAAGTGGAGAAATGCCGTGATAATGTATAATTTATTGTACAAATTTTCGGCCATCAGCCTTCATCGGGTACGGTAGATTGAATAGATTTGTTTATATACATTCTGCACCCAAATTCGTGAGGAGCCGAACAAACAAATATACAAATACATATCAAAATCATTTACGAATTTAATATATATTATACAAGTGCTCCATCCACCTGTCGTCTGGAAACTTACATTTTACAATATGGATATAGATATAGTGGGAACTTATATATTCCGATGACGTCCTAATAGACTTACAGATCCATTTTTTTCATTAATGGAATACTGAAACATTTATAACTCATCGATGTTGACTTTCCGTGGCAACGATGATTCTCATGGTTACATAAAATACCTTATTACTGTTTTATAGTTATTAAGAATACGATTAAAGTTTCTCTTTGTCACCTAACCCAATCATAACACAATGTGTTATGATTGATTAACAACATAACCAAATCTATCGAGTCTACTGCAACGTCTACTTTCCCGGAAGCCATCACTCCCTATTTGTTGGTGTACGGGGCGTCATGCATATCATTCACAGTCGGCATTAAATAATATCAAATAAATGAAGTTAAAAGTGGAGAAATGCCGTGATAATGTATAATTTATTGTACAAATTTTCGGCCATCAGCCTTCATCGGGTACGGTAGATTGAATAGATTTGTTTATATACATTCTGCACCCAAATTCGTGAGGAGCCGAACAAACAAATATACAAATACATATCAAAATCATTTACGAATTTAATATATATTATACAAGTGCTCCATCCACCTGTCGTCTGGAAACTTACATTTTACAATATGGATATAGATATAGTGGGAACTTATATATTCCGATGACGTCCTAATAGACTTACAGATCCATTTTTTTCATTAATGGAATACTGAAACATTTATAACTCATCGATGTTGACTTTCCGTGGCAACGATGATTCTCATGGTTACATAAAATACCTTATTACTGTTTTATAGTTATTAAGAATACGATTAAAGTTTCTCTTTGTCACCTAACCCAATCATAACACAATGTGTTATGATTGATTAACAACATAACCAAATCTATCGAGTCTACTGCAACGTCTACTTTCCCGGAAGCCATCACTCCCTATTTGTTGGTGTACGGGGCGTCATGCATATCATTCACAGTACGCCATGTTGCGTGATGGTTTTTCGTGCCCATACACTTCGGTATAGTCGCTGCTGTAAGCAGGCTCGTCAATTTCGAACTGACTGAACTATAGTTCCTTTCGATATAAATGATGTCAAGTGTAATCTAAGATGATCATGATGCACTGTATTATTAGATCACGGACACCCAGACTTTCCATCAAATACACTTATAAAAACGTCAGTTTCGAAGATTCTCTACTCGTACTTAGACACAATTGTCTATGGAATTCGTAATATATAAATTGAATCGCGTTTACATCTTTCAAATAGTGGTATTTCTATCTTTTTCTTCAAATCTCACTCATTTTATGAAAGGTAATTTGGTATGAATATGGGGATTGATTGTGTGGAATTTCAAAAACTTTGGCTCGTAAGAGGCAATTATTGGCACATGTGACTCATAATCTTTCGAAAAATATAGCACCATTAAATTTATGTCGAAAGGGTTATCAGTATATTTCACTTTCGACGCAACGCTGCTTTAAAACAATTTGCATGATCCAACATAAATGCGATCAACTGATGTTGTTTTTCTAGGAACCCAGGGCTGGGAAAGTCTACACTACTAGCCTATCACAAACCCGTGTCAAATTGATTTCTTCCTGCTTGTTTTTATGATATAATGATATCAAGCATTAATTGGTTATAATGGGTTTTTTACAGTTCATTCGTATAGTTTATCATTTATCGATTCTAATTGCAAATGTAAAGTATATCAATCATCGTTAAAGTACAAATTACTTTAATGGGATAAAACATGAATGATCAATTATTATGTCAGATAACTAGACAACCAATAATTCATCATGTGGTGTTAATACAAATGTAATATATCGTAGTCATCTATGTTACAATTTTAATCATGTTATCATGTGTCCACAAGCTCGATGTAAGAGAAACTTTTATCAATCGACAGCCCTGTTAATCTTATCAAAATGTTACAAATATTTTCTCGTCAGCCCTTATCAAATGATGTGCAGCATCTGTTGTAAGATATTGACATCGATAAAAAAAGAAATATGATGGTTATTTACAGATTAGTATAAACAACATATATCTGTGTATGTTGCTTCTGCTGCCCCATGCATTACAGATTCATGATAAATATACGACAGTTTATGTTATAAACTATATTTAAGACCTCGTTATATGTCGTTCTTTTCTGATAACGTATCGTACATGTCATTAGTGCTAGGAAGGTGACGCAGAAATTAATCAAGCTTTACTGAGAGAACCCCATTATAGTTGACAGATTTTAGAAAGATTTGCACGTCTGGTTTGATAAGGGAATCATCAGATTTCATTGTGACAGGCTTGGCTCTGCAGTATCTGTATCTGAGTAAATGTCGTGCGCATGCATATTGCAATCAGTAGCCCATTCACTCAAACACTAAAGCCTCATTTGACTTTCCTAAAATCTTCAATGACGAGTGCACAACATGGTGCATACATGATACAAGTTTGTGTTCAACTGATTACGTCTAGAACCAGACTCTTGTCAGCTCAAAAATATCCTTACGAAACGAACCTAATGTACTGAATAATTGTATATTACTGTCAGCCAACCATTTATTATATCATCTCTCTCTTCTGATGGAATAATTTACTCGGTTGCACTACTTCATACAGCTATTAAAATCCTACACTACATGCGTGATTATCGGGAAAATGTAAATGCAAGTAGACTTTAGTTATTCAGCGTACTTGTCAAGTGCCATCGGTAATCTTTTCCAACAATGTACTCTTGTATTTAGGTTATATAATCAAATATTTAAAATCATGTTCCTCCTGTTGCTCGTTGCTTGTTATTTTTTCAAACAGGTATCACGGCTGTTTGATCGCGTGTAAATCGTCCGATTTATAACCGCAACTACAACAACAGAGGGCAGCAAATATTTCTGTAAAACATTAATCGATATTTCGGTAAAGTTACCCATGCCGCTGCGTAACCAAGGATTATAGGTAAAAGTGACAAAAATAGTGTGATTTGTTGATTAAATTTGCTGCGCTGTTCAGGACGCACGTTGAGCTATAGGATGGCGTACCGTACATGCACTAACTGGATTGGCGTGGATAATCGAACTATCGAAAATGTTAAGATGACGTCATAATAGATCGGACTGTAATAGCCGTGGTATTTAGAAATTACTTAACCTACTTGTTGTGTTAATAAATTTCCCTTTTGTCACTTGCGTGATGAATCGATTTTTCGTGTGCTTTCGTGCGATCTATGCTCTTTGCGTGACCAGCCAATGAGCGCGTGTGTGGGCGTGTTGTTATATCATCCCACTTCCTGTTTGCGAAATGTATTTGTCTCACAGTTGTTTGCTCATTCGCTCTGTGATTTTGATGAATAAGCACGCTTTTGTCAGCTCTGCAAATTTAATTTTTAAGGTTCTGCCGTTCGTGAAACCAGGTCTCAAGACGGGCGTTGGCCAATCTGACTTACCTGTAGAATTAATAGTGGCTACATGGAGGGAGTTACTATCCATCGTACCCGGTTCTTCATCGAGGTCTGGTAATGTGTGGGTTCAACGATTGAATCCATGTTCAAGAACCAAGTGTCCGCCCGAACTCTATTATCACCACCAATAGATCGGCAGGTATAACTATCGTTCAATTTGATGGCTGCATCAAATCAAACATCGATCTTTCGGCATGTTTATGTTGAGTGCCGGGAGTGTTGGCATTGTTTCTGTTACGAAAACTAAATGCGCCAAGCCAAAGGCATCGTCTTCGGGCCAGTTTAGAAGATCTAATACTGGGCTCCTATCATCAGTTCAATTCAGCAGCAAGTACATCGAATTTTTGCCGCCAGGTTTTGGTAGTCATGGCTGTACATATCCCGTTTTCGTCAGGAAACCGCAGCTAGCCTAGATGGTTGGAATGCCGGCGTGGTTCATTTTTCAATGGTGAGAGCTTTTATATATTCATATACTAAATCTAATGTGGTGTTTAGGCCTGTTAAATAATTGCCGTTGAATTTAATGCGTTCATAGTATTAGTTCTATTGATAATCGTTGTAATGGTGTCCGTGGCATTTACGGTATTTTATAGACTGTTTGGGTGTACGTGCACAACACAAAATAAAAATATTCATTGGATATAATTTAATCCCCACTTTGGCATTGACTCTTATCAATCTTCACATTTGTTAGTATTAGCGGTATATTGATTTGGTAGTTGGTTTATTGCTATGCTGTTCATGGATCAGTTGTTGGGTAGTCTCTGTAATCCATCGTTTGGTTAGTTAATAACCTGTATATCGATCTCCACTTTGTATAGTTTGCCCATCTTATAGTGTTAACTTGCGTAGCGAGGTCATTTGTCACACATTTTTGTCAAGCAATATTTTTTCCAACAGTATTAAAATGGTTTTTAACGCAAAGGGTTTATTTCAATATTGGAATGTACCTGTGTTGAAATATTTTATGAGGTTGTTGATAACTTGGTATAATTTATTCTAGCAGGCATATCATTTAATCCCCACTTTACAACTTATCAATCTTCACAGTTGGTTAATATGAGGATTCTATTAGCGGGTTATTGATTTGGTAGTTGATTTACGCTGTTCATTCATGGTTCGGTTGTTGGGGAGGTTTTTTGTTGTTGTAATGCGCGACATCGTCTTGAATTAAGTTAATGTCATATTATCGATCTCCTGCTTTGTATGTTAGCCCGTCATTTAAACTGTTTAAGCGACGCATAGCGAAGTCGTTTTCAAAAGATTTTTTCTCCAACAGTATTTAACGCCAACCGGTTTTCATTTGTTGCGTACATTTTCAATAGTGTATTATACCTTTTGTACCTTTGTTGAAATAATTTTAAAGAGGTTGTTGTTAACGCGTAATAGTGTTACTGCTTCAGTTTAAGTGAGTGATTTATTTGCGAGTGTTCTGGACGCCCCGGCGTTATATTTATTAACTTTACATTCCATTTGCAAATTCTGGTTTGTTGGTCGGTATTGTTTTTTATTCGGAAACGTCTGATACAAAAAGTCTACTTTGCCAAAATTCAAAGGTCATCTGTCAGGTCGTATTTTTCTAACCAATTTGCCGCAATTTGGCATCGAGTTTCTAAATTGTATTTTCAATATAATAATTTCCGCGCGTTTCTCAGTCAGGCAGGATTTAGACGAGTATGCTATAGTTGGTAGTTGCATGGCAGATGTTACGCAATAATTGGTATAATGACGTTTGATTGTTTTGTTTACGATCGCGTGGGGGACTGCGATTCTAGTTCTGTTTTAGCTATCTCTCTTTGTGCGTTTCATGCTAGTTTCAGCGATGTACGTTTTAACTTTTGCCCTCTGCCACGGGTCGTTTTGTTTTAATTCATAAGTGGGATTTGCGTCGTCCATTCATTTATTAATCATATCCTATCTACATATTTTTTGTTTTGTTTTGAGGGGGTCAAACATGGTTTTTGCCACCTAGATAGTAAAATTAGTTGCGCTAAAAGAAATTTAAAAACAAAATAATCAGGTAGTTTGTCATCAACTTAGTGTGATTCTATCGTACTCGATATCGATGTATTTTTTCACTTATTAAAATATAGTTGGGTGGCTGTCGTTTTGTTTGGAATTTTAATAACCATAGTGGCTTTTCATTGTATTTCCGGTTGGTTAAATGTTAGTCCTGGCTGTTTTGCATCAGGTTCACCTCAGCCTCCCTTTGTTATACCGGAGACGTTTTGGTTTTACACAAAACTAGTTAATTGGCTCACCCCCACCCCCAATGGGGTCTATGGTTGTATTCGGTTGCTATATCATGCATATTATAGGTTTCATTTGTCATTGCGTTCGGCGATGACGTCAAAAATATATATATCATGTCATGTTCTTTCATTTTGGTTCTGCGTGGGCCAAGGCGACATATTTTAAATAAATATATGATATACATGGTTACATAAGTGGTTCTTAATACATTTAAAATAATGTTTTTAAGCTCATTTGCCGGCTGGTATACCTATATTTTTTGAATTTTAGGTCCTGCTAATAATCATCATTGGGCGATGATTTTGTCATTTCCTACAAGTTGCTACATGGTATAAGGGGTAACTTAATGTTAAGGATATAAATTGCCCAGATTCTGCTTCTGCCGTTTTTCTTATTCTTTCAGGACATGTGTCGGAGCCCAGCAGTAGTACTACCTCTATGACTGTTCTGAACGTTATATGCGTCGGCCTTTCTGCAGTATGGCTTTGTGGAGAGACCTTTCATTCGTACCCAGCCTGTTCCGAGTATAGTCATCCGTGAAGTAAAGAAGCTAGTCCTTGGTTGGTGACAACGCTTCCATGATCCAAAACTTGCAGTGGATTATTATTGCATCATGCGGAGGCACGATCTCATACGAAGGTATCGCTGTTTTCTGATAACTGTGAAACAAGATTTTGTTGTTGTTTCATAATATTAACAAAAGCCGTTGTTTATTAATTCACACCAGTCGCAAATGCCTGTAAGTTACTACAACTATACGCCATATAGGGTGCTGTAAGTGTTCTGCACTATTATGGTAGCTTCAGTCAATACCAAATAGCCAACACAGTGTTTTCAATGAAACCCAACGTTGCCATGTTATCGTCTACATGTACTCGTACAGGGTATGGTTTAAATAACTTCAACGACTGGGAAGCTATATCATTATTTACTAAATATTGTTACACACAACGGTTGTATTTTGCCTCAATGTATTAAGTTGGATCGGATGCTCGTGTATGCAAGATGATATTCGGCTCACTCTTGGATATTGCTTTACCATACTGCTATCTTCAACAAATGTAAATCACGAGCTTGGTTTACTCAGAATTATTGCTGTCACAACAGAATTGTCACATCAGTTTATACTTGGATTGGATGCTGGTGAAAATCAACTACAAAAACCGTCATTCAGATAACGCTGTTGTTTACACCCTTTGAGTGCTGTTTGTCTTTTTAAAAGACTATTCTTGTTACACTACTGCTATCTTCAAGTACAACGTAAGCACTAGTATCTCAAGCTATTTAGCGTATACATTTTGGGGATGATTGAGCTACAGTAAAACGGATAATGTTGGCTGACGGATTGTGTGACGGGGCCAATGGCATCTCTCGTTTACTTTGTTAACCACGTACTCTTATGAAATAATGACGAGCGTTGCCCAAACGTAATTTGCGCACTCTGATAATTGGTGACATCACTGTTTTATTTAGCGAACACATGTTCAATTTTAGTTAGCCATTGCTGGTTACCCTTGGGGGAGTTCATATGTATGGGCTTGTTAAGTATTCAATCGGGTTGGCACGAGATAGTTAGCACCTGGAGCCAAGTACTATGTTTCTTTTTCTCTACAGAGATAGAGTTTTGAGTTTTGCGCAGCCGGCTACTATCGCATTGAATTCTTATCTTTGTGCATATATTATGTAGGTCACCCTAGTACAAGATATGGATTTTGTATGTACACATATAGTACTCATATGTAATTGTAATTTGGTGGGTTACGCGAATAGTTATCCAAATGGCTAAAGAGGCGTAGGGATCCGTCTACCATTGTTGTCCATGTTGGTTCCAACGTTCTGTTCAATGGCATACGGGATTACGGCCACTGGTGAGGAAATCCTATCGCCCTTAGCCATTTGTACCCTAATACAATTAGTTGGTCTGATTTTCTGCCTCGCGTCTATTATCTTGATGCTCGCAATCAAACAGCTGGTATGAAATGTATGTCCAATATCAATCATTTCCGATAGCATATGCTGTAGACTGCCTAACATGTGTTTTATCAGACACCCAACTATTATGCTCAGTGATTCGTTCTCTCTACTTGTATGATATTGTGCATCTAACTGAAAATGATAGGGAATCTTTGTTTCTGTTTGGGAAAACGCGTTGTTGTACTTCAATTCGCATCCAGGGCTCACATGCTTTCCGCCACAATCTTCCTAATCCTTTTCATGAAAAAAGGGGAGGGTTAGGCAAGTGTTCCCATTTTTCGTCGTCAAATGAAAAAACTTGTGTGGCAGTTGTGGTTTTTTCTTTCAATGTAAAGAAGTACTTTACAATCATTTAAAATTGTAACCGTTGATATGCATTATTTATTCAACAAGTATTTGTACAAAATGTAATGCAAATTGTGCGTTTTCCCACAAAGGAGTTAAAATTTGGTTTAAATTATTTAAGCCAGTATGAAATTATGGAATTTTATTGTTGGTACTCATTGTATGTACATGTAACAAAAAGGTATCGTTAAATTTATGCAAAGATCGTAAACAGGATCTTGGAGTTGTTCCTACATCATTAGTCGAATAGTGAACGCAAAAGCGGGTGGGTGAAATAATCTTTCCATCCTCGTTGTAAAAATGTACGTCCTGTTTAAATCTGTTTTCAGCCTTTTTGTAATCAAAATTTGTGTAATGCAATTTTAAAGGGCGACAATTGCATGCCTACCCTTTTAAACTTGTTATAAATTCGCGGTTCTGCGTTAATATGGCTGTTGTGTCTATGTCAATTCAATTCAGTTTTGGTTGGGTATAGGGTTCATTCCTTCCACGTTCGTATCGTATGCTTTGTAATTAATTCTGACGTCAGCCCTTAGTACAGTTTGTGGTCGTGTCTGGGCTGGATGGGTAAACGTTCTTACCATCCGCGTTATACAATGTAGGTCAGAAATTCGTACTAATTATATTGCAAAATTATTATATCGTTTGAATTGTTTTGGCGTATGTAGTCAGTGCAAAATAAATAGCAGACTTGCTTATCATCATCACGGTGGCATCCGCAAATGTTGGTCTAGTCAGTGTTATCCTTTCTGAGCGTCAGGTGGCAATTAGAAATTACTTAACCTACTTGTTGTGTTAATAAATTTCCCTTTTGTCACTTGCGTGATGAATCGATTTTTCGTGTGCTTTCGTGCGATCTATGCTCTTTGCGTGACCAGCCAATGAGCGCGTGTGTGGGCGTGTTGTTATATCATCCCACTTCCTGTTTGCGAAATGTATTTGTCTCACAGTTGTTTGCTCATTCGCTCTGTGATTTTGATGAATAAGCACGCTTTTGTCAGCTCTGCAAATTTAATTTTCCCACCCTCCCTCCCAAAAGGAGGCCTTTGGCACAATGTACATATGGGCTTTGCTGTTTATTCCCATATTTGGTATCGTTATTATTTATACATTCCAGTTGATTTGGCAGTTGTGGTTTTTTCTTTCAATGTAAAGAAGTACTTTACAATCATTTAAAATTGTAACCGTTGATATGCATTATTTATTCAACAAGTATTTGTACAAAATGTAATGCAAATTGTGCGTTTTCCCACAAAGGAGTTAAAATTTGGTTTAAATTATTTAAGCCAGTATGAAATTATGGAATTTTATTGTTGGTACTCATTGTATGTACATGTAACAAAAAGGTATCGTTAAATTTATGCAAAGATCGTAAACAGGATCTTGGAGTTGTTCCTACATCATTAGTCGAATAGTGAACGCAAAAGCGGGTGGGTGAAATAATCTTTCCATCCTCGTTGTAAAAATGTACGTCCTGTTTAAATCTGTTTTCAGCCTTTTTGTAATCAAAATTTGTGTAATGCAATTTTAAAGGGCGACAATTGCATGCCTACCCTTTTAAACTTGTTATAAATTCGCGGTTCTGCGTTAATATGGCTGTTGTGTCTATGTCAATTCAATTCAGTTTTGGTTGGGTATAGGGTTCATTCCTTCCACGTTCGTATCGTATGCTTTGTAATTAATTCTGACGTCAGCCCTTAGTACAGTTTGTGGTCGTGTCTGGGCTGGATGGGTAAACGTTCTTACCATCCGCGTTATACAATGTAGGTCAGAAATTCGTACTAATTATATTGCAAAATTATTATATCGTTTGAATTGTTTTGGCGTATGTAGTCAGTGCAAAATAAATAGCAGACTTGCTTATCATCATCACGGTGGCATCCGCAAATGTTGGTCTAGTCAGTGTTATCCTTTCTGAGCGTCAGGTGGCAAGTCAGTGTTATACTATTGTTGTGACACATTGTTCGATGGCGTCTTTATGTAACAACTCATCAATATATAACTGATTGTATGTAGGCTCATCGTAAATATGTAAATTTCATATTCTCCTTGGTTACTTAAAAATTTTCAAAAGAAAACTACCATGACCCTATTGTATCTACGCAAAATACTCATTGAATCCCCCTATAGATATTTCATAATTGAAATCTCCTAACCATTGAAACAAATAATACCTGGTTCATAATCTTATGCCCGGATAATATACAACAAGACTGTGTGGTTCCTACAATCGTTTAACTTGATCAAATACTTCGGGCTTATATTACACATGTACGTGACTGTAACGCAGATAAAAACATCCAGAGCAAGTATTATCTACGCCATAAATGCGAGCGATTCAACGGGTTTCAATGGTAAGCTTTGACAGGCTATAAGTGTAATCTGACAGAAAAGATAGATAGATATATGTGAGCGCTCCATTACACTGGTATGAAGGTTTGTTTTATTATGTATCTTAGGGTCTTAGAACAAATAGAACTATTTAATTAAAGGAAAACCGAACAGTTCTGATCACAACGACGACTCTCCTGGTAACATTTTTTCTGCTGCTGTTTTATTTCAAAATGTATAATAGCGTTCAATGAAAGTATCGCATCTTCACTGTACACCTGATTTACCCCGGATTTATTAAAATAGACATCTACGTTATACCTCCAATTTTCTAACAATATTGGGTGTTATATATGCATATAAATCCAGATCAATGTCAGTACTCATATCGACTTCAAATGACATCGGTAACATCTTCTCAAATCATTTATATACACAGTGATATTATCGAGATGTAAATTTTATGTGGTTTGATGGCCAGAATGAAGATAAGTATGGAATGAAATATCATGAATAAACATCACTGTTTATCCGTTGAAATCTAACTCGAAACGATTCTGATAATATATTCAAAAATCATAAATTGGTTCCAGGGTTTCTGTGTATAGTAGATTTAACTATAATATGCATCACTTACCTAACATTAATTTATAAGATTTAGACGGTTGAATTGGTAATTAATAATGAAAGAGGACACTGTGTATTGCTGTTATTGACGAATGTGGTACTTATTGACCTGAAAAGTCTTTATAATTGAACCAAATGGTCTTTGACGCCAGTACTGCTGCCTATCACATTAAAACGAAACGCAAGTTATAAGTTTATGTCGGGGTTAATTTACGTGAATCAAGTATACCTTTACAGATCGTAATACTTTAATGATAGATATCACATCACTTTCATAGCTTCATAACACATAAAATATCGATAAACAATAAAAGAACGACATGTAAACCCCAGATCAGTTCTCCATTAGGTAGGCGAAGGCAGGAGTCATGGGAAATACATATTGAACACAACAGTGGAAAAAATAACAGACAACCGTAAAAGGACCTGCCTTGCAGTAAAATAATTATATTGCACGTTGAGAGTTAAATAATTGACTCATGTGGTTTCCTTGTGAGCATAAGAAATTGAAGATGTTGTCCCGGATTTTGGTTAAAAGTAGTAGGGTAAATGCGCAGTATAGTTATTCCTCTACTAAGATTGTCGAGAATATATAACCACTGCTATACCTATATCGAGGGCAACCAACTCATACTAGAAATCATTGATTTGGATATCAGCAATAATCTTGTATAGAACGTTCTTCATTCCACCTGTCTCCTTCTCTGCAGTGACATCAAAGTTGATTCCAGTGCGCCCCACCGAGATTCGTCTAATACAGACATTAACATCTCGGGAACATCCATAAAAGTACACTTTCACATCTTATTTATTTGAATCACAACTGTTCTTGTTACTAATGGCTCTCAAGCATTATCTAAATGTGTATCTGAACCAAAGATCACATTTGTTGAGTCATTAAATTCATCATTATTATGATGTCTTGTAAAATGATGTAATGTTATTTGTAACGATGCGATGCGATTTAATAAATATGCTATAACGTAAAGACATCGTAGCCTAACGTTTATGTAGGAATTGAAACGTATGCACGTACAAGGAGAGTATAACTGCGAGCATTTCCACCGTACATACTTCTTTAATAAAGCTTTTTTCAGTAAATGCTCATCTTTTATTTCTCTATGCGTAAGAACAATATCATCATACTAATAATAACAAAATGTATTAATACCTACCCGCACATCTGGAATCGCGTGATATTTATTTAATTGCTGTTAGTTTAAATGGCAATATGATCTACTTATAGGTTGAAGAACTTTCATCCGTTCATCGGGATTTCATTAATATTTAGTCGTCATTGAATCTCCGTATAGTCTAATATTAATCTGAATCTGTAGTAATACTGTTCAATAGGATAAAAGCGAACAAGAACAGATAATACACTAATTTGTATGATTTAGTTCAGTTTACAGTGGTGCTCCAGCTATGCTCTAAAGTCTAAATGCTTTGCCTATTGTCTCTATTTGTTATGTCACTTTAATAGGTCATTGTGGCCTTTTTTGACCCGGGATAAACTGTGACGAGCGTAGCAGGTAAGATGGATTGTGCATCGTCTGACTGGACGCATGTGTATTCAAAAGTCTCGTGCGTACCACTTCATTAGTCTTGCGCTCATAAATTATACACAATATCACATATTTAGAACATACTGAATTACAATATGGAGGATCCAAGGTATTGTCATAATTCTCTGGATTGTTTATAGGGATATAAATGTTTTCACAGTTATATTAATTAATATATTAAATTATTAACCTTTGAATACGACTTTGTTTCCTCCAAGTTCCTCGCTTTCAAATGAAACACTAGAGACGCTTGAGCAATAACAATTAGTCACATTTCGGCATGTATTTGTTTTAGGCAATGTGATTTGACATTAGCTCATATGGCTAGGGTTACAATATAAAAGCAATATGATTTGATGTGTACCATATTACGTATGGTTAAAAGCAGTAGTAGGGAACACATTTTCAAATAAGATGGTTGTGCTGGACAAAATAGAATGCACGAATTGGAATGAAAAAAATATATAACTAAATAGGAAGGTGAAAATATATCTACACTGTCTCCTATCTCATGGTTTATACCGTTACAATAATTTATATGCATTTAGGTAACACTTCACCGAGACTTTAAAGCATATTTCTTTGGGATTGTACTCATGCCATTTACATATGGGACGCATTCAATAAATGGTTTGAAACCAACAGCAAGTTTATATTGCTCTTGACTACAAGAAAATACTGGTTGGCATTGGCACAGGAAAAGACTGTAGTTCATTAATTAATTTATGTCTAATACTTATCAAGAAGGTTATCTATGATAGCAGATTTCAAAATCGAATACCTTCATTTCTGGCATCTAAATATTTAATTAAATTCCATTATGAACTTGAAAAACAAGTTAGCAACAACACAATGTATAAATTCATTGATAAATGGAAAAATAAGAGAAGTTTTGTGAAGAGTAATATTTGGGTAACGTTAAACTTATTGATGTGCTTATTCATGTAACACAGGTGTGTACTGTATGGGTTTTTTCAAATATTTTGTGTTTTATTGTAATTTTTATATGTTTCTTGAGCGGAATACTAATATATATATAAATTGTTTTAGGTAAAACCTTGTGACATCTGATATAAAGAAATGGTTTATTAATGTATGATAAGATATATACGATGGATTTCTAACTCCAGATTAGCAAGTATGAGTAATAGCAAATGAAAATACAGAATAATTAAATCCCTGCAGTTCTATGTAAACAATATATACCTGAAACGTGAATCTTTCAAATTGTGTTATTTGTTCAAGTACCTTATTATCTTATGTTTCACATCTCAGCAGCCCTATATACTTGCCGGTGGTACGGTATTAATGATATTTTAATCTTTCAATGGATACCTGAACCGTGACTCTTTCAAATTGTGTTATTTGTTCAGTACAATATTAACTTATGTTTCACATCTCAGCAGCCATGTGCGTGCCGATGTTACGGTCTTAAACTTGTAGCGGTGATGATATTTTAGAATCTTAACCCTCTTCAGAGGAAATCAAATACAAATGGTGTCAGACAACAAGACAAGGAGCGATACTGAAGGTACTTAAAGAATATAACTTGTTGAATGAAATCTGATATTGGCATTTGAGGTTTAAAGATAATTGAATGCTGCTTTTATGCATTGACTGAAGCAAAATTGATTAATTAGATTCTTCGGGCCTTTGTTCATACTATTTCTAAGAATGTCGTGTTGGTTCTTTGTTCAAACGTTCGGTTACGTTTCATTTGATTATTATTAACTATCGCTTAATTAAGAACTGATATATTTTATATGTATCAAACAGTAGTAATAATTATACAAAATATTGATGTTTACAAATTGATCACGTTGATTTTGTAGCATTATTGCAACCCTGGATTTCACTCCGAGGTTGTTAACTCAGCGATCATCAGGCTATAATGACTAGTATTACGCTATGGACAGGAAAATATTATTTGATATAATAATGATGTTGTCATAGAACGAATTAATTTGAGGGATTTTGTACTGTGAGACACGTGTCATGCAGACTATTCAAGCTGGTTCTTTATTTCCATTTAAATCTGGATGTGGATCTAGATGCTTTGAGTTTTCTGACATGGGTGATTTTCATTACAACGATCAAGTCAATAAGTTCAATTTGATACGGTGTGGCTATATATCAATATTATAATTACTCTCATAAACGTTTACCGTCTATGTTTCGTCTAAGAATATTCACTCTATAAAATAATATACCGAGCCAGGATCTAACCGTATTGAATAACAATTAGATCGCATTGCAGCTTGAAGCCCCTCCGGATGCGTGGATCGTTTCTAATACATTGTGTGCAATACGTGAGTGACTCTGTGCCAAACAGCGACACAGATGTGCATTAGCATTTACCTTACATTAAATGACATGGGATGCGATTCGAAAGTTGCAGATGGTACGATTGTCAGATGAAGCCAATTTCTAAACAAAAATGTTGATCGACCGAAATGCTGTATTTTGTTGTTTCTTGTGCCATACAAGGAAATACTTCATCGGGTCCTACTTAAAGTCTTTTTCGTTTGATTAATTATCCAGATTATTCATACGGTATGATTCTACCGACGAGCGTAAACTTAGCTTGTTAATCTGTATTGAGAATATAATACATATATCAGGAAATAAAGGAACCATGGTCAACCGATAATACGAATAAGATATTATGTCATCGGTGCCCTTCTTTGCCACAAATGAAAGAACACATATCTTCGGGTGTTCATCTTTAATAAACCTCACCTTGAAAACCTATTAACCAGAACACAATTGATCGAGTTATTTAAATAATAATAAAAACAAGAACATTAGGTTATGTCAAATCAGAGAAAGTAGCATTGCTGATGTATCGACATTATTAATGCAACTGAAACTAGGCATATGCATTATGAACTAAATCATATGACAAAATAATATCACGGATCACCTTTATGCTTATACCTTTGACTTAATACTTTCATTGATTTATGTAAACGAGTATTTTTACGTATACTGTACGTACTTTATATTTTGACACCGCTATATGATATTCATGAACAAGTATATGTCAAAACACTTGCGGGTTGGTGGTCGGGGAGGTAAAAACAACGATGGCCACTAGTTAGTATAGCTTAAACAATAAATATTGAATATCCTACATTCTTAAACTATTTTGTCAGTGTTATTGCGCTATAACGGAATAAAGCTAATCTGAAATTAAAATATAAAATAATACATACATAGCATATCGTCAGCCTGCTTCGATAATTTTTTCTAGTTTTGAGAAAACAACAAGAATAGGAAAGGTGAGTTAGGCAGTTATCGAAGCAGGCTGACGATATGTTGAATAGCACCATGAATAGTACAGGTGAATTCCAACAGGAGCAGTACATGAAATGTGACTTGTTACTAAGTTAATATGACCCATTTTAAACATTTTACATAATTATTACAATCTGCCTAACTCACAATGCTGACTTAGGCAGAATTGCAATTTGTGCATTTATCAACACTTTTGATTTGTCAATGACTTAGATATTATTACAGCATGTGCATAATGCAATAAAGTCATGATTTATGCAAATAACTCAATTTGGCTGAAAAGTGAGTTAGGCAATTATCGAAGCAGGCTGACGATATGCAATTTATGAATGCTCAGTATGCTCTGTGTACATACATAGCATATGCACACAGCGTGAACTGAGTGTATACATGTGTTTTGGGTGGATAAATAACTCGCATTGAATAAATTCGGCCAATTCATGCTGCATGAATCAACAATTGATAACAGAAATATCACGATTTTGCAATCAATGAAAATAACAAGCACACGACCACAAATCTACTTTCCGCATTAACATCGTATAAGTCGTGCGTAAAAGTCACAAAATAGTCGTCATAATTATCTCAGTTCATATTTTATGCGAAATCAAACTATTAATCGCTGTCCATGCAACCCCAGCAAAAACAGCTAAGGATACCCAGATATGATATCAGTTGTCTTTTATTTCCTGGATAATTACTGACCTTGCCGTAGTGTTTGATCTGTTGCCATTTTGACTTGTATTGCAATGGAAGTCAAGAGTTGGTAAATCTACATTGCACTCCCATTTTGCAACGTAACTCTCTTGTGCAGAAATTATGTATAGATAAGTAGAGTAAACAAGTGCCAGATATACCTATTTATCAACCACACCCGGGTCATGGAAAGGGTTGAATTGTAAACATCTTCTTGTGAAATTTATTTTGAAAAGCTGTCTCGGCTCAACATTCTAACATTTTGGGGATTGGAGATTGGAGTAAGGGGGAGACTTACTTGAAAGCAAGTCGTGACCAAACAGTTTTCCATTTTTGTCACTCTTTTATAACTGGCTTTTTTGCATTGACATAACTATAGATACGTCCTTTGTACGGACGAGAAGGGCACATATATATAATTTTCAAGGCACAGGTCGATGTCTCAGTCGAACTAACAGACTACAGAAACTTCATGTGTGACGTTAAATGAGTATAACCATGATAACGTCAGGACCTCATTTTAACAGTGCCAAAGGAAAACTTCCCAAGTAATTACAATGAAATTGTCCTCTGAGAGTATACATATTTGGACCTGGGGGCTGTAGGATCGACCTTGTCACATTTTATACAGCGCCGATTTCCGGGCCGTTACATACTTCTAGCACGTTATTGTAAATTATTTAGCTGGAGACTATACTTACCACGCATAAAGCCCAAAAGCTGTTTTAACCTCTTTCTACGCGTTATGTATGGACAAGAAATGGCGATATATTAAATCAATTATTTGAAGGAAGTATGTCTCCTTACTTAGGTAATATCAATACTAAACATTCTATAGTTTAATCAGTTCAAAATTGGCGAGAAATATGCGGTTTTTATCTCTTTCCCAGTGCACCATGTTGCTTCATGCGTGCTTTTTTCACTTCTGTATTAATTCACTGCTGTAAGCAGGTTTGCCAATTTGGAACTGACTGAACTATAGTGATTTTACGCTAATACCATTTAATGCCGTGAAACAAAACAGCACACAGCAGACTTAATTTGCTTCAATCACGGAGATAATTCTCAGTGGCAGTTTTAGACCGTACATAATCAGAATCACGGAATGTTTTATCCTTATCTGTTTTTATTTTTAAAAACGTCTACTTACGGATCATATACTATAAATAAGATCTGTAGCACAGGATATCCAACACACCCTACTACTGTGAATGAACCCCCTCCAGTTTCATTATATGTCATTTCAATGGACTTCAATAATTAAGCTTGTGCAAAGAAAGTTATTTACCGACCATTAAAGTTATGTTTTAACATGGAATGGTTAGGAAGTAATGTAATCTTACAAAGTAATGTGCAGGGGAAAATACAGTCAAGTTCTGAAGATATTCCGCTCTCTAATACGGCTGTAAAGTTTCAATATACTGTCTGTGGCGAATATAAAACATGAGTCTTTCTCATTTACCTACATTTAGATTTGTACCAGATCATGAGGTCCCAAATAAAATCACTTAAAAGTGCAATTTACATGAGATTTATGTTTAGCAAATATTAGGTCCCCGTGGCTGTAATATTTTTCAAGAATTTATCGCTGACCATCTATTGGTAAATTAATATTTTGGTAAAAAATCGTATAAATGCCTCGTTGTACCAAAGTACATTATCAGTAGCAACCATTACGCCCACAAACATGTATACGGTACGATTCCTCATTCAAGGCAATAACCATAATGATTAGATAAATGTCCTAAGGGAAATTAATACACGTTGAAACGATAATACTACAGATTACACACGTCTAAAAATGTAGTCCATGGTTATAAATTAGCTGATCTTAGGTCCTCCGGGAATCGAATTCCGAGTGATTCATCCTCGACAATAATCTAGTAGAGGTCATCCCTGACCATCTTCTTCTATTTTTAAACTGAACTGAAACCGAACTGAATGGTAAAAAAGTAATGTAGAGTGTCTCAGAAAAAACCCGCACCAAATTTTCTATATCAAATGTCTAATATTTGTTTACATCGATAAGCAACTCAAGGCGACTCTCATTGAATACTGAAATGTAATACTACTTTGTATTGGTAACATAAATGTTGTTTTTACTTCAAACACAGACAGAATGTAATGGTAACCTTTATGGTAATGTAGTAGATCACGTGTTGGATAAATTAGACGCACATGAACGGTTTTAAAAGGCAACGTTGTTGGACAGTCCATACATGAACCCATATGGAGCTGCATTGCAGCAGCGTAACATTATACACGTGAACAATTTCCGAGCGTCTGTTAGTTTTACCATTATGCAAAACATATTTTTCAGAAACCTTTCCCAACTTTTAAAGTCTATCTCACGAATTAATGAACCAATACTAGATGTGTTTGTACTCATTGTATTGCAATTCTCATGTTGTTTCCAAATATGGTAATGAAGTTCAATAATGTTGACAGTTTGGAAACTTTTTAATTTGTTTGGAGTGTCGTCTTCTGACGCCTGCCGCATGGAAAGTGTTATTTAAGAACGAGAAACTAATTCATAACGATTGTCAAAGACAAACTATACACATCCAAAATGCACCCCATACACATCTCCCAAAACCGACCCCACGCTTTCCACATGCACATTCCACCCACCCCAACTCCCAACATAAACACACCCCACCCTTCATTCATGCATAAACACATTGCAGTAGTTACATAAGGCGATGTTTCATATACGTTTTAATTCAAAACATATAGCGAAAGGAAACAGAATTACTTTCTCAAATTTGAATTGATGATGACGAACGCAGATGCTGATGTGCAATTAGGTCAGCAAAAGAAAATGTATTGGTAAAGGTTTCTGGAGAGCACATCATTTTGTTGGGATTAAGGGGGTGTGGACCCTCAGCAAAGCCTCCGTAAAACTGCCGTAACTTCTTCAATATTAATTTAATCTTCATAAAAGTATACAGTTTTTTTGCTATGCAGTATGCAGGAAATGGTTCAATGCATCCAACCATGATAATGAAATTGTCCATTTTGGAAAAATTATAAAAACCACGTTTTTTGACACATTTTAGGTTCCGAAAAGATAACTCAAAATATATTTTGTTAAATGTTATCATACTAGTTTTATGATAATCCTGATAACATTCCCCAGGGTGCTTTTGTATAAGAAATAAGATACAATCGTTATGATACAAGATTGTCTATCTGAAAACACGCAGAAGAAGATGTTTGTTCGCTTTTGCACGTCCTGAAATAAATGTTAGGCGGTATATATCATTATCCTTTAAAATTAGTATAGACTTAACATGTCATGGTCCGAAGTTGGATCTTGAGGTACCATGCTACTCACTAGCACCAATGGGAGTGCAGCAATTCAATGGTTATTCAACCCATACGGCGTTGTATTGAGCAGCTAAAACAAACATTAAAAACGATGGCGAATTGGTTTATTTATTATCATATGCGATTCATCAATAATTAATTACCTATATAAAACATTGCTTTATGCACCAGCAGATATATAGATCACTTTTCAGAAGTCCGTTTACCCATTGAATATTGGTCGTTACGCTACCTTTGCAGTAAAAATCACTCTCTTGCTACAACACTGACAAACAGGTCACTGATAGAGGCGTGCTACATTTCACGGCAAAAGGCATCCGCTTGTTTTAACAGCATGTACGTGTTGCACGTGTCTCCTTAAGAAAGAGCTTTTTAACAATTTCCTAACAACTTCAAACTTGTTAGGAGCTTGAACCATTTCTGTCCCAACATTCCAAGGAGAAAGGGTATATATCTTTAAGGAACCATGCAACCTTAATATTCTAATTTCAATTCCATTAATTATTTCTGACAAAGAATGAAGTGTCAGGCCTATCCCACCAGATCCGTCCAATTCACTACAAATACTTATGTTTGAAGAACCATTTATACTTTCAACCTAGAGTTACCATTGATCCAAGAAACCTTTGACTACGTGATGTTCAAAACACATTGCGAACGTATCTTAGTGTTTTTATTATGTGTCCACTTTATTTACTGATTCATCTTTTAAATAATGACACTTTCTTATTTTCTGATGCTACTAATCTTAAAAGGTCTAATTGCGCTGTAAATGGAAATAATTTACGTACGATTCCAATATTCTGCCTCGTAAGCGTTGATTCTAGGCACACGTGACTCGTGACGTTCTGTTTTTCAGAAGAAAGACTGCAGATGTGAATTTATGTCGAATGGTTTATAACTTGTTTCGCTTTTGACGCCGCGCGCTGTGTTATATTTGCATGATCGAACATGAGTGTGGTAATTGATTGCTTTCATGGTTACACAGGGTTAGGAACGTTTCTAACATTTAAATCCCATTTATAAGTGTATCCAGGATACACTCTATGTTTAATTTGATATAGTAAAAGCACAGTCAACATTGATTGATTAATGTCAACATAAGTGGCATCATATAGGTTATGTTATTCGTCGTTTACAGTAAGCTAATGTATTTCGAATAACACCGAACGTTTTCCTATTTAAAGACGTAATATTAATGTTCTAAAACTTACGTTAATGATTCAAAAAAGTTAATACACATGGGATAGCTACCGTTTATGGTGTGAGGCTAAATCAATTTTGGTTTGTTTCTCAATTTGATTGCAATAATTATAATTTAAACATGATATTAATAGAGTGAGAGTTTACCTGCGGTTGACGAATGTAGACGTTTTAAACGTTGTCTAAACCATGCTAGCCATTTTCTAAGCTTTAATTGGCCAGACTAAAGTGGATACAAGGCTATTCATATACCTAGATAAAACTATATCATAAGCACTAGACGTCTTTAAACTCTCCAATGGTGAGTGCACGACGTGGTACAGACACGATACGTTAATCAAATTGTGATCAATGGATTACATTTACATTCGCAACATTTTTATAACGCAATAGCTACCTTGCAAACTGAATCCTATGAACTGATTTAAAGTAGCATACCCTCTTTCACCCATTTCCTATATCGTTCCAAATTATAGTTTAAGTAGTATTATATGTTGTATAGAATATTTTGCTCCATTATACTCTTTCATACAGTTATCAGCATACAAGAGGTATACATGCGTGATTAAACAGGAAATATTCATTGTAAGTAGCCGTCTTAAATATGACATGCAACCTTTTCATACTTCATATCACGTTGTTCGTATGTCCGGTATACATTAGTTTTCACGCTGCGTACTGGTAAGTGCCACGGGTTAAACTTTCCAATTAAGTCAAGTACCTTTGCATTTTTATTAAGGTTGTTCGTTATTTTCTTACACTAATTTTCTACCTTTCCTTTCCAAATATAGAGGGCCTATTGGATGGTTATACTAATTTCCCGTTGTACATTCTTTCTCTTTAAGATATACTTAATTTAAAAAGAAACCCTCATAAAGACCCTGAGCACTAAGTAATTAATTGTATATCTACCTCCTCCCTTCGATTCGCTAACATCAATGTCAGCCCCATGAAAAGTTCTGATTAAAGTGCTACGAAATCACGTAAGGGAGTGCCATGGGGTGTAGACAAGTAAACCATGTATAGCTTGGGTAATGACGGGAAGCATTCTGTCACTTTATATCAGGTCAGAATATAGGCATGCATTATACTCATATGTATGGGATATGGGATAATGACGGGAAACACTCAAATTCAGGTCAGAAATTAGGCCTATTCAATGACGTCATGAAACATGGCCGACCTCAAAATCCTGCCGTATTCGTCTGTATTGTGAAATATAGGCCAACATTGAATTTTCGCCATCCCCCTTAGGAGGACGAGGGTTAAGAATATCACTTGTTGAATGAAATCTGATTTTGACATTTGAGGTAGAAAGAGACTTTAATGCTGCTTCCATGCATTGACTGATGCAAAATTGATTAGATTCTACGGGCCTTTGTAATAATAATAAAGAAAGCCGTGTTGGTTCTTTGTTCAAACGTTCGGTTACGTTTCATTTAATTATTATTAGCTATCGCTTAATTAAGAACTGATGTATTTTATTTGCATCAAACAGTAGTAGACATACATAATACCAATTTGTACATAGAACGAATATGTTTTACGGATGTTTTACTGTGAGACACGTATCATGTAAACTATTCAAGCTTTCAGTTTATGATGAATAATGGTTCTATATTTACCTTTAGTATGTGAAACATATCTTGATGGTTTATTCTTGAACGTTGCAATGAAAGGCATGCTTACGGATGTATGTTCTTGTTAATACTGGTTCTTTATTTCGATTAAAATGTTGTCAAATGGTGGATCTAGATGATTTTAGTTTCTGACATGGTGGATTTTCATTACAACGATCAAGTAAATAAGTGCAGTTTGATAAGGCTCGGCTATAGATCAATATTATAACTACTCTCATAAACGTTTACCGTCTATGTTTTGTGTAAGAATACCTAAGAATGTTCACTCTATAAACTGATACAACGAGCCAGGATCTTACCCGCATTGCATAACAATTATATCGCATTGCAGCTTAAAGCACCTCCGGATGCGTGGATCGTTTCTAATACATTGTGTGCAATACGTGAGTGACTCTGTGCCATATGACGGAACAGATTCCCATTAACATTTACCTTAAATTGAATGGCGTGGGATGCGATTCGGAAGTTGCAGATGGTACGACTGTCAGACGAAGCCAATTTCTACACCACATTTTTGATCGACCGAAAAGTTTTCTTTTTTTGTTTCATTGTGCCATTTTCAGTGGCCGTTTGTTTCAGGCTCCATATTATTTATAATAATTTAGGCTGCCCCCTTTGGTGATGTTTCCACGGAGTTATATGTGTTTTAAGGAGGGGTGTTAAGGCGCCATATTGGCTGGTATAAAGGACTTATCTCTATTTTGTTCTTGAATAGTAGGAGTGCATCCGGAATTTCGTTAATAACCCTAACCCACCCGGTGGATTTTCCAACGAAATTTTTTTCAAGCGAAAAAAGCACACACAACAAGAGGTGCCACGCCCCGGGGTTTGAACCCACGACCTCTCGGTTGGCGGGCGGACACTCTACCAACTGCGCCACGGGGGAAGCTGTGCTGGGCGAGTGTATTCGCCCAGCTATATAGCCCGGGGCCATTATTTCAGACAAAAACCTCAGCGCCAGGTGGAACCAGGATGCTGGGAAATGGGATTTCATGGGATCTGGGGCTGTAAGGGTTAATATATAAATAAGTTTTATTTACGTACGCGATACTATGTAGAAAATGAAAAACAATTATTGCCAAATGACAAAGCAGAATCAATCCAAATGTAGCTTATGCAAATGGCAAAGGCGTGTACAGAAACCAATGACCTCTTGGACATATCGAGGGTTGAGCGCCAGAAGGCCTTTACTCAAAAAAGGCTTTTTTGAGATAATTAACTTTGAATATTTGGGACCCGTACAACACACTGTAGTACCCAACTCATACCTCTAATTATAGTCAACAATTGAGAGTGTTTATGAGTTAAGTCTTTATGTTCTTAACATCTGTGGGTTATATGGATTATTTTGGTACCAAAATTTCATTTTGAGTTGAGATGAGTTACGGCCTTCTGGCGCTCAACCCTTGATATACTGTACACGTATAGGGAATCTTACAGAAGTTGACCGGCCAATATGTTACCATAAATGAGTCCTAAAGGTTACACAAGGAAGAACTCCATAAACTACTTAAATCATTGATTCGGTAATCCATCGGAATTCAATAAGCCTTTTAAAAGACAGTACACATGTGCTGATATTGGTAAGCTCATAATGCCACTTCCAAGAATGAGGTCGTGAAATTGCACACATTGCCATCTTATGTGTGCATTGATTTGTCTTACAGCCACGTTATTTACGGTGTTGCTAGTCCTTGTCGGTGCACTCACAAATACTTTTAATTTAAAAAAAAAAATGTGCCACCGTAAAGTATTTTGTTACTAGAAGAACATAACTCTACTTTCGGTTGCCTTAATACAAGATATACACATTAAGTTTAAGTTCTGCCCAACAACATGTATGCCCTTCGATATTCAGGGTTTACCTAGATTAATATTTATCAAGGGAATAATTCATGCCAAGTGTATGGTGAGTGTATAGCCACATAATGGAAGGTTTTTAAGATTTAAAAACGTTTTCAAATTCCATGCATTGCATAGCAGATACGTACGAGGGTTGGACAATAAGTAATGAAAATGATCATGGTATGGGATGCATGGATGATTCTTTTGAGGGATAGTGTGATCAATACAAAGTATGAAACTTTGTCTTTCAAACAATACACTTTTGGATTTCTAAGTACGAACTATGAAGTCATAGCATTAGCTTAAAGTAAGTACACTTAGGACACTGCTAAATCAGTTATTTGGAGGGAATTTTGAGTTGTGTGTATAAAACACGTGGTAAGAAGATTGCATAACATGATACCAGAAGCAGGTAAATCCCGATTATTTTTTTGCATAATTAAGATACCTAAGACAATAACTTTAATCATTGTGTAATTTGAAATATGTAGTATAAGAGGAAAAGATAAGGAGAAGCAATTGAATAAAAAGTATACAAATATCAGTATTTCAAATAGCCCATTTTCATTTTAAAAAATCCAAGTCAGTGAATCACTAATGTTGCGGAAAATCAAATAAATTAGGAAAAATCCAACAAATTAACCAGTTTTGGCGATTCCATAGGATAGGTAACTTATTATTTGAACTTATTCATATGAAACCTACAGAAAATATGCGCATGCGCAGATAGCAGATAATTTCGAACTGGGCCAAAAATGGCAAAAATCTTTGAAATTTGCCGGATAAAAGCTTACTGTGCCTTCAAAATCTAATCAGAAACATTGAAAAATGCATAAAATCAATGTGTTTACTTGTTATGATAATCAAAATGAAGATATACAATAATCTATCAATCAAATAGGGCTGCCACAACCTCTCTTATTACTAATATCTTAAGTGCTACTAGATGTGTTTTGTTAAAGTAATCGTCACATAATTCCAACGTTTTGAGGAAATGTTATAATCAGCTCCTTTTGAAATTCCCACTATTATTGCTTTACATCCCACAACAATTTATTCAATTATAATCCCTCCATTGTTCTTTATCCTTTTGTTGTTTTCTATGGTTTATTGTTGCGGATTTTCCTTAATAAACACGTATTTGAGATGGTCCCTTCTTGTTTGTATTAAGGAATTCAGATCTAAAAAAGAAAGTCAACCAGAGATCATTGTGTGTTCTTACTATTTCCCAAGTGCTATCTGTTTCTATGCTTGAATTGTCGAGATATACGCAAATATATCCATCAACCCATATTTCAACCTATTACATATCCAGACAAATGTTGACGGATTTCAGGCAGTGTCCAAAGTGTACTTACTTTAAGCTAATGCCATGACGCCATCACTATCTGTAAATAGAATAACTCATGCATTCATACCATGATCACTTATTTATTGACCATAATCCCCGTATGTCAGGCAAAAGTGATTATATATCATTAAAACAAATTACACGAACACGGCAACATCATCTCATTTGTTTTTGATATTTCAAATGTCACGATTAAGTTAAAAAAATGCACACTGTGTAATGTAATAAAATTAGTATACAGTTATCGGTCTTCTGATATTCATATATCGTAAAATGTAGCTTACTTGTTTTGTAGAGATCAATAGCGGCAATAAATTGACTGCATGGCCTTGGGGTGTTATACCAAATTGAAAATTTAATTTGTTAGCGTAAGCAGGTCTCAAAAGATCATACAAGTAAATACTTCATCGGGGCCTACTCAAAGTCTTTTTCATTTGATTAATCATCTAAGTTATTCATACGGTATTCTACCAACGAGCGTAAAATTAGCTTGTTAATCTGTAATGAGAATATAATACATATCTCAGAAAACGGATGAACCTTGGTCAACCGATACAACGAATAAGCTATGATGTTATCGGGGCCCCTCTTTGCCACAAATGAAAGAACACATATTGGGGTTAATAATCTTCGGGTGTTTGTCTTTTTGTCTTCTTTTTTTTCAACTAGAAAATCTATTTATCAGAACACAATTGTTCGCGTTATTTAAACATGAATTAAAACCAAACATAGGGGAGTAACTTATCAGAGAAAGTAGCATTGCGGATGTATCGACATTAATACAAAGGAAACTAGGCATATGCATTATTGAACCGTGTCATATTATGACCAAAAACCTGTCACGGTTCATCTTTATGCTTATACCTTTAATTTACTTTCATTGATAATGTTAACGAGTAAAATAGGTAAGCAAGATAACTTACCCGCAGCGAAGAAAATCGGCCAATTTATGCTGCGTCAATTAAAACATGATAAACATAACTATCATGATTTTGCAATCAATGAAAATAACAAACACACGACCACAAAGTCGTGCGTAAAAGTCACACAAAAATCGTCATGATTATCTCAGCTCAGTTCATAATCAATGCAAAATCAAACTATTAAACGCTGATATTTACTATACAATGTTCATACAACCGCAGCGAAATTAGCTTAAGATAACCGGAAATGATATCAGTATTTGAATTTTCTTTCGTAGTGTTTGGTCTATTAGTAACTTAATTACTTGTATTGCAAGGGAACCCAAGAGTTTGAAAATTTACATTACGCTCCCATTTTGCTGTGTAACGCCCTTGTGGAGAAATGATGTATAGAAAGCAACCGAAAAAAAAATACATTGTTAAATATTTATCAACACTCCAGTGTCATGAACATCTAGTAACGCTCGTAACAGTCACTTGTCTAAAGTGTATTGTTAAAGGTCAATATCATACATGGCTTTTGCAATATGGGTCAATTAGAGTCTATTGGTTCCATTATTGACTCATGAGTCTATTTAGTCACCGAGTCAATAGAGTCTCAATAATCTAAGTGGAGAGGAAATGAGTACCATGATAATAGAAATCGGACATAAAGCGAGTGTCAAAACCATTTTATGTCATTAGTATATCATTGATATGCTTTCCGAATTCGATTTCCATGCAATAAACTGGTGCAGTTATAATTTGGAAATTATTATAGACTTGGCCCAATATCGTCAATTGGTATCCAATATCAGTATCCGTTCAATTGGTAACATCAGTAATCAGTATCGGTGCCCAGTCATTATAGGCAACTTCGGTACCTAGTATCACTAACCGGTAAAATGCCAACATCGGTATCCGGTATTACTAACCGGTAAATTGCCAACATCGGTATCCGGTATACTTGTAAGATATGCAATTACATCTCACGCATACATTCTGTGACTTTATTGTTGAATCAGTTGTACTATTTGTATCGATTAACTACCGTTCGTAGGAGTCGTTTTCATTCTCTATGATCACGATAGACCTTTTGAAATTTCCAGCAGGCGTATATATGGGGGGGGGGGGGGGGGGGTGTAATATTTCGCTGTCGGCTAAAAATTCTTTAATGCTGGGGATTGGGGATTGCAGTAAGTGGGAGACACGTATTTAAAATCAAGTCGCGACCATACAGGTTTTGCCTTTTTGTCTCGCTTCAATAACTGGATTTTTGTTTACTTTAACTTCATAATTCATTGACGTAACTAGGAACGTCCTCTGTACCAACGAGAAAGGCGCATATATATTGCAAGGGACAGGTCGACGTCTGAGTCGAATTTACATACTACAGAAACTTCACGTGTGTCGTGTAATGAGTATATCGTCAGGGCCTCATTTAAACCAGGCCAACGGAAATCTTCCCAAGTAATTACAATGAAATTGTCCTCTGAGAGTATACATATTCGGACCCGGGGCTGTAGGATCGCACATTTTATACAGCGGCGCCGATTTCCAGGCCGTTACATACTTCTAGCACGTTATTATAATTTATTTAGCAGGAGACTACTATACTTACCACGCATAAAGTCCAAAAGCGGTTTGAATTTTGTTAACACGTTATGTATGGAAAAGAAATGGCGATATATTTTAATCTCCAGAATTATCAATTACTTGAAGGAAATATATTTCCTTAGTAAATATCAACACTAAACTTTGTATAGTTTAATCTGTTCCAAAATGAATTTGAGGTTAAATGACATTTGGAGATTGTAATGCACTACTATTTAAGACCCTTGTTATTCCATAAATATGTCATATATACCATCGGGCTGTTTTTGTAACGAGTTGTATTGCACTTTTAGGTCGACAGTTTGTTAGCACCACGCAGATTTCTCTTATGTACACCACCTCGGGTAGGTGGAATCCAACCACTGAATTTCTCGGATTTCATGAATGAATTAAAAAATTCAAGCAAGACAAACTATACACATCCAAAATACACCCCATAAACATCTCCCAACACTGACCCCTCGCTTCCAACATACAAATCCCCACCCAACATAAACACACACACCCTTCATTCATGCATACACACATTGCAGTTACATTAGTCGCTGTGGCATATACGTTGAATTCCAAAAATATATAGCAAAAGGAAACAGATTGCTACTTTCAATTATTTCTCACATTTGAATTGATGATGACGAACGCAGCGCAGATCCTAATGTGCAATTAGGTCAGTAAATCAGCAAAAGAAAATGCAATGTTAAATGTTTCTGGAGAGAACATCATTTTGTTGGTTTGTTTCTCAATTTGATTGCAATATACTTTAAACATGGTATTAATAGAGTGAGAGTTTACCTGCGGTTGACGAATGTAAGTAGACGTTTAAAACTTTGTCTAAATCATTCTAGCCATTTTCTAAGCTTCATTTGGCCTGACTTAAGTGGATGCAAGGCTATTTATATATCTATATCAACAATATCATAAGCACTAAACGTCTTTAAACTCTCCAATGGTGAGTGCACGACATGGTACAGACACGATACGTTAATCAAATTGTGATCAATGGATTACATTTACATTCGCAACATTTTGATAACGCAATAGCAACCTTACAAAATGAATCCGATAAAATAATTTAAAGTAGCATACCCTCTTTCAACCATTTCCTATATCTTTCCAAATTATAGCTCAAGTGGTAAAATATGTTGTATAGACTTTTTGCTCCATTATACTCCTTGATACATTCATCAGAATACAAGAGGTATACATGCGTGATTAAACAGGAAATATTCATTGTAAGTAGCCGTCAGAAATATGACATGCAACCTTTTCATACTTCATATCACGTTGTTCGTATGACCGGTATACATTATTTATCACGTTGCGTACTTGGTAAGTGCCACGGGTTAAACTTTCGAATACAATCAAGTACTCTTGCATTAAGGTTGTTCAATATTTTCTTACAATAATTATCCAACCTTTCCTTTCGAAATTAATAGGGGCCTATTGGATGATTATACTAATTTCCTGCCATACAATCTTCTCTTTTAAGATTACTTAATTTGAAAAGCAAATCAATGTATTTTACCGATTTGATTGGCTTTAAAGGTAATTGGTTTTGAATCTTGAGATGTACAAGAAACCCTCATAAAGACCTCTGAGCACTGAGTAATTAAATTTATATTCGAGGGTCATTTCATAAGTTCTACCTCCTCCCTTTTAACTTCGCTAACCTCATGAAATTTATCATAATTATAGTTCTGAATCTTATCTTAGTATATGATTTTGACACCTGTTTCAATTTTTATCTGATACGGAGAAGAGATTCTGTACGCAAGAAACGAAACTAATTTTTTCGTTGCTCCGTGTTTTTGATTATGTATAAGAGCAGGGTTTTAATACAATGAATATATTTAATAATAAAATGTTGTATATCTTATATAAATAAGATTTGAAAGTATTGCTTTGCAAACAAGATGATATTTAGTATATTGAAATAATTTGTTGTCACAATGCCATGCCACAGTGATGCCTCGTACATTAAATCTTAAACTTTATACTCACTTTTTTCTTGTTTGCAACCTTCAAAATAGTTACATAGATAGTCAATACTAGACCTGTATATAGAATATCTCCCAGTTCCTATGAAAACGACACCAATAGGTAAAGTCTTGTCTCTCAGCATTGCCAAAATGATAAACACTTTATATATAAAATTGAGCCAAATTATTGTGTCGGTCATTGGAATTTACAATATTACAGCAGTCGTATATCTGTCAGTTAATTAAGCCACAATATACTATAGAACAGCTAGGGCTATCGGTCTCTTTCTTCTAAAACCATTTTTAAATTACGTGATATATCCGCAGTAATTCAAATTAATGTCCAATAGAGCTGCCATTAATCATTTAGAATTGTTTCTATGACATTCGGAAGTGGCAAATGCTGCTGATTTTAAGTTAAATGGTTGCTGCAATTCGTGGCGATGAAAGGCTCATTACAATTGTATCATTTGATTTTAATTTAAATATAAGATTTGAGAATTCATCGCTGGAAGGCATTCTTTCCATGGTCTAAGTCTAAGTTTACAATGAACTCGATGCACTCACAAAAACAATTTAATATTTGCCGATCAATTTGTATAATGTACAAATTCATATCAAAATCATTTACAAAATGTTATACAAGTGCTCCATCCACCTGTCGTCTGGAAACTTAAATTTTACAATATGGATATAGAAAGCGAGAACTTATATATTAAGATGACCTCCTAATAGACTTACAGATTAATTTATTTCATTACTGGAATTCTGAAACATTCATAACTCATCGATGTCGACTTAAATTTCCGTGGCAACGATGCTTCTCATGATAGCATAACATACTGCATAATTGTATTTATTATGTTTTATAGTTCTTCTATGAGAATGCGATACAGTTTATCTCGTGTCATTGTCACCTAATCCTACAGTCATCTGTTATAATTGATTAACAACATAACCAGCTCCGTCGGGTCTACTGCAATTGCTTGCCGGCGGCTGTCGGTTAAGCGCTTTCCCGGAAACCAGCCCTCCTCAGCTGCAGTAACTGCAATTTCATTCCCTGGATCTGTTCACTTATCCATCTAAATAAGTGAAGCTTAATCATTTTAATAAGGACTAACGTGCCACGCTCTATACCTGTATATTACTTGATACACCCCGAGAATGGAGACTAAAATGGTAGGACTTGCAGCACCACAGAACATCATTTTAGCAGCCATTTTGGATTTTGAACTATGTTAACGGAGCAAAAATACTGAATTTGAGTTACTAGTGGTCTAACACATACATCCCATCGTTAAAACTATATTTTTATTATACAATTCGGTTGATATTATGCTATTTTATGGAATTTTGACCACTTTTTACCATTTTTGGCCATTCATTTGGCGGCCATTTTGGTTTTAAAGTATGTTAACAGAGCAAAATTACTAGATATGAGTTTCTAGTGGTCTAATCCATACATCCTATTGTTAAAACTATACTCTGATCATACATGTTGGTTTATATATGCCAATATATGAAGTTTTTACCATTTTTGGCGGCCATTTTGGCGGCCATCTTGGATTTAGGTGTGTTAATAAAGCAAGTTACAGGCCAATAATATCAAAATGTGTTTCAATGGATTCATTGATATTAAAAACCATACCTTTGCAGTTAAAATATTTGTAAAATAATAATGAGAAGTCAAGATATTGTCAAAAATAAGGTTTTTGGCGACCATCTTGGATTTACGGAATAAATGCCTTTCGCCTGCTTAGAGTTTATTAGACTTTTGATATGTTGTTCCAGAGACCTTTCTAATAACGAAACTGAAGAAAAACCTTGTGTTGCAATTTGTGGTGGGTCATTCATTAGATTGACTGGACTATTAGTTTAAGCTCCATTTAGAGCATGAATTATCACACAAACCTAATCTCAGTTGGTTGTGTAGGAATCTCCTTCTGATGATCAACAGGGGAAATTTGGGGTCTTGTCTTTAAATACCAACTACCAAACGTGTTGTTGTTTTTTGCTAGCCACAACGTGTAGGTAGCTAATACAGCCGCTCGTGATATCGCGTCCAGAGCCTTCTTCAATTGTCTTAACAGTTCTGATACAATGTTAAAGGAAATATATATTATCTTTTGTTAGCAAGATAATTATTGATCGCAGGGTTGATGTTTATTGCATATTTAGCTATACACATAATGCATATCGCTAGGAAAGCAAGATGATCTAAATATTGTGAAGGTTGATTTGATAATTGATAATGAAAGCAAACAGAGTGTATGGCTTTTAACGACTAAAGCTACCATGATTGACCTCAAATATAAATAATTGGACCGAATGGTTCATGACGCCAGTAAATGTATTGCTAGTAGACTATCACTTAAAACGAAGCACAAATTATAATAAATGTATGTAGTGGTTAATCTTCGTGAATCTAGGTAATTATAATTCTAACTGCAGATCACACCAATGTACTCAAGGGTAATTTGCGATAAAACAATTTTTACTACGCACATCTCAAAATGGAAAAATGGAAAAGTAACAATGCATCAACATAATGGTTTCAATAGTGATTATAATATAACAGAATTCGACAACATATACTTGCGAATTATTTGCTCTTGCTTGATGTTTGTGTAAGTGCTAAAGGTCAAAATAGACAATTTGATCGTCTTTTACCATGTTTACGTATTGAAATTAATTAACCTTAATCGGTACCTAGTTACCGTTAATAATGGTCTTCATTGGATCTAAGTCTGAAACTAGAGTGATTTGTCCAGCACGTTCGGTAAAAAAAAACAAACAAGAATAGGTTGTGCGTTTATATCTGCGGGCAATAGGTCTTCAAGTGGCGTTGCAGCTCTGCTTGAAATGCTTTACATTTTTATTTTCCTGATTCGTTACTAGCTTGGGCAACATTATAACATTGATGGTTATTGCAGATTTCTGTCCGGCATCTACTTTCCAAATTTGTTTATTATGTAATTAAAACTCTTCCTTTTATCACAACCTAGTTTTAGCGGCTATGTTAAAAAGATGAAGTAACCATCTATAGTTTTTCATTTTAAATTAAAATGGTGGGAAAATGAGGTACAGCTTAAAAAACTATCGAATTACATTAGGCAAAATAAAAAAACATGTTTAGCGTCCTGACTTTGTTCAAAAAAGGAAGAAGGAGCCCCTTTTTATTTGTTCCCACTTTAAGTAAACAATTGCCCTAATTAGCGATAAACATTGCGAACCTAAAAAAGGAAGAAGCCTCTTTAAATTGTTTTTATTTCATGGTTCTCAGGGGTTGGTCACCACAAAAGTTACTTAAAATGCTCTATAAGGAAGAAGCAAAGCTGTTACAAACATCCCAAACTCTCAAACACCTAAACAAAAAATAGGAAGCAGGAGGGGACGCTAAACAGGTTATTTTTTATTTTGCCTAATACGCTTTATATATACAAACAACAACAATTTCATGATTCAATGCACACATCAAGGTCAAAATGCTGTTTCAATCCATGCACAATCGTTTGCTATTTACCCTGTAGTTTTACCTTAACCTATAATAAGTAAAAATTGCTTCCAAATGAAGATCTTAAACTTTCCAATCTAAGCAATGCTTACGAGTTTCCGATCTTGTAAATACTGGCTCTTTATTTGCACTCTAAAGTTTGTCATATCGTGGATTCAGTTGAATATGTTGATTGACCTCAGGGATATTCATTACAAAGATTAAGTCAATAATGTTGCTTAGATAAGCTTTGGCTTTAGGTTTGTATTATTCATACTCTCATAGATGTGTACCCTCAGTGTTTAGTGAAAAAACACCTAAGCATATTCACTCGGTAATATGATACTTTTACAACGCGCCAAGAACTACCTGGCATTGCATACCAATAAGATCGTACGACTGCTAGATATACTTCAGGATGCGCGGATCGTTTTTAATACAATCTGTAGAATACGCGAGTGACTCTGTTTCATATTCTAGGACATGTGCCTATTAACAGTTAACATTTAAAATGGTTGGCATTGGATGCGCTTCGGAAGTTGCAGATGTCGTGACTGTCTAAAGTCAAAGTCTAAAGCAGATAAGCACTGACAAATTAACATTAAATACTTCATGATGAAGAGATTATGAAGACAAGCTCCCAAATTCAGGATATTAAATTGATGAAACACTTTTTCGACCCAAAATGCCAAATACTTGCGTGTTTTGGTGGCTCCGTTGTCAAGTTACTGGTGGCTATCAGTATTAGATAATCTTTATTCTCGTGGTATTTCTTAATGAAACCAGAATGGGGAGACATTATTGACCAAACGTAATGTCTTCTTGTGGTGTTTTATATATTATAGTACCATTTCTGGCGACCGCATGTTTTAGACTCCATATAATATTATTGACAATTTGGGCTAATTTGTTTTTTTTATCATTTTGTTAATGTGTTGTGATATATGAATTATTGGGGCAATTGCTACATTTTAAAGTGCTTCGAATGTGTTCCCGATGTTTGAGGCTCCAGTTTATATGATATAAGAAAAGTATGCGAACACGTAGCACGTTCACTTAGTTATATTAGGATAACGATTAGCCCCATATTAAAGGGGCACTGAGAGCTTGCCGAGAAAAATGACATTTTGAAGGGGAAACAAATGTTTCAATATATAAGGTACGTAGGAACCCTGAAGTGTAATAATTTATTGAGTAAGGGTTGAACGATGGCGCTGGATGGAAATTCGGTTAAAGCAATTTATGTGACAAGTGGTGCTGATAATTTCTATGTGATCTACATTGAAATTACCAAATCGTTAAGTTTTACACGACAGACGGCGAATTACGGTAAACGGTATCCGATGGTAGTTAGTATATGCCCAAGTATTACGTAGGTGCAAAAACACTCAACTACGTATCTCTCAGTACCCCTTTAATCTTGAATAGGGGATTTTTTTCAATTGTAATACCAAAAGTTGGCATGTGAACAGTGAACAACGAAAACAAACAAGTACAAAAGAAAACAAAATGCAAAACAATTCAGAAAGATTATCGAAATTAATTTTTTTTATAGAAATCAAAATCAACATAAATATAAACAATTATTGCAGCAGATATACAATAACATCAACAATATTTTTTTTACTGTTTTAGAACACACATAGAGGTCAAAGACGTGGGTGGTTAAGCTAAATGAACTTCAAAATGGATAGCTATTAACCGCAACATCTGCAGAATCCGAAACAAGTTCAAAATGTCTTAATAAAAATAAAAATAAAATGAATATGTTGTTTTAATATACCTCTTTTCATCACGTGATTAATTTGCAGCCGAGTCAAATCTGTTAATTATTCATCCCGACAGATTTTAAAATGTTCCTTACGTGAAGCGTAAGTAATTATAGACAAACTGTTATTTATCCTCTAATCCGTAAATCATTCAGTGATAATCTGCCATTCAATCTGAAATTCACTGTAAAATAATGTTTACACTCACTTGTAACCACAGAAAGAACTCTGTTGATACGGCAGTGCACGCATTCATTCGCACACTACTGTTTATAGATTGTATATGTCAAAATCTATTAACAAATTTTGTGATAATAATTAACAGTATAATTTTGCAGTTTCTAGAAAATCCTATTTTTACGACAACACAAATAACTGGGAGAAAATATTATACTATCCGATGAAGAAACAATTCAATATCGAAGTGTAAACCGATTATCACTTTATCAACTGGATCACGCTTTCAGGTGCGTGATCAAGTTACCAAGGAGTTACATGCTCACTTCGATAGTGAATAGCATGTTCGGCACGGACTCCGTTTTCAGCTTTAATTAATTTGTCTTACGAGGGAGCACCGGTACAGGGAAATTAACACTGTTCCCCCATTACAGTTTTAGGACAGATATCTGCTACGAAATGTGTGTCAGTGTCCAAAATTCTTCGAATCTTTTTAACATACAAAAAAGTACCACCATTATTGACTGGAGCACATAGATTTTCGTATTATCATAACGGCGAGGAATAACATAATGGAATTACAGCACTTAATCTCCTGGTAGTATAAATTAAAACCGTTATTTGCCATACTATCATAATTATATTTATATTTATATAGATTAACACTTTTAAAAGGGATGTTGGTATCCATGTTGTTATGATTATGCCCATATCGTCCGATGGTAAGATTCGTAGATATCTGCTTGAAAGATAAAACTATAAGGCGGGCATTACTATTGCAAGGGACAGGTCGGCGTGCCAGACGATTTTATATACTACAGAAGTTAAGGAATGTTGATGTTTTTGTGTGTGCCGTTATATGACTATAAAGATGGGGCCTCATTCAAACCATGCCAACGGCAAACTTCCTCTGCAATTACAATAAAATTGTCCTCTGGGCTAACGAGACTTACATAAATATTGCACGTGAAAAGTGTAACTACAAATGTAAGACATTTTCCAAACATATTTATTTAGACCCAGAGGCTGTAGGGGTCAGCCTTGTCACTTTATATATAGCCGATTCCCGGGCCATTGCACACTTCGAGCACGTTATTATTAATATATTTTGTAGAAAACTACTGCACTCTCTGCGAATAAAACCCTTATAATGCTATTTCAGTTTTTATACAAGTTATTGAATAGAAATATTGATACACTGAATTGCTCGAAGTAATTAATCTTGGAATGAAGTGTGTCTCTATAGAATATATCACATTTAACCGATTTTGCGCAAACATCCAACTAGTTCCATGACACAGAATATGATGTATTGTATACGTTAAATGATTTTCCTCAATCACGTAAATATTTCTTGGTGGCAGGATCAACTAATACAGATCTTTCTCGAGAGAAGAAATTCCGAAGGGAAATTGTGGCTTGTCTTTGTTTCCATTTGGTGTTCTCCGAGTTCCAAATCTGCGTTCTGTTACCCAATGTTTGTTTTGGTAAACTCTATGGACCAACTTGAACTTTTTTAACATCATATATGGTCTGATTTCGAGATTTTCGATCGGTACGAATTACTCGACACATACTCCTCAATGTTGGTACATATAACGAAAGAGCTGCTATTCAGACTATCAGAACCAATTGACAGTCGATCTGGTTATAATATTACATTAGCCCATATCCTTGGCCTTCTGAAAACGCTGGTCTACATTCATGTTTTAGGGCAGAGAATGTAACGGGATTAGTCTCATTTTAAAGCTAATCGTATACCCTGCAGATAAGTAGTGTAAAGATAATGACATTCTCGAAGAATGTTGCCAATAATATTGACATAAAAATCTTATTTTCTCAATTTTGTGAGTAAAAATGAAATTTCATGTTTTTGAAAAAGTCCCCTGGTTACGTAAACAATCATTTTATTGAGTCGTAACCTTTTCAAAAACTGTCTAACATATTCCACTTTGATGTTTCAAATGTCAAAAAGTACCTATTCACGAAGACAAGGTGCATTCAAGTTTGCGATCAGTGCGCATATAGGGTGCATTATAGTTAAAATTAGTAGGGTTTAAAGTCAAATTGAGGGCTGTGCTAAGTGATAATTAATAACAAGGTGTGAAGGTCAAAGTAGTTGATTTTCATGTTTTATGAACTAATGATGTTGTCATTGTTGAATCTTTAGAGATGTTATCGTATGCAATTTGGCATTACAGTGGGCACCTTTTCGTTTAATTTGGGCTCTTTTTGACCAATGTGGGTGCTTTTTCATCTAACTGAATGCTTTTCTATAGAAGAGAGCATTTTAAAGTAAAAATCCATATTTTGAGTGTAGTGAACACTATTCAAAGTTGGTCTGTAGATAAAATATATATTTAGCCATACCTAATGCGAGGTATTACGAGGGAGCTCCGGTATAGGGACATTTACACTATGCTCCCGAGAACAGATCAAACAGCCAATTTACCACTCAGTGTTGTCTAATGTTATGTTGTGCAGTCTAACACATCCCCCCACCCCAACCCCCTTATATGGCTGAATTTCCTCGTCATTCAAATAACTGCATCTCCGCAACGGAATGTCCGTTTGACTTCATTCAAAGACCAATTTTGTATGGGCTCTTTAATTTGATACCAACTTAAACCTGCAATTGTAAAGTTGATTTTTTACACCGATGTACCTACTTAATTGCACTGAGTATCTAAAACTACTTATGGACTAGATATCTACGACAGCGAATAGAATCTAGTATGATTCGACTTAATTTTGGCCTGTGCAAATAGGTTATACTGAAATTATAGAATAGGGAGGTTAATTTACGACCCACTGTGCATGGAAAGATACACTCCACTTTATTCTCCGTAAAGACGACTCTTTCTTGATACATTATATATTAGTACCTTAAGAATCAAATAAAAGTTTAATCCTGTGTATTTAAAATGCGAGGTTTGTCAACTGGATGACGATATCAGTTACTCGTATATTGCGCATGTTATTTCTCAAGGACTTTACAATTCATCATGTGAAAAATGTCGCTACCGATCTTATCAAAGTAAATTACATGTGATATATGACACCATACCTGAATAGAGGAACTGTGTTAACGATATTTGTTCAGACATATTTGACACTGCAACGCGAAGCTGTCACTTTGTATATATTCTATATGCGAAGAAGAACGATAAGTTTTCATATCGTATGTGCTATCTTTGTATAAAATAAGATCGCCATTTTTGTATTTACAATTTCCGCTAGAATTCAACATATTCGTAAAATAGTTTCGTGTGATACTTATGGTTTAAAACAAATATTATCATTATATTAAAGAAAAAATGCATACACCTGTTAAATTTAACATTGATGATATAATGTTTCATTGAGTAATTCTAAATTAAAGATTGAACATACAACGTACCATTAATTGTGGCGGATATACAAAACACCAGTTTTCCACAGTGCATTTCGTTTAGAATGATACCAGATTAGCAGGTCCAAACTCATATTACTTTTAGTGAAAGTTATATGAGACTTGGCAACAAAAATCAATATCGCTACACATTATAAGGTATGTGCATAATGGATGCCCGTTATTTAGAATGCTTCCGTTTATCTCCCCGTAGAATCATTATTCCGAGTGTTTTTATGTGGGTTTTTAAGTTATCTTTGGTCATAAAATCGTACTAATGCACAGTAGATGGTCTAATACAGGGGTCTCTGAATGATTTATACTGGCAAACGTGCATTTTTTAGCTATTAGGATTGTTCAAAGTGCTGATGATTCTAAAGTCTAAATATATTTAGTTAGACATTTAGAATTTCAAAGATCGGACGTTTGTGACAGAAATCATAGAGTTTTTTGTGGAAAATAGAACCAATAGTCATTACATTCCAGTTGCCTGTAATGTTTGAGCCCAAGTTTGACATGTTGAACTGGCCATGACGCTAGTATTAGTAAGTTCCACCCAAGAATTACATCCATCCAACACCATTGACCGCATGCTGGGGGACCTTCAGTGTGGCAGCGGTGGAACTGGTAGCAAGCCCGCAGGCGCTGCAGTGACTTAGCACACGTGGTGACTTTCAACCAGATTTGGGCTAGTTTTAAAACTAAAATCTGCTCTTCGGATAATATAATGTGATTTTTTTGTTCGAAATTTGGACTTTTATTTTTACAAAATATGATACAGCACTAGTTTCTATGACAAATTGAAGTTAAAAGTTAAAATTTCTTAACACAACAATATTTTTCAAAAGTAATATATAGGGCTTCTAGTTACACCCTGACTAAAGAGCCTTGAGCCATGCTTAGTACAGCGGTGGAAATGGTAGCTAGCACGCTGCAAGACACAGCTGGTGTGAAATAAATCAGATAAATAGTGTAGGAGGGGATGATGTATTATCTTGGATAAAGCATCAAAGCCGTGGTCAAGAAAGTTGGATAACATACATGGAACGGAACCGTTATGTACCTCTTTTCAAACAATGAAGCAAGGGGTAATTCATATCATACGTTCTTTAATTTCTGGTGAGAGTTTTATTAACTGAAATAAGCTGAAAGTGAAAAACAGGTTTTCACCGATTTTCAATAATGTAGCGCCATATCGGAACGATGGCTGCCATAGTGACAAATCAATTGATAAATATAGAGTAGAAATGTTTAAATTGAATACTGTGTACAATGCAAAACGACTTCCAAAATAAACTGTTATGGAACGCCTGTAAACGCGCTAAAATCTTAGCCATTTAAAAAATAAACGAATCGTAATAGTTAAAGTTGATACGCGATAAGCTGCTTTCGTGTGCGAGTATTTACTACGTAATATGTATCATCTATGAGCATATGAGATATTCATGAACGCATTAAAGCTCATCTCCATTCAACTGATTATAACACCTATTGCATTATGTTAGCTTTTCCATAGGTTTAATAGGGGTGATTTCATTAATATCTTAATAGGTAGACCCCTATATGGGCATGCGATGACGTACTTGCCGTCCTTCGTTAAGTGGTAACATGTACACGAAAATACCAGTGTCCAATTAAAAGTCATCTCTTGATGCTTTACGCATTAATCCTTCCTAGAGTAATAAGAGAAGAAGGTTTATTTATTTGGCAAGTATACATATTGGTATAGTTCTCTAAATCATGTGTGTCTACAGTCAACGAACAAGATATGTTTTGTGATATTGAGTTATAGTTATTTCATTTGACAGATGTATATGATTATTATTGTATATGTCTAGTATGTAAAACGGGACTGTAGAGAGTTTTAAAACAATGGCCACATTTGTACGGACGCATACCTCATTTTTCAGGTGTGGTCATTCCTACAGCACCATTCAATTCTTAAGGATCCTTTAACGGGTATCCGATTGCATATTGGTCCAATTTTGTAATATCCGGTTCAGCTTGGCAATTTATTTTGAATGGTTTGGAAATTGTGGCGATCGTTTTAATATGAAGTTGTTTGTGATAGACTGGCACGCGGTACGACATTCAAGAAGTAGTGCACTGGTAATGCAATGTCTGTCTTTGATATTCGTATCTGGTCTTTGTTGATTTTGGGATTGTCAAGTTATTGAGTATCTGTTTCATTTTATATGTAGGTATTGATAGGTTTTTCACCACAGTGTACTCTTTACTTGTGACACTACGGGTATTGATAGATGCTTTGGTGTGTATCTTGAGTTCCTAGTACGGATATTCATATCTATTAGATAGCTATTTACGATACCTCGATTTTATAACTTTCTAACAACATTGGCTGTGATTAACGATACAACCAAATCGCTCATGGGACGAATATCGCAATAATAAAGCGTGTAAGATATTACAAACCTATTTTCTTAAGAATTAATAAAATAAAAATAAAAACATGTCAATAATCCAAATAGTTACTAACTGGCGGTAATGTAGCCAATTGAGTTCAATTTGAATACATGATAGTGAATTTGATGGGTATTGGTTTTAATGTTTATATATTACGGAGCGTTTAAAGTGCCATTAGATAGCTACATAATTATCTTGACAAGTCGACATATTATCAACGTTATGTTGAGATAGTCACATATTTTTTCTCACATTTTTGACTTAAACAGTTTTATTAGTCGTCATGATAATATAGACTATCTTGTCAAGTTGACTTTACAAAACATAGATGTCGTCATGGCGAGATAGGTTAACATGAAGAGTCAACTTCACAAAAAGTAGATGTCGTCATGGTGAGATACAATATCTCGTCGAGTCGACTTCACAAAAAGTAAATGTCGTCATGGTGAGATAGATTATCTCGTCAAGTCGACTTCACAAAAAGTAGATGTTGTCATGGTGAGATAGATTATCTTGCCAAGTTGACTTAATAAAAAGTGAATGTCGTCATGGCAATATAGACTTTCTCGTCAAGTCGACTTCACAAAAAGTATATGTCGTCATGGTGAGATAGATTATCTCGTCAAGTCGACTTCACAAAAAGTAGATGTCGTCAAAAACAAGACACATACTAAATCGTATATCCTGCATGCGGCTGCAAGACACCCATATCATTACTGAGTTGGCGAGGCCAATGCAGTTAATGAATCATTTATCTTATGATATTATTTTGTTGTTGTTGAAAAAACATTTTTTTGTAAACGGGTATGACGGACCCGTACGGCAGAGTTGGTTTTTTTGGTTGACTAATAAACGTCTTGATATTGAACTAATCGAGCGAAAGCTGTTCAGAGACAAATGATTGGTATGATATTTTAAAGTTTGGTGTACTTATCGCACTAAACACGATAAATAGTCATATCAGCATCGAGAAACGACAATCTTACTTTCTTGATATTTATATATACTATTGGGACGCCCTCCGCTAGTAGATAAGGCCTACCAGATAGAACACCTACAAAATAAAATAACACATTAGTGTTGGCAAATTTATCACGAAATTGGTAAGAATACATAATACCACCCAATACAACTAGAGTGACATGGTAGTAACATGGGATTATAAAAAATCTGTATTCTACTCGTAGAATACAGCATCTTACAGAATCCCAAGTTAACACTTACTGTTCATTTCATAAGAATACGAGAATAATATTCTCAGCATGGTAATTACCATGGGTTAGGTCAAGCATACCATGTTAATACCATGTGATTCTACATGCATTGGCTGAACATACAATGCATAGGCCTATTTAATTTATTACCAGAAATTGAATGTTTCCCGTCATTACCCCATATCCCACACATTATGAGTAAATATAATGCAGGCCTGTATTCTGATCTTAAATGTAATGATTACCGTCGTAACCCAAAAACTATATCCCATGATTCATACTTTTAAAGAAACCACAATATTTCAAGGGCTCCCGCTAGAAAGTGGGGCCTACCAGATAAAACACCTAAAAAATAAAACAACACTTATGTGTCGGCAAATTTATCACGAAATTGGTAAGAATACATTAATTAATTAAAATAAGGCCTCCTGAGATTGAATATTTCCTGTCATTACCCCATACACCGTACATATGAGTAAACATAATGCAGGCCGTCATTACCCCAAGCTGTATCACATGGTTTATACTTTTAAGAAACCACTATTCCATTACACCTCGTGCCCATGTTACGCGATTTAGATTCACCATACGATATTTGTTCTTCTTATCAGAAACCACCTTATTTCATTACCTCATGGCCTCCATTTCTTTATTCATCCCATTACTTCTCAAACCACAAAACCACATTACTTCATGTGTAGTAGTACCGCGTCAGCGTTTATTTTGCATGGCGCACTACGACGCGTTATGTGTTATGCGCCGACTGCATGCTTGTAATTTATAAGCAGTACAACATTCACGGCGAATAGATGAAATATGAGGGAGCCTTTTATGGAGACATTTAGTGCAATTGGCAACATTTTATATCTGGAGATTCCGATACGATGTATACAGAACATTGACATTGTTATTGCTAACAAAATGATAAATTGGTCACAGTTATTTTGTTAATTGCAAATTTATTGCAGCTCAAAGTGAAAAGCAAGATGACATTAAAAATATGATGGTTCAGATCATTAAAGCGGACAGTGTATATGGCTGTTTACGACTAAGGCTGCCATGAATGACCTCAAAATCTTCATAATTGAAATGAATGGTCTATGAGTAAAAACGAAGCACACATATTAAATTTATGTGGGCATAGTTTTCGTGAATCTGGTAAAATATAATTCTAGATGATTACAGATCACACTCAAGTGTAATTTACGATTAAGGTTATACCCACACATCTAACATTGAAAAAGAAATGGAAATAATATAATAAAATATAAGCATAATTTCATAAATAGTGATAATATTATAGCAACAATTCTCAAAACCTACCCAGAAATCTTCCATTGCGGATATATGTTTTAGCGGTGTGGTTTTAAAAAAGGCAATTTGATCCTCTTTTATTAACGTTGAGAACCTTAGTCAATATTCAATTATCGTTGGTGATAATTAGTTCTCCTTTGATTTTATTCTGAATCTGGAGTTATTCTGTACAACACCTTACGCTAAGATAAAAACCAAAATAATAGGTTGTGTGTTGATTTGTGTGGGCAGTAGATCTTCAAGTCACTCTGCTTTAAATGGTTTACTTCATATCGCAGTTTTATTCTATCTGGGCGCGGACTGTATGTGCACTTTTTTCCTCAACTTTTTGATCGCTCTCATTGTTTATTCTCAAGCATTTTCGGTTTCCAATTCTTATGTCAAAAATGGTTTGAAAAATTGCTCAAAAATCCTTTAAAAAACTGAGGTTAGCTGTTATTGTTTATGGGAATATTGCGCCTAAAGGTATGTGTTCTGATTGCTGGCTCGATTGTCAACTTGATGTTTTCTATTTACATGAAATGTCATCCCTAAATTGGGATTCTTCTGATATCAAAATATTTTGATATGAAAAAGAAAATCAGAAAAAGGTGATCAGAACATACACCTTTAACATAGTGTATACTTAGATAATGCGCCGATTAAACAATATCTGGACAATTGTAGTACTTTGAATCATTTGAATAAAATCGGCTATATTAATCTGAGTTGTTACTATGACACTTAATATCTATATATCATATTCTGTTTCAATCACTTACATTACATTTTTACAAAAACATCGTATATATACTAACTGAACGTGAATTTGTTTCGAGTTGTGTCACTATTTCTAACAAAGTATTCGCGACTGTACGAATGCAAGGCCTCGAGTGATTTTCAATGTACGAATGCACTGTAGCTCATCAATTATACTTATCATAACTAAGCATGATTTGACCGTTATGATTAATATAACCTGAAATGTGCTCATGTTTCAATGGTAATAAGTTTGCAATATTTCAATATGAATATGAATGAAATATGCTATGGATTAATATAATCAGAGCTCAGACTTATTATTCTGTACGTGTTGAAGGAAGAACAAACTAGTTTGTTTCTTCATCTGATTTTTTCTTCTTTATAGGCTGTTACAACCGTTGCCAATAACCAATAATCGTTGATCGCTAACTCTAGGTAGTATAAAGTATAAAGAGTATTTGCAATGAATATCAAGAATAATAAAGTCCCGGCTGTGGTATGTAAACCATATTTTTCAATGGATACTTGAACCATGCGTCTTTCACTGATGCAGTTTGTTCAAGTACGATAAAAGCTTATATTTCACTTAACACCTCAGCAGTCCTAGTCGTAGTTATGTTATTGAGAATGAACGTATACTTGGAACGGTCATGTTGTCATAGAATCATAACCTTCTAGACATGGAAACATTGATGTTGAATGGATTAATATCAAGAAAAATCCGAAATATATGTGATTTTTATTATTTTCGTCTTATTACTGAGAACATAATATGTTGAATGTTCTTGGTATTTGCCGACAAGGTCTATAAAGAAACTCAGATACTACATCCCATACCAAAGACGTTCAAGGTAATTATGGATTAATAAAAATGCCTTGGGCCACAAAAAATGTCCCCAATTTTCATACTTTTCTATGTTGATATTGCGTTCAAAAGGTTGCTTACCATGTCATAGCAATTCATATACATATTTAGTTACTGAATGATCAATTAATTAGTGTATTCACACAATACTGTTTTTGAAAGAAATGATAACAACATCAACAATGGGGGAGATTCTAAAATCACGCATTATCATTGACTGATAACACATTTACGTTGAGTCCCTGTTTAAGCTAATTCATGAAAACTGTAGAAATATGAGAAGTGTTTAACGTAGTCGCAAGTTGTATACTTTAAGGTATTCAATGAAGTGATATAAATGTACAATTTAACGTAGTCGTATACTTTAAGGTATTTAAAGAAATTATATAAATACACAAACTAACATAGTCGTATACTTTAAGGTATTTAATGAAATTGAATACATGCACAAGCTTACGAAGTCGTATACAATATGGTATTTAATATAATGAAATATATGTACAACTTAACGAAGTCGTATACTTTAAGAAATTAAATTAAATTAAATAAATGCACACGAAAACGTACTTGTATAATACCTTGCGGTATTCAATGAGATGATATTAATATGCACGATCCAACGTTTGCGTAGTAGTATACCCCGAATAATATGGTTTCCGTTTATGGTTTCTATTAAAACATAGTTAAAACATAGCTTTAACTTAATGCATATCTTAAACGTTCCAATCAAAACCATGGCGGATCCAGAGGATAAGTTTATAGACCTCGTGGATTTTGATTACAGAGATCAAAGTCAATAATACTGTGCTTTGATAATTCTTGGCTTCAGGTTCGTATCATTCGTACTCTTATACATGTTTACCGTCTATGTTTTGTATAAAAACACCTAAGAATAGACACGTTGATATGGAAATTGATACTTTTATAACGTGCCATGCACGTCTACACGCATTGCATAACACCTAGATCGTGGAGCGGCTAAATAAATCTCCGGATCGTTTCTAATACAGTTCGTACATTATGCGGGTGACTCTGTGACAGATCACAATAGGGTTCCTATAAGCATTTACCATAAGTGCTCGGCATCGGACATGATCTGAATTTGCAGATGGTCCGACTGTCTAAAGTTACTGTGTAAATCAGAGTATAGTATTCGACGAATAGTTTTTTTTTAAATTGTTCATAATCAAATATTGAAGACATGGTGTTGAAATTATGTTCTCCCTAATACAGAAACAATTGAGAAAAAAACCCTACTTTTTCAACCCAAAATGCCAAATGCCAAATACTTCTCCGTTAATTCGTATTCATGATATAGCAACATGCGTGTTTACTGGCTCTCAGTGTCTTGAGGTCCATTTCCATGTTATTTAAAGCAGTGAAATATGTTAGATGATCTCTATTCTCATTGTTTTTGAATGGGAAACGGAATAAAGCGCAATAACACTGACAAAATAGTTTAATGTAGGATATCCAATATTTGTTTAAGATTGAGCCATCCTTTGTTAAGGGGGACTTACGGAAGTTTTTGTTGAATCTTGTGTGCTGTAATTATTGAACTATGACTCAAATGTATATAAAAGTATACTTTTTTGGAAAGGAAATGGATCAGAGAATCCAAATTTGGCATTAATTTTGACCAATCACTTTTTTGACACAATAATTTTGAAACAAGCTAACAAAAATAATTTTGAGTAATGCCCAAATCGCTTGCTAATGATGTAAAGACACCTTATCTAATATTTTTTGAAATTTTGACTAAAAGTGTAAAAAAATAAAAATCAATTTTCACATTTTTTGGGCCTTTTTCGTCTAAATTTCAAAATATATTATAGGCTTCATTAGTGTCTTTACATCAGCAGAACGCGATTTGGGCATTTTTTACTCAAACTATTTTTGTTAGCTTGTTTTAAAAAAAATTGAGTCAAAAAAGGGAATTTTGTGATTTTCTCAATCAACATTTTTTGGTCAAAATTGACGCCAAATCTGGATTCTCTGATCCATTTCCTTTCCAAAATTGTGTACTTTTATATGCATTTTGATTAATAGTTCAATTATTACAGCACTAACCAAATTTAAAAATTCAAATCAAAAACTTCCTTGAGTCCCCCCTTAACAGAATATGATACACATCTCCCGAATCGTCCGAACCATAAATGAAAGAAAACGTCGGTGGTCAACCTAAATAAACTCCTATAGATAGTACGCAGAATCCGAACCAAAGTTCAGAACATCTATACAATTAATAAATGAAGCAAAAAATGAATCATGTTGTTTTGAAGCACCTATTTTCATCGCGTGACTACTTTACAGCCGAGCCAAATCATCAAGTTATTCATCCCGAAATATATAAAAAATGTTCATTAAGTAATTATAGAAAGTGTTATTGTTTAGTGATAATCTGTCATTATAGAGGTCATTTAAACTGATTTTCACTGTAAAATAATGTTTACACTCACGTGTAACCTATCATAGTATCCCAAAGTGTAAAACCACAGGAAGAATGCGGTTGATATAGCAATGCACGCAAAATTAAGCTCCAAAACTACTGTATACAAATGTATCAACGTGCTTTGGAGATGATAATTGATCGTATAATTGTTTACTTTCTAGAAAATCCCACTTTTACGACAACAAAAATAACACGACATGACACGAACTTCGTATTCGTCATCAATGTATATTACCAGAGAGCGCCGGAATAAGAAATCTACATTGCGATACCATTATTGTGTAGTTTTAAGACAGATAACTGCTACGAAATGTGTTGCCAGTGTCCTAAATTATTCGATTTTTTTCAACAGTGAGATGGTTCGATCATTATTAACTTTAACCCCCCTTAATGCTAAAAAATGATAATCCAAGTCCATCTCCAATCGCCTGTGCCGCCGGTTTTCGATGAGTAGTCAATCGAGCCTATAATAGTGAGCGCAGTATACTGTGCGAACGAGTAGCCGATTGGTGGGACATAGGGCCGGAGTCCGGATGGTCCCCGGATCAAATCCCGGCAGGTTTTCGGTGATTCAGTTGGTGTTTTATCTTCGAAAGTTGTGATCCCGGTCAAAAACCCTAAACCGGGGTAAGGGTTAACTAGAAAATATAGATTGTCGTATTATCCTAACGGCGAGGAAGAACATAATGAAATTAACTGCACTTAATCCACTGGTATCATACGTTAAAACCACTATAGATTTATGTTATATTATACAGATTGACACGCATGTGGATGGTGGTATCCATGTCGTGAATATGGCCATATCGTCAAGATGGTAAATTTCAGGCTATATTAACATTGACGTCTACATCTTGGGGTTTCGAAGATTTTATTTTCGTTCGTGAGATCAGAGAGAGAGGATATCATTTCAAAACATTTGTCTTTTGTATTTTGTTTGACTTTATTTTATTAGATCTCTGGGTTTGTTTGAACAACCTGAATGCCCTATTTCCTGTTGCCGTGTTGTATGCTTTTCCCAATTATAGTTGTCCCGTCCGTGGCATTGGTATAATTGTATAAGTCCGTTGGAGTTCCCACTTAAGCCCACGCATTGAACCGACAAGGCGGGCACATTTATATTGCAAGGGACAGGTCCGCGTGCCAGTCGATTGTATATACCACAGAAGTTAAGAAATTTCTGCATGTGTATCAATGATATGAGTATAGAGACGGGACCTCATTTAATCCATGTTCAACGGGAAACTTCTTCTGCAATTAAAATTAAATTATGCTCTGGGCTTACAAACATATTGCACGTGTTAAGATGTAACTCCAAATTTAATTATACCGAACTATCTTTACAGTAGCAACCACAAACATGCATCCGTACGTTGCGATAGGTCATTCAGAGGACAACGACCATAGGTATTAGAATTGTTTGACCGCCTTAAACTAATGCAAAACGACCTCCTAAATGAAATTTATGGAACGCCTGTAAACGTGCTAAAATCTTAGCCATTTAAAAAAGAAACGAATATCAATAGTTCACATTTATAAGCTGTTTTCGTGTGCGAGTATTTACTACGCTAAATATATTTGTGTTACCCTATGAGTAAATTATTCATGAGCGCATTAAAGCTCGTCTCCATTCAACTGATTGCAACAGCTTTTAAATTATGTTAGCTTTTTCATAGGTTTAATATTGGTGATTTCATTAATATCTTACCCATGGTAGAACTCTAAATTGGCATGCGAGGGTCAAAAAAGGGAATTTTGTGATTTTCTCCAAAAAAAATCAACATTTTTGGTCAAAATTGACGCCAAATCTGGATTCTCTGATCCATTTCCTTTCCAAAATTGTGTACTTTTATATGCATTTTGATTAATAGTTCAATTATTACAGCACTAAAAATTTTTTAAAAATCAAATCAAAAACTTCCTTGAGTCCCCCCTTAACAGAATATGATACACATCTCCCGAATCGTCCGATCAATAAATGAAAGAAAACGTCGGTGGTTAACCTAAATAAACTCCTAAGATAGTACGCAGAATCCGAACCAAAGTTCAAAACATCCATACAATTAATAAATGAAGCAAAAAATGAATCATGTTGTTTTGAAGCACCTATTTTCATCGCGTGGCTACTTTACAGCCGAGTCAAATGAGTCAAAGTAATTATAGAAAGTATTATTTTTTAGTGATAATCTGTCATTATAGAGTCCATTCAAACTGATTTTCACTGTAAAATAATGTGTACACTCACGTGTAACCTATTATAGTATCCCAAAGTGTAAAACCACAGGAAGAATTCGGTTGATATAGCAATGCACGCATAATTAAACTCCAAAACTACTGTATACAAATGTATCAACGTGCTTTGGAGATGATAATTGATCGTATAATTGTTTACTTTCTAGAAAATCCCACTTTTACGACAACAAAAATAACACGACATGACACGAACTTCGTATTCGTCATCAATGTATATTACCAGAGAGCGCCGGAATAAGAAATCTACATTGCGATACCATTATTGTGTAGTTTTAAGACAGATAACTGCTACGAAATGTGTTGCCAGTGTCCTAAATTATTCGATTTTTTTCAACGGTGAGATGGTTCGATCAATATTAACTTTAACCCCCCTTAATGCTAAAAAATGATAATCCAAGTCCATCTCCAATCGCCTGTGCCGCCGGTTTTCGATGAGTAGTCAATCGAGCCTATATAGTGAGCGCAGTATACTGTGCGATCGAGTAGCCGATTGGTGGGACATAGGGCCGGAGTCCGGATGGTCCCCGGATCAAATCCCGGCAGGTTTTCGGTGATTCAGTTGGTGTTTTATCTTCGAAAATTGTGATCCCGGTCAAAAACCCTAAACCGGGGTAAGGGTTAACTAGAACATATAGATAGTCGTATTATCCTAACGGCGAGGAAGAACATAATGAAATTAACTGCACTTAATCCACTGGTATCATACGTTAAAACCACTATAGATTTATGTTATATTATACAGATTGACACGCATGTGGATGGTGGTATCCATGTCGTGAATATGGCCATATCGTCAAGATGGTAAATTTCAGGCTATATTAACATTGACGTCTACATCTTGGGGTTTCGAAGATTTTATTTTCGTTCGTGAGATCAGAGAGAGAGGATATCATTTCAAAACATTTGTCTTTTGTATTTTGTTTGACTTTATTTTATTAGATCTCTGGGTTTGTTTGAACAACCTGAATGCCCTATTTCCTGTTGCCGTGTTGTATGCTTTTCCCAATTATAGTTGTCCCGTCCGTGGCATTGGCATAATTGGATAAGTCCGTTGGAGTTCCCACTTAAGCCCACGCATTGAACCGACAAGGCGGGCACATTTATATTGCAAGGGACAGGTCGGCGTGCCAGTCGATTGTATTTACCACAGAAGTTAAGAAATGTAGATGTTTCTGCATGTGTATCAATGATATGAGTGTAGAGACGGGACCTCATTTAATCCATGTTCAACAGGAAACTTCTTCTACAATTAAAATTAAATTATGCTCTGGGCTTACAAACATATTGCAAGTGTTAAAATGTAACTCCAAATTTAGGAAATATTTACTATGTAATTATACCGAAGTACCTTAACAGTAGCAACCACAAATATGCATCCGTACGTTGCGATAGGTCATTCAGAGGACAACGACCATAGGTATTAGAATTGTTTGGCCGCCTTATACTAAGGGTCCATATCCAAACTCTCAGTGCTTTTAAATTGTTTTTCTAGCGATTTAAAAGCGCTTTTCCAACGGTATTTCGTTGGAAAAGCGCTTTGAAATCGCTAGAAAAACAATTTAAAAGCACTCAGAGTTTGGATATGGACCCTAATGCAAAACGACCTCCCCTAAATGGAATTGTATGGAACGCCTGTAAACGTGCTAAAATCTTAGCCATTTAAACGAATATCAATAGTTAACATTTATACGCGATAAGCTGCTTTCGTGTGCGAGTATTTACTACGTTAAATATGTATTACCCTATGAGTAAATTATTCATGAGCGCATTAAAGCTCGTCTCCATTCAACTGATTACAACCGCTTTTAAATTATGTTAGCTTTTCCATAGGTTTAATATTGGTGATTTCATCAAAAAATTCAATTTGAATAAATGATAGTGACTTTGATTCGGGTATTGGTTTTAAACATTCATATGTGATAGTTATTATTGTTATATTATTCATGGGATGATTTTTTGTCATCGCAGCTACCCGGCTGAATTGGTACAATATACATTGAAAATGCAAACATTACACAAATATACGTAAAAACACTAAAATTATACCAAGACACCACAATAAACACACCATATGAGCAAGTAAAAAGAAGACACATACTGAACCTTATAACCTGCATGCGGCTGAACACACCCATATCATTACCGTGTTGGCGAAGCCAATGAATTTAATGAATCATTTATTTAGGGGTTCAATAAGGTTTCGGAGCTGTTTATCTTGAATCGACAACGGTAAGACGGGTTTATTTTGCGAGGGCAGGTTACCGTTGTCGATACAAGATAAACAACGACGAAGACCTTGTTGAACCCCGTTCAACAACGACCAGACATATTTACATCATTCAAATGTGAATATCGTTTTGGATAATTAATGAAAACAAGTACAAAACTTGTTTTAATAGGCTTAATTTGACATAAAAAAATAGCTGCTCTTTAAAAATCGAGAAAAAAAGTTAACGTTTATTATAATTAGGCCCTTATTTGGACATCGTCCGTTCCCCGTAAATGGGCGATCGAACTTCAGAATGGGCTGGGTTACAAAAGGTAAACATGGGAGAAGACAAACTATTTCGCAAGTAATTGTGAAATTAAAAATATTTTGTAAATAGCATTTTATTCACACACCACCTTTAACATTCAGAGAAAAATTAAATCAAGAATGCGTCTAATTTACACAACACATTTTGATACATGTTTATAGAATATTTGTATAAAATCAAAACACACCCCTCCGTTTTAATAGTGATACGGTCCTGGGGATCAAAGCGAACACAACGCGATGATGCAAAATTGGCGATTCTCTTGTGCTCAGGTAGCGACGGTTCGGCTAAAATTGTGGCTTTAGAAGTGAACCTTTACATATGGCCCTCGGCAAGAATATTTTCCTCAAGGGTATAGCTACATTTCGGTATATAAAGCTATTTGCTAACTTTAAGGATTGCATGGCGAAATGCATTTATACGCCGAAAAAATGAACACATTTTTGCGAACATTTTTTGTTTGTTTACAGTTTTGCGGTTTCCAAATAAGGTTCGCTATCCTAGTAATTTGCATATGAACAGTGGGTCTATCTCAAATCAACAACGCTTTGTTACTGTACTTAATGTATGGGGGAGTTGTTGAATATATGATATAGAGACAAGCACATTGAAAAGTTAGGGTTAGGGTACTCGGGCCCGACCGACCCTTTTTTCCCTTCAACATTTTTGTTTTGTTTTTTGAAAACAGTTGATTGTTTTTAAATGGTTTGGACGGACCTGTACGACAGGTTTAGTTTTGGCCGCCTAAGAAATGTGTAGTTTCCGATACGATGTATAAAGAAAATGGATATTGTCATTGACAACAAAATGATAAATTGGACATAGGGATTCTGTTTATTGCAGATTTAACTATGCACATAAAAAAGTAGATGACATTAAAAGTGTGATTGTTGAAATAATTAAAGCGGACAGTGTATATGGCTGTCAACGACTATAGGCTGCCACGAATGACCTTAAAATCTTCACAATTGAACTGAATGGTCTATGGCGCCAGTAAATGACCATAAAACTAAGCACACATTATAAATTTATGTGGGGTTAATTTGCGTTAATCTGATAAATATAATTCTAGATGATTACAGATCACACTCAAGGGTAATTTACGTTCAAAGGTATCAACCACGCACATCTAAAGGCCCTGTCACACCATAGCGTATGGCCTGAACGTGGCCTGAACGTATGCCGACATATTCAAAAAATAGCTCGAAAATTGTCAGAGTCCAAGAACGTCCAACTTCCCAACGAATTGCGTAGGAAAAGTCGACATCGGTGATGGAATGGACGTATCTATAGCGTATCCATAGCGTATTAAACGTATACATAGCGTATGACTAACATATTGATAGCGTATCACTAACTTATAACAAACTTATGACAGCGTATCACAGCGTATGCGATCGGCGAGCGTATACCAACGTATGCTTAACGTATTCGAAGCGTATGTCTGCCGTGTTCGACGTATCCTCAGCGTATCCTCGGCGTACAACGAACACGTGACTTATGCCGCTACAGAAATTGAGTTTCGTACACGGCGGGACAAGTGTTGCCAGTTCAGGTAAACGCAGCCTAGATGATAACTATTAAAATATCTAGAAGGGTAAATCTGTAGGTCCAACCTATAACTTACGACGAGTAACGTACCTCTAACGTATGTCAGCGTATGTCAACGTATGTCTAACGTATGTCAGCGTTTGTAAACGTATGTCTAACGTACCACAAACCTATCGGGAACTTATGCAGAACGTAAGTTAAGCACACGTTGAGAACGTCGAGAAATTTTGAACATGCTCAATAATTTTTCGCGGGCTCGACGTGTTCCAAATTTTCACAACGTATCACAGCGTGCTCTTAACGTAAACGACGTATCCCCAACTTACCCCTAACTTGTATCAGTGTACACCAACGTACGCCAACGTATTTTTCGATATTTCGCATACGTTGTCATACGTTCAGGCGATACGCCATAGTGTGACAGGGCTACCGTACAGCTAGCGTATGTACCGTACAGCTAGCGAGCATTCGGCGTTTTGGGAACTTATGGAGGGTTTGAGTATATAAATGGGTCCCTTGAGTATCTCATCCTCACTTCTTCATGGTCTGTCGTGCTGAACACATCAACCCATCATCATACGCTACGAATACGCTACGCTACGTTAAGTATACGTTAAGCATACGTTAGTCATGCGCTCGCATACGCTGTGATACGCTGTCATAAGTATGTTATAAGTTAGTGATACGCTATCAATACGTTAGTCATACGCTATGTATACGTTCAATACGCTATAGATACGCTATGGAAACGTGACAGGGCATTACACGATCGCCCGGCATAAGGTGAATACGTGAGAATACGTCGAAACTCGTTGGAAATACGTCAGGCATACGTTAGGCATACGGCACATATACGTTATCAACTCGTTATCACTACGTTGGCTGTACCTTTCCCCGTCAGCCTACGTTCATCAACGTATACCAACTTACGAGTAACGTACGAGTAACGTACCACTAACGTATGTCAGCGTATGTCAACGTATATTTAACGTACCACAAACTTACCGGGAACTTATGCAGAACGTATTAAGCACACGTTGAGTACGTCGAGAAATTTTGAGCATGCTCAATATTTTTTCGCGGGCTCGACGTGTTCCAAATTGTCACAGCGTATCACAGCGTGCTCTTAACGTAAACGACGTATCCCCAACGTACCCCTAACTTCTATCAGCGTACACCAACGTACACCAACGTATTTTTCGATATTTCGCATACGTTGGCATACGTTGAGGCGATACGTTATGGTGTGACAGGGCCTTTACATTGAAAAAGAAATGGAAACATAACAATATATCAATATAATTTTATAAATAGAGATAATATAATACAGCGACAATTCTCAATACCTAGCCGGACATTTTCCGTTGCGGATATTTGTGTAAGCGGTGTAATATTAAAAAGGCGATTTGATCCTCTTTTATAATTATTGAAGTTAAAGAACCTTAATTGGTATCCAATTATCGTTGACAATAATTGGTTCTCGTTCTGAATTTGGAGTGATTCTGTTCAACACCGTACGCTAAGATAAAGACTAAAATAATAGGTTGTGCGCTGATTTGTGTGGGCAGTAGATCTTCAATTGACTCTACTTTAAATGGTTCACTTCATATCGCAGTTTTTATCATATCTGGGCACATACTGTATGTGCACAGTTTTCCTCAACTTATTGATCGTTCTCATAGATTATTTTTCGGCATTTATGGTTTCCCATTCTACTGTTAAAAATGGTTTGATAAATGGATCAAAAAACCTTCACTTATGGGAAGTTGGTTTTTAGTGCTTAGTTCTCCGATAGACAGTATCTGGATAATTTTAGCACTAGAAGAAAAATACTTGAACCGTGCGTCTTTCACTTGTGCAGCTTGTTCACGTATGATAATATATTTATATTTCACTTCACATTCTAACAGTTCTAGTCGTAGTGATGTTATGGAGTATGGACGTTTACTTGTTGTCAAAGAATGCTTACCTTCTAGACTTGGAGATATTGATGTTGAAATAAATAATAAATAATAACAGCATATACGAGGGGTATCAAAAAGTTCTTGAAATCACCAAGTGAAGGAGCCAGAATTTTTTTAATTTTGATATGTGACCCTTCAGACATCTTTAAAAGTCACTGTGCAAAGTCGCACATTTCTCCCACTTTTATTACCTGTCTATAGACCGCCATTGTAGAGATCTTCAGATTGACCGCCGTTGATTGATCCTCAGATTGCCTCAGAAGTTTCGTTATTCCCAAAACAGCAATAAATGGTTCAAAGTGTTGACAGAAAGTGGTCAAAGGTCATGTAGGGGTCATTAGAGGTCAATCTATGTACACCCCATGTTACCCATAAGATTATTGTCACCAAGCTGGTTTGTAATGACCTTTGACCCCTTTCTGTCAAAACCTTCGACTATTTGTTGCTGTTTTGGTGAATAACGCAATCTGAGGCAATCTGAGGATCAATCAATGGCGGTCAATCTGAGGATCTCTATAATGGCGGTCTGTGGACAGGTATTTAAAAGTGGAAGAAATGTGTGACTTTGCACAGTAACTTTTTAAAGAAGTCTGAAGGGTCACATGTAAAAAAAAAGGTTTCTGGCTCATTTACTTCTTGGTGATTTCAAGAACTTTTTGATACCGCCTCGTATTAAGCGCTTAATCAAAAATAGCCAAAGCGCTGTACAAAACACATAACATGACAGTCATGATAATAATAACAATATAACAGGGTTGTTAACACTATTAAAAAGCAAATAATACCCTCATACATTGCACATGAAGAAGAAAAAAAACAAGCACGCAAAAGATGCAGAGATGGAAATTCTCATACACCTTTCGACCTCAGGTTACCTAGCCTGAAGTTACCTAACCTCAGGTCGAATTCATTTTCGGACTTAGCATTTTTTCACAAAGTATGCAGGACTCATTGCGTGCACACGTTCAATCATTATACGACCTGAGGTTGTCTGATTGGATTTATTTTCAAGTGTTTTATTGAAATGCAGTATTCTATTTTAGTATCATTATTTTCCTGTGTTCTTGGCCTTTTAGACAGACCTTGACTCTGTTTATATTGAATACACCATTTTGATTGTAGCCGTGTCTGATTATTGTATTATTACCTTCGGTTACTACTGTGATTTTTTTAGGCCTATAATTTACCAAGTTTTAGTCAAAATCAACCTCAGGGTTTCACAGTTATATCTTATCAACCTGAGTTTTTCAAATTGGATTTATTTTCAACGTGAGGTTGTTCTATTGAACTTGCTCTCTTTGGCCTCTTTTGACAGACTTTACTCTGATAATATATCTAATACAAATTTTAAAAACATTTAAACGTGTTTGATTTTTGTTTTACCTTTTGGGCTATACTTTACCACGTTTCAATCAAAATCAACCTGAGGTTTTTACATTGAATATCTTGACAACCTGAGGTTGTTGAATTGAATTTATTTTCAACCTGGGGTTGTTGTATTGAATATTTTCTCAGCCTCAGGTTTATTTATTGCAGTATTCTAATTTATTTACATTTTTTCAATATCCTTGGCTACAAAAAAGTTTAAGTCCAAAGTAATACAACCTGAGGTAAGGTGTATGAGCATTTCCATCTCTGCATATAGATATCATAAAAAGGTTAAAAACAATAAAAACAACAAAAATAACATCAGGTGAAAAGCAACCGTGAGGTAAGGGGTCGACGAAAATCAGATGACAGGGAAAAGGTGGTTTTTTAGTGCTTTCTTGAATGAAATAGTAGAAGAGCATCGAAGAATGCCATTGGCAAAGAATTCCATAGGCACGGGGCCGCTACCGTGAAGGCGTTGTCACCATGAGTCCGTTGTGTGCGAGGATTAGTAAGAATGAGTTTATCTTCCCAAAATCTCAGATTCTGACGGGATGGAATATAAAGAATGAGATACTCGGCTAGATTTGAAGGAAGCAGTCCATCGATACTTTTATTATGTGAGTAACAATATTTTAAACACGAATCGGGACTCAAATGAATGGATTTGTAATTTGTTATCATAAGCCAGTCTCAAAAGGCTATTTATCATGGCCCACTAAAAGTCTTTCCATTTGATTAATTATCTAGAATATTCGTCCGCTATTCAACCAATGAGCGTAAAATTAGCTTTTCAATATGTTAACAGAATATGATAACGTCGGCGATCAACCTAAATACACACATCTAGGATAGCATTAACCGGAACGTATGCAGAATTCGAACCAAAGTGCTAAACGTCTATGAAACAAACACAAATTGAATGTTGTTTTGATGCACCTATTTTATCACGTGATTACGTTACGGCCGAGTCAAGTCATCAAGTTATTCATCCCGAAAGATTTAAAAATGTTCGTTAAGTAATTATAGAAAACCAGATATTTTGGACGGATTATTCTCTAATCTGTAAATCATTCAGTAATCATCTGCCATTATAGAGTCTATTCATACAAATATTTAATTGCTTACACTCAACTCTGTTGATGCGGAATTAATGCACGCATTCATTAAAATCCTATACTACTGTATACAAGATTGTACATATATGTGTCAAAAATCTATGCTTTGGAGATGATAATTGATCGTATAATTGTGCACTTTTTATATAGAAAATCCCATGTTTCCGTCTACTATATTATCCGAGGAAGTGACATCACACGAACTTCGTATTCGACTTTAGTAATCAAATTGTATTACCAGGAAGCGCCGTACGTGGAAATCTACATTAAACTCCCATTATTAATTTAATTTTAAGACAGATAACTGCTACGAAATATGTTGCCAGTGTCCTAAATTATTCGAATCTTTTCCAATTGGGAAAAAGTTCAATAATTATTAACTAGAACATAATATAATTGAACAGATTCATCAGGATCGGTAGACATAAATGATAAGATAATGTTCTTATACTGATCCATAAAGTATACTCACAAATGGGGACGATTCGGCCACCTGATATAAACTTGGATCAAGATATGTTGTCTTAACGATGTTTGTAGACGTCATCAAATTGTGATAATGAAATATATAAGGAACCGGTTTATCGTAAATATGACTTAGTTGATAGGCCCCCTCGTAGCCATTCATGAAGTGTTGTCTATGGTCACCATCTTTTCTGCATATCAAGATGACTTCTCTTATACATAATGTTAGGTTGGTCGTGTTTAATTATTCCCAATGGATGATATGGTTGTCCACGTGTTCCGCAACAGAAGGTTCCAAATAGGGCCTATGTGCTTTTTAAACCTATGCGTAGCCCATGTGAAATTTTGGCTGGTGATCTTCTTCGTTGTCTTTGATATCATTTTAACCGAGTGCAAAACACGGCTACCAATTCACTTTTGGTACAGCATTAAATTATGTTATAATTGTATTGCCTTATTTTTTATCGGTGAGAATTTCAGAACAGAGACTCAATAATTGCACTCCATATTTAAAACGTCTATTTATGGACTCGATATCTACGACTGTGAATATAATCTAGCATTTTCCGGCTTCATTTTGGCCTGGGCAAAAAAAGAGATATGGCAACCGTTAAAGTTACATTCATATGATAGAATAGTTTGGTTAAAATATGACCCTCGGTGCAGGGAAAGATACATTCCCATTTTCGAAGATTAGAATATTTGTCCCTGTACCATTGACTCTTAATTGATATATATATCATAACATTAAGAACGAAATAACAATTTAATACTGTGTATTTTAAATGCGAGGTTTACCCACCGGGCGATGATATGTGTTATCTTGTGCATATTAATTCTCAAAAACCTTCCAATTTAAAACTGCACAAAGTCGTCACCGATCTTAGTGACGCAAACTACACGTGATGTATGATTCCATTTCTGAATAAAGGAACTGTGTTAACGTTATTTGGTCAGACGTATTACATACCGTATAGAATGAATGTCAAGCTGTGACATTCTATACATTCTATATGCGAAGAAAAACACCTATAGCTTATGTTATCGTGTGTGATATCTTTGTACAAAATAAGATTGCCATTTTTGTATCTTGAAAAGCTTTAGACAATGTCTAACTACGTAATTTTATCAAAGTCTGTATAAGTAGCAACCACAAACAAATTACGTTACGATATGTCATACATAGGTCAACGACCATAGTTATTAGATCAATGTCCTTAGGGAAATTAACTCAAATTAAATTGATAAAATTCAAGATTACACTAGTTTTAGAAAGGTAAACTTTGATTATACATTATCTGATCTTAAGCCCTTGTGGAATTGAAAGGAGTTCATCGCTGACCATCGCCATCTAATGGTTAATAAGAGGAAATAAAGAGTGTCTCGGAAAAAACCCGCTTCTAATGCTATGACGTACGGCAACTAATATTAATTATAGTAGTGAAATCGTAAATGAGGTACACTATGGTTTCGAATAGCAGCGGTGAAGAGTCGAGTTCTTCACACGTTTGGGATTCCGATAGCGTTAAAAATTCTAAACATTTAAAATGTGAGAAATAAATGAGCCTTTCAAGCCTTTATAAAGAAATCATGACTACTGTCATTAGTAACGAAAAGAGAAAATAACACAAAACAAATTATAGCAAAGCATAGAATAAGAAATATATTGATGTTTTGTTTTATTTCCTCTTTCACTGTTTCTCTTGTGCTAAAGTTGTTGATATGCATGGTATTTAATTACGTGAATGGTGATACAGCACATGCATCGTTTACGTAATATTCATTATTTCGTTCGGGAAACAAATAAAACTAGAGCTAGTTGTGCTTCAAGAAGCACGGATATTGGCTTCCTCAGTTAAATCGGAGCATTTTGCTTCAAAACCATAGCGGATCCAGAGGATATAAGTGTATAGACCTCGGGAATTTGATTACAGAGATCAAGTCAATAATACTGTGCTTTTATAATTCTTGGCTTTAGGCTCGTATTATTCTTATTCTCATAAATGTTTACCGTCTATGTTTTGTGTAAAAACACCGAAGAATGGACACGTTGAAATGCATTGCATAACTCCTAGATCGTAAGGCGGCTAGATCGTTTCTAATACAGTTCGTACATTACGTGGGGAACTCTGTGACTGATAACAATAGGAGTCCCTATAAACAGTTTAAGTGTTCGGCAACGGACACGCTCAGAAGTTGCAGATGGCCTGGCTGTCTAAAGTCACCATGTAAATCAGAGTATAGTATACGACGAATAGCTCAGAGTGAGTCAGAAAGAACGTGAACTTTTTTCACAAAGCGAGTACAGCATAGTATTATTTTCCATGCTACAGATGTGCCCTACTCTATTAATTTGTCTACGTTCACCAGGGAAATACTTTCTATCAGTGTACTTCATTTTTATAGATCCAAAGGTAATGGAAAACAATTTAAAATGAAATAAAAAAGAACATCATTAATTGCATGTAAAATATAGTCGTGTGACGAAGTCCTTAAATATAAGGCGTTGTACGATAATAATGGACAACACAGGACTCCGGACTTGACTAGAAATTTAACTTTAATCAGTGTATCTCGATAATGCATGGAAACTAAGGGTGTTCCTCCGCTGAGTTCCAAACAGTAAGTGAAAATAATATTATAAAATGCAAGTGACATGATTGTCGACTTGATGGGCACCTGTCAGATTATTTAATTTGCAGGTGCATAGATGAGTAAAGATTATCTGGTAGAAGCTTAAGTCCCACCACCTATTGTAAAGCAATATAAAACCCATCACCAATAATATCCACAAAGAAGATTAAACCACCCTCTTAACAATAATCCCAGCCTCTCTCAACCTGACAATAAAACCTCTAATTATGAACTCTAAAGAATCAAAAGAATAACCACCCAATTTTAATGTCTGGAAACCAGGTGTAACCACTTAACTTCAACTAAATAAAATAAAGCCCCCTTTACTCGATCCATCACATATGCCCAATAAAACCTCTAATTATGAACTCTAAAGAATCAAAAGAATAACCACCCAATTTTAATGTCTGGAAACCAGGTGTAACCACTTAACTTCAACTAAATAAAATAAAGCCCCCTTTACTCCATCACAAGTCGATACGGATTTTTAGGCAAATAATCAAAATGTGATAAAATAAATATAAAAGCAAGTCACACACACTTAGCAAATCACCTCATTTGTTTGATTTAAATGTCACGAATAAGTAAAAACCATATCTACTATAAAAGCGATTACATAAAATTATGATATGGTTATCGGTCTATTGACATTCATGTATATATGTTTTATACATGCAGCTTACAAAGTCTTATAAAGGGATCATTCGCGGCTTTTCTTTGGGGAGTTAACCTTTAATAAAAAATGTTATTATAGGTTATTTATCTGGGTAAACTAAAAGTCTTTTCATTTGATTAATTACCTAGATTATTCGTCCGCTTTTCTACCGACGAACGTAAAATTAGCCTTTTAATCTGTTGACAGAATATGATACACATCTCCCGAATCAACCGAACCACAAAAAAACAAAAAAGACCATAATACAAAACGTAGGCGGTCAACCTTAATAAACGTGTAGGATAGAAATTACCGGAACGTATGCAGAATCCGAACAAACGTTCAAAACGTTTATAAAAAAAAGAATGAATGTTGATTTGATGCACCTATTTTTATCCCGTGATGACGTTGCAGCCGAGTTATTCATCCCGAAAGATTTAAAAATGTTCATTAAGTAAATATAGAAAACCATATATTTGCGTAGGTATTATTCTCTAATCCGTAAATCATTGCAGTAATCATCTGCCATTATAAAGTCTATACAAACTGATATTCGCTCTAAAATAATGTACACACTCACTTGTAACGTATCATAGTATCCCTAGGGGAAAAACCACAGGAAAAACTCAGTTGATACGTAATGCACGCATTCATTAAAATCCCAAACTACTGTATAAAAGATTGTACATGTATGTGTCAAAAATCTATTAACGTGCTTTAGAGATGATAATTGATCGTATCATTTTGCACTTTCTAAGGAATCCATTTTTACGACAACAACAATAACACGAACTTCGTATTCGACTCTAGTAATCAATTTGTATTACTAGGGAGCGCTGGAATTGGGAAATCTACATTGCGCTCCCTTTATTGTGTAGTTTAAGACAAGTAACTGCTACGAAATGTGTTGCCAGTGTCAAATTATTCAAATATTTTTCAACGGGGAAATAATTCATTATTAAATAGGACATATATTTCGTATTATCTTAATGGCGAGGAAGAACATAATGAAACTACAGTACTTTTAGATTATGACACCAGGGTATTGAATTCCCCGGGTAACATAAGTTAAAACCGCAATATGTCATGATCATATTATAATTAGATTTATATTAATACAGATTGGCACGCACAATGTGAATATCTTGAGAGGTGGTATCCATGTCGTGATTATGGCCAAATCAGATGATAAAATTCAGGCTATATTAACATTAACGTCAACATCTTGGTGTTTATTTTCGTTCGTTTTAGATGAGAGGGAGAAGATATGATTTCAAAACACTTGTCTTTGATTTTGTTTGACTTTCGTTTATTAGATCTCTGGGTTTGATTGAACACCTCGAATGCCCCATTTCCCATTGCCGTGTTTTATGTTTTGCCCCATAGTTGTTCTGTCCGTGGCATTGGCATAATTTGATTTGTACCGACAAGGCGGGCACATTTATATTGCAAGGGACAGGTCGGCGTGCCAGTCGATTGTATAAACTACAGAAGTTAAGAAATGTCGATGTTTCTGCGTCAATGATATGAATATAGAGACGGGCCTCATTTAAACCATATCAACGGCAAACTTCTTCTGCAATTAAAATTAAATTATGCCCTGGGCTTAAGAGACTTACATACATATTTCACGTGATAAGATGTAACTCCAAATTTAGGAAATACTCCAAACATATTTATTAAAACCCGAAGGCTGTAGGGTCAACCCTGTCACTTTATATATGGTCGATTTCCGAGCTGTTACATGTTTAAATAGCACGTTATTATTAATATAGATCAGGAAACTACAGTATTCCCTGCCAATAACACCCTTAAGCTATTTTACTTGTGATACATGTTATGTATGGAATAGAAATGGTGATACACTGACTTGCTTGAATTAATAAATCATGTAAGGAGATGTGTCTCTGAGACAAATATTTAATTTAAGATTTAAACTATTTTACGTTAATACCAATTAGTTCTGCGGAGGTAAAGATTAACCAGCACAGATTTTGTTTGTGTGTGAAAATAATCCTAAGGGGAAACTTACTATTTCCTGCACGGATTTCGACCATCCGACATGTTAATGTCTTCCTCAAAACTTCACCCAGATCAAGATATGTTGTCTAATCGATGTTTGAAGGCGTCATCAAATTTTCATGATGAAGTCTTCAGGATCCGGTAATCGTAAACATGACTGCGTTGATAGGCCTCTTATAGCCATTCATGAGGTGTTGTTTATGGTCAACATCTTTTCTGTTATGGTCAACATCTTTTCTGCATTTTAAGATGGCTTCTTTTATCCATATGATTTTAGTTAGGTTGGTCGTCTCTGACAATGCTTAATTTGTCTCAATTGATGATATGGTCGTCTTGTCCACGTGTTCCACAACAGAAGATTTCATGTATGTGCTTTGTGAATCGTTATGCGTAGCCCATGTAAGATTTTGGGTGGTCATCATGTTGTTATTTTCGTCGGGGTTTTCATTTGATAGTATTTTAAAGAGTGCAAAACACGGTTACTAATGCAAAACACGGTTACCAATTTACTTTTGGTACAGCTTTAAATCATGTAATAATCTGATTTCCATATGTTTTCGATCGGTAAGAATTTCAGAACACAGACTCCATAATTTCACATAATATTTAAAACATCTACTTATGGACTATATATCTACGACTGTGAATAGAATCTAGCATTAATCGACTACATTTTGGCCTGTGCAAAGAAAGAGATTTGCCGACCATAACGTTATACTGAAATGATTATAGAATAGTGAGGTTCAAAAACAACCTTCGGTGTACCATTGTTAATTGACAGATATCAGAACATTAAGAGCCAGATAAAAGTGTAATACCGTGTATTTTAAATGCAAGGTTTTCCCCCGGACGATGATTTGTGTTATCTTGCGCATGTTATTTCTGAAATATCTTCCAATTTAAAACTGCACAATGTCTTTACCGATCTTATTGAAGCGAATTACACGTGATATGTTATTCCATATCTGAATAGAGAAACTGTGTTAACGATATTTATTATTACATACCGCAGTGTCTAACTGTGACATTCTATACATTCTATATGCGAAGAAAAACACCTATAGTATATATCGTGTGTGTTATCTTTGTACAAAATGAGATCGCCGTTTTTGTATTTACAATTCCCGCTAGAATTCCACCTATTCGTTATTTGTTCTCGAGTGATACTTATGTTAAAACAAGATTGTTATATTGAAGAAACAAATGCATACCGCTTATAAATTTTAAATTGCATGATGATGCAATATTTTATTGAGTAATTTTAAATTCAAGATTGAACATACAACGTACTTTTTGAGGCGGATACACAAATCACCAGTTTTCCTCAGTGAATTATACTTAGAATGATACCAGATCATCAAGTCCAAAATTAAATTACGTTTAATGAAAGTTATAAGACTTGCCAAAACAAATCAAATCTCGCTACGTTATAAGGTATGCGTACAATAGACGACCGCTATTGAGAGTGCTTCCGTTGATCTCCCATAGAATTATTAGTCCGAGCCTTTTTATGTGCGTAGAATATTTTGCTAGCGTTATCGTTGACCATCTATTGGAAAATAAGTCTGATCAACTATATTTTCTCTCCTGAAAAGCTCTAGACAATATGTCTAACTATGTAATTATACCGAAGTCCTTATCAGTAGCAACCACAATGTATTTGTACGTTACAGTATGGCATACACAGTTCAACGACCATGGTTATAAGATCAATGTCCTTTGGGAAATTAACACAAATTAAAATGATACAATTCAGGATTACACTAGTTTTAAAAAGGTAAACTTATTGTAAAATATTATACATTAGCTGATATTATGTCCTCGTGGAATTGAAAGAAGTTCATCTCTGACCATCGTCATCCAAGGTTAATAAGAAGAAATAAAAGCGTTTTTCCGACAAAACGTTTCTAACGATATGACGTGCTTCAACTTAATATTATATAGTAGTGAAATCGTACTACATGTGTGGTAAATGAGATACACTGTAATGGTTTGGAAAGCAGCGGTGACGAAGAGTCGAGTTCTTCATCCGTTAGAGATTCCGATAGCGTAATAATTCGAAACATTAAAAATGATTTGGTTTTCTTTCCTCTCTCACCATTTCTCTGGTGTTAAAATTGTCGATATGCATGGTATTTAAATACGTGAATAGTGATACAACACAAGCATCGTTTACGTAATAGGAAAAAGTGTACTTTAGGCCTCATATACGGGCGCTTTAGGCCTCATTTACGGGCGCGTGCGATCCAGCGGATTCACCCTCGCTCCACAATGCAAATATTGTGGGTTCGAGCCCCGTTGGTGCCAACGCAAGGCACTTTACCGCACTTGCCACGCTTCACCCAGGTGTATAATTGAGTACCGGCATTAATTCATGTTGGGAAGTAAAACAGACTCGCTGTGCGGGAGGAGTGACGAACCCCCCACAGCCAAGTATTACATGGGGAGTCTGGCCCAAACGCTAATGAAAGAGAGATGGGCACTCCGCGCGCGAGCTTTGCTCGGCGCGAGTCTTTACTTTACTTTTTTACTAGGCCTCATATTCGGGTCATCTGGTATACCAGATTGTTCAATACTGGAACATAAAGGTTAGCAGTATCTCTCGATGCTGGTACGATTTTACTGTTCTAGTATCGGTCGATACTGGAACCGTAAATTTGTTCCGGTATCGAGTGATACTGGTTATGTTCCAGTATCGGGTAGCTACACGTGCTACCAGCGTAATTTGTCCCAGTATTGAATGATACTGGTACACAATTTTGTTCCAGTATCGCCTGATACTGGTACAGTTTGTATGTCCCCGTATCGTCTGATACAGGAACACTGTCTTTGTACCATAATTTGGTACCTAAATTATATACACTTTTCCCCATTTTATTAACAGTTGTCTGCAAAATGATAAGAATTGCTTACATAGTAAGTGACAAGCCACATACCCTACATACACCCACACTTCCCAATCCATAATATGTACTAATGTATAACCGACTTTTATGAGTGGCCATAGTTTAAACAAAACGTGTTAGATAATTCATTCAATCATTCATAAAAGGTTCATTTAAAAAGGCCACAGCAGTCATTAACTGAATTGCGGCCAGTATACAATAATACAACAATATCATTATCAACAATATCAACAATACATAAAATATAAACAGATAGACATATATAAACATTAAACGCACCATATTATAATGCACAAAGTAACCACGCCAAATTAAAAACCATAGAAATGCAATGTAAATCAACAATATTGCACGTGAGATATTAAAAAGCATTGCATTTTAGGGTAAATGAAATATTAAGATTGGAATGCACTACTTCTTAAGACCCTTGCTATTCCATAGATTAGTCATGTATACCATCGGACTGGTTTTGTAACGAGTTGTATTGCACTTTTGGGTTGACAGTTTGTTAGCACCACGCAGATATCTCTGATGTACACTTCATCGGGTAGGTGGATCCAACCACTGATTTCTCGGATTTCATGAGTGAATTAAATAAAATTAAGCAAAGTTGCTTCCTTCTAGTAATCAAATGATTTAAGCCACATAATCAAATGATTTAAGCCACATACATCGAGAGCCTCAGCATAAGTTGGGTACTGCTTACCCATGATGATCTTGCAAGCCCATATTTGCAAACAAGTATTAATCAAACAAACTCGGGGGAGTGGAGGGTGGGGGAGGATGGAAAAACAAGCAATACGTCTGAACGCCAGTATAACTTCAGACAATTTCTTTTTGACTTTTTGATAGCTTGACAGTTCAGAAACTTCTAGTACGTGGTATTACCATGCTGACCACATGTAGAGTGGCAGTTAGACCCGAGGCACGTACTGGCTGGTCACTTATGCTAAAACGCTTCAACACTGACACTATTCACATGTATAACAACGTGTGTACTACAGGTCAGAACTGAAGCGTTGTCGCTGAAGATAAGGAGCGCACCATTATATTTCCGGGTTGGGGGGGGGGGGGGGAGGGATCATGAAAGTTGTCTAAAAAACACCTTTGACCACTATCTAGGGGGAAAAAAGACTCACCCAACTTAATGTAAAGTAAAACATTAAAACATAAACAACCACACTTTGTGCTGTCTATAATTATTGTATATTTTGGTTTGTAGTGGGCTTTTAAAATGATATTTCTGGACATATAAGCGCGTAGCACACGAAAATAAATGTTCATTACTTGCATACTCATTCATACTATTTGTAAAGTATTTGGTTTCGATTCTCTCGACTGAAGCCTTGAAATTTGATAGAATAAAATATATAAAACCCTTTAAATCCCCCGAATGATAGTCAAGGGGCGGGGTGCTAATGCCATGTCTATCTGTCAATTTCTAGGTTAAGGGGTGCCCATTCAAGCTGGATTAGATCAGCCAGTAACCCCCCCCCCCCCCCCCCCCCTTCCCCCATTTGACACGCCACTGATATCCCAAGTGGGGTGCAACTAGGCCTTAACAATATACCGATTGACCTCTGTATTCCTTTCCTTTCCTCTCTTTTTTCCCTTTTTCTTTCTTTCTATTTTTCTTTCTTTCTTTTCTTCTTTTCCCATCCTTTTTAGGGGGCGGGGGGGGGGGGGGGGGGGGGGGGGAGGTGGCGCCGCTGGACATAGCCGTCATGTTAGGCACATCATTCAACCTGTTCGATCGTAGCGTGTATTTCGGTGATCTGATCAGGGCCGAATATGAAACCTACTTGCAAATCCAGTCAAAAGACGGTAAATATATCTTTACCGATCCCATGTGTAAAAGGTGCACATTTTGATAAAATGTGGACTTAAATTGGTTGTGTTTCGCAATTTGTCACCGAGCCAGAATCAGTAAACAACGTAAAACAAACTTTCCTAAATAGCACGTCACACAACAGCTATTTCTTTTCTCGCGTTACAAAACCGTAACCGCCCGACATGAACGCAAGCACACAATAGCTGCTTTACTTCAAAATGTATTGAATCCACGTGAGATAACGCCTGACTGCTGAGTCGGTAGGTAAATAAATAGCGTTCTATTATAAATAGCGAACATGAAATTATTTTCCCTGTTTTCTACCACCAATTTTGCTCGTTCGAAATTCAATTTGTGGCTATTTTATATCATTTATTCATTTCCGCACCTAAAATCACGAAAAAACAAACAAAATCTTAATTGATTACATTTCACAAGGACCCCACTAGTGTGAAGGCCTCCTACTAAAATACTATTTGTTAACTGTATTTACTCATCTTCGACGTGTAAGATGTTATCTTAGACGTCTAACCTTACACATTATACGTGTATACGTGTAACCTTAGGCATATTATCATACACGTTTTTTTTTATAAAGTACTCAACAAAAGAAGTCATACACTTTGTTTAGGACCTTTAAAGTAATTATCGATTATATTACTAGTTAGACATTTTGATGAATCTTTTTGGCACATTTTGATACCAAACATGACACCTAACAACAAAGATAAACCATGATTAGCACCATTTACCCCCTGACACTAGAAACAGGCAAGACGCGGTAGGTTTAATTTTAGCAGACTCACCATGCAGTGCAAGAGATCGTCTTTATTGAAATAACTGGCTATCACACGATATTCAATTCATAACATACAAACACGGCACAAGGCCAGGAATAATAACATTTTACCACATTCGACGGGGCAGGTGCGAATTCCTAGCCCCTAAGCGACTACGTAGTAAACAAACGAGTGGCGCCGAAGTGAAATCACTGCCTAAGTCAAATCAAAATTCAAGTTTATCAGATCGTCAGGGTGGCCACGAATTACCAACCATTACGCACCAGCGTCATATGAAAACGAGAGGTGCCGAAGCAAAACTAGCCTATGACTTAGGCGTCCATTTGTTATTAATTTAATCAAATCGTCAGAATTGAATATAGCCAAATCAGAGTCAAAATACCACTCATACTTATATAGAGATTGGTTGTGTAACTTTCCGCTGACTCATTTACTCATTTACTTTTGTAATGCTCAAAATCATTAACTCATGTATTTAATGAAACTAATCAATCATATTTTCTGTAATACTTGACAGTATCCAATATTTTCAACACCTCTTTCATTTACCACCTTAAATCTTTCAAGATGTTCAATTTGTGATACCTTTACTTTATTTAATTTATATCCAACGTTCATAATTAGCAATATACTATTCCAATTTATTCCGTTGACAAAATAACACTGCCAACCAAGATTTTGCCATTTGAACGGTTTACGGGGAAAGGGGAAAAACTTGCAGAATCCCCCCCCCCCCCCCCCCCCCCCCGCCCCGCCCGTGGATAGCGCCAACCTATGCATTGACAACTGATGGTGGGAACTTTTTCGCCTCTGGGTTGGCGTTAAAGAACATAAGAGCGTTGGACCAGTTACTTAAAAGAACCTCTTTACCTTTAGGAGATGGGTGCACAGCATCATATATAAACAGTGATCTGTCTGAACCAACCCAATTGTGGTAGTGTGTGATATAGCACATATTAGGCATGTGGGCACACACCCTGTGGGCCTGGCGATTTACAACTACAGTACATCTCTTACCGGCTAACGGCTTTTTTTCCTCAATATAAAAAGCCCTGTCCAAGATATCGGACCATATGATACGAGTGGATGGAAGCAAGTGTCTGAGAGCTCTTAGAATTTCCCCAATGTGATTGGAAATAGCCAAAGTTGTGCCATGGAAGATATCATTCGAACCAATATGCACTATAAGCGTGGTGGGAAATCTTCGTCTATACAGACACCCGCTAACCAACCCCAGGAGTTTCTCTAATCTGGCCCCTCCAGCGCCGCGCCACATCACTTGTCCACCGCCTCTCAGTTGGACATTCCGACCAGCGATCCGCCCCACCATACTGTCCCCTACGATTAGTGTACGCATTTGACCTGTAGGGTGATAGACAAATTTGAGGGAATCTGATCAAAGATCAAAATGTGATGAACAGAACCACATCCCACAACCGCTGGGAAGCCGCGTTTTCATTAGATCAAGAGAGTTCATAACTATGCAGTTTAAATGTAAATCAATTTATTAATGTATGTGATTGGATTTATGTACCATTTTTTATACCTTTTATTCATATTTTATCTAAATTACTCAAAATACTGAACCAATTTGTCCGGGCCGAATATACAGCCTGAATGCTGCCGATTTCCACCTGCCCAACTCTTTAATGTCATTGTCAGATAAACCACACATGGCCGCGGACGTCGCCGCACCGATTCGAAAGCTGTGAGGGCTAAAATGTGAGGGATCTAACCCTAATGCTTTGATACCCTGCTTAAGAACGTGAGAAAATTGGTGGCAGGTGAGGGGCTCGCCATTAAAATGTATGAATAAAGGCCCTTCCTTTGCCACCCGAATGCGCAAAAATTCGCCCATAGCGACCACGGGACAAAAACTAGGCTCGTGAGCCCGTTGGAAAAACAGTGAAACTGAGGCGCCTCCTTGATCCGTCTTTGAATACCTAACGGTGACTTCTAAGCCATTATTCATAAAAGCCACATCCGTGATCAAAATAATGCGGGATGTGTCCGCCTTCTTGCTGGCGCTAGAGAATTCCCCTACCCTCAAGAAACCAAAAAACGACAATAAAAACGCCGCCTTAAAAAGAGATGACTCGTACGTGGAGCTGCAGATTGATGGTAAAATACACACTAGCTGACATAACAGTTTGTACGTTATAGGACGTCTGCTGTCTATCGAGACACCCTGTCGTTTACACCCTTCTTTTAACTTTCTCACCACAAAACTGTCAGTTGGATCTGACCACAAATTAATTTTGTAAACAAAAGAGAGGGCTGACAAATGTGTTGCAATAGTCGAGGGGGCCAACCCTCGCAACGACATATGGGCAATATACGCAATGATATCGTGATGTGGCGCGGGCCAGGAAGGTGCCAAGTTGAACTTACTTCTAAAGTCAATAAACGCATTTACACCCCGCTTGTAAGTTTCCTGGTTGCTTTGCGCCAGGGAAGCACCCAATAACCGATGAACTTCAGCTCCTAAAGGCTCCAAAGAAAAACTGGAACTGGGATGCCCTCCTCTGCCGCCTGCGGCGCCACCTCCCGGAAACGCCCCATCTGGAAGCGGGAGAGAGAGTCCGCAATATTATTGCATACTCCCGGAATATGATTTGCACTAATTAATAAGTTACATTTTAGACATTGTAAAACCAGGAACCGGATTAATTTCATAATTTGAGGGCATTTCGACGTCTGTTTATTTAAGATATTTACAACTGCCAGGTTATCCGATCGCAGAATAACACGCTTCCCAGAGAGCTCTTTGCCCCAAAGAACAACAGCTACCACCACAGGGAACATTTCTAGCCATGTTATCGACATCGATTTTCCCACATCATCCGGCCACTTGCCCTGGAACCAACTGCCCCGGTAAAAACCAGCGAAACCAACACTACCACTGGCGTCAGTAAAAAACTCCAGATCTTCTTCACCCAGCCATATCTGCTCCGGAATGATTGACACGCCATTGAAATCCTTCAGAAACAATGACCACAAGTTTAAGTCTGCCTTAGCTCCTGCTGAAAGTCTGATTTGATGCCATGGTTTCTTTAGCCCGCACGTTAAATTGATAAGCCTACGAAGAAACGCCCTTCCGGGGGATACAGCCTTACAAACAAATGATAGAGACCCAATTACCGATTGGAGTTCTCTGAGAGACAATTTGGTTGCGCGCAGCGCTTTCTCAATTTTACCGGAGATAGTCACGACTTTTTCGTTTGGTATAACCACAACTTGTCGTGCAGTGTCAATTTCTAGGCCGAGATAAACTAAACATGTAGTGGGCCCAACAGACTTTTCGGCGGCCAGGGGAACACCAAAATCGTTGCAAATTTTGCCAAAATGTTCAACAATAGTACTACATGACAAAGAAGAAGCGCCCTCGCTTGACACCATCAGGAAATCATCCATATAATGGCTTATCATGTCTGAACCTGAAACCCGTTTTGTCACCCATTCTAAAAAGGTTTAAAATATTTTTTCAAAAAGTGCAGGTGAGCAGGACGCCCCCATCGGCAGCGCTTTGTCTACAAAAAACTGGCCAGCCACCTTAATTCCCAACAGTTCAAAATCTGTCGGATGCACAGGTAGAAGTCTGAAAGCCGATTGAATGTCTGCCTTCGCCATTAACGCCCGAGGACCAGCGCTAGCAATCATGCGAACAGCGCCATCAAAACTTGCATATTTTACCTCACAACAACTTGGATCAATGCCATCATTAATAGATGACCCATGTGGATAAGATAAATGTTGTATTAATCTAAATTTACCAGGCTCAGCTTTTGGAATTAGCCCTATAGGCGAAACAATGAGCGAAATCAATGGCCGACAATTGAATGGTCCCGCAATGCGCCCCAATTTAATTTCCTTATTTAGTTTAGTATACACTTCCCCCAAGTCGAGATCAACCGATTTCAAATTCGGTGAATCGCGGGCAGTACGAGACCCTCTATACCCTAGTTTGAAGCCGGTTGCAAACCCATCAAAAAGAATTTTCGCCGAATCTCGATCATGATATTGATCAAGCCACGGCTTCAAAGCACAAACATTAACTGGTGAAACATATTTACAGGTGATACACTGTTGGCCGTGAACACATGAATTTGAAATACTGGCACTACTTTTTACAGGAGTGAGCCCCGTGTCCCAGACCTTGGCATTTTGAACAAGTGTGCATGAACTTGCAGGACTTCCTTGTACAACCTGAGGACTTGTTAAAGGCAAAGCATGTGAAATCCCTCTTGCCTCCCCCCGATTGAGATTTTCTCTGTGACTGTGCATTATTGTTCCGAAACTGAGAATTAAAACCCCCTTTCGGTACTGAAGACACTACGTACATCGTCCACAGTTCCCCATCTAGGACCGCCCAGGACCTGTGCGGCTGGCGTTGCTGACGCAATCTAAATTGATAATCGTATGTCCGCCACCCATACCCAGGATACCTCCCCGCTGCAGTACGAATAATATTGCCGTACTTCATAATTTCCTGTGCCCGAGAAGGATGGGCGCCCAAATACACTGATGCAAAAATCAAAAACGCATCCGTCCAAGAATAAACTGACGCAATTGCACGCTTTGACTTATTATTATCCACCCACGAGAACTGCCCTGCCTTATCCACCGTCAAAGACAACCCCCCATTCCCATCAGTACTGTTATTATCACTTTTGTCCAATAGACTGCTGAATTCAACATACTCCCCGTTAATAATCTTAGAAATTGTAGCGAGAGGTAATTCAGCCCCTAACGGGCTACAAATGGAAACCAAAGGACTTTCATTAGAATTTACACCTTGAACATTTGCATATGTACTCATAATAGGAAATGTATTAAACGGTATAGTATTCTCACCATCTGCCACACCACGCATCAGATTTTCGGCTGTCGCCACGCCTGTTCTCGGATTCAACGGTACTGCCGGCAAAGGTGTCGAATTCTGATGACTTGACTGTGACGTCATTTGTGCACACGCTGGATTGTTTACATTCGGTCCCGGAAAAGTTCGGTGCATAAATGGCGAACTTGACACTTGTACAGGAATTTGAGGAGCTTGCCCAACCGACACACTAGGCACCTGATCGGTCACGGAACGCAGATACTGTTCATACGCGTTGCTAGGTGCTGCATTATAGTTCTCACCATATCCCCGCATTCCCGACGAGTTGGTAGTGCTGGTCATAGTCCCGTTTGCACTCACGAAACTCACACCTCCCGAAGAACCATTATTGTTCGCCCGAAAATGTTCGTTGTTGACGGTCGAACCACTCGCACTGTTGTTACTGGTAGTACTACATGTAGAACCCAAACTCAAAGCACTCTGGACAGGGACGTTAATGTTCGGAGCTTGACCCGCTACAACTTGGGCGTACGATGCCTGGACAGAATTTGCCCCACTGCCTTGAATACTACGTGCAACATTCGCCACGTGGCCGGTAGTGGTAGGTTCTACCGGGGCTTGGGGTGAAGATACGGGTGCTTGGTTACCCGTTCGCCTGGTGCCGCCATTGCCCTGGTTACGGGCCGTCCTTTGCACTGCCACCGCACTTGTCAAATGTGCCATTGCACGTGCCTGTGACCTTGTTTCCCGCACTGCCGTGTGGGCTGGAACGTTAGACGTTGCGGCTGTGCGTCTAGGCGCACGTGTTTTCCCCATTTTTGGAAGGTTTTTGACGGGGTTTTTGTATCACTTACGAATTTTGAAGTGAATAATTATAATATAACGAAGTTAAGGCTTAAGCCAAACACAACCACGACGAGCCCTTTTACTTGTAGAAGGATGGAATGGATGGTAAAAGTGTGACGAACCACCAACTGATAATCACTTTTAACTAAGAGCCTCGTGGAAAATTATAGAAAGTATCGGATAAGCCAACTGGGAATTTTTTACCCAAATCAGCCAGTCCAAATCCGACCTCTTGCGTTCGTTGCATGAAACGAAATGGTGAACGGGAAAAACGCCCGAGAGGAAAAGCCAATCACGCATGCGCCTACCGCCGGACAAAGCCCATCCGGGAACAGCCAGGAAACTGGGCCAAACCATTATCCAGGGCAGGGGTTAAATCAAAATTTACGAAATTGCATCTCGGAAATTTCTCGATTATAGAAAATTAGTAAATTTTCAAAAGTCACATTTTCAATATACCACAGCACATAAGCCGTATCAGTCCCGTGTTGATCGCTGCGCAATTCCCCTCAGTGCGCGGGCTAATTCAAATTCAAAGTGTCATGCATGGGAATCAAATATCCCACTTACTATATAAGTGTACGACCCAACGCAGCGTAGTGTGCACGACTGCACAGTGTGATCGATTGCTCCGGTCAATCCTGGTCATAACAGTGTCACACGGGGTGAACCTCACACACACACACCCCCACATTTTCCTCCCGCGTAGTGTATTGGAAATGTGACTTTTGGAAAGGGACTCATTTTCTTTAAAGCGCTAATCTTATTTATCTTTGTTGTTAGGTGTTATGTTTGGTATCAAAATGTGCCACAAAGATTCATCCAAATGTATATCTAGCCTGTTTGGTAAAAAAAGTAATCGAAAGTTACTTTAAAGGACCTAGACAAAGTGTATGACTTTCGATTGTTGAGCACTTTACTATGGCCACTCACAGACTTTACGCCCCACGTAAAAACATACATCATTAAACTTACATGCACACATTGTGCTTTTTTGTAGGCGTAATTTCATACACAGTAGAATAAATAAATAAAATATAGGGAAAAGTGTACTTTAGCTTCCAGATTCTGGACTGTACTAGTATCGTCCGATACTGGTACAAAGTCAGTGTTCCAGTATCGGCCGATACTGGAACATAATTATGTACCAGTATCGTTCAACACTGGGACAAATCTCACTGATATCACGTGTACCAGTATCGCTCGATACTGGGACACAATTTGGTGTTCCAGTATCGACCGATACTGGAACAGTATAATTGTACCAGTCTCGACCGATACGGGCAACCATTATGTTCTAGTATTGAACGATACTGGTATACCAGTATTTGGGACCTAAAGTACACTTTTTTTCCAAAATATACAATAGAACAAAGAGAAACAAATTACTACTTTGAATAACTTGAATTTCTGGAAAGGAAACTGTTTAGCTGGGATTAAACTAGATATTGTTGAGTAAAGATGTTGATCGAGACTTGCAGCGTAGCTTTAATTTGTATACGGCGTGGATTACATCAATGTCATGAAATCGTAATCATGAACAATAGATGGTCTCAGATAGTATACGTTATTTATAGACATTGGTCATTCGCCTCAGTTTAGTTTTAGTATAGATATAGGCATGCGAGCACTTTAAAGTGGGTAATGTATTTGCCATCCATTATGTCTAGTGTCCAATGAAAGTTATCTTTTAATGATTTACGAGTAAAATAATAACAGCAGTGACTTTTAATTGGTAAAAAGTAAATTGGTGTAGTTCTCTGTAACGAGATATGATTTGTGATATTTTGTGATATTGAGTAAGAGGTCATTGAACAGATCCCGATGTTTCTTATTGTAATTGGTTATGCCTATAGTAGTAGAATATAACGACGAGAACGGTACAGAGTATTCAATTGATAACAACGTCCACATTGGTACGGACGTTAACGTTTTCATTCGTATTCATTCCATACAGCACCTTTCAATTCTTAAGGATCCTTTAACGGGTATCCGATTGCATATTGGTCCAATTTTGTAATATCCGGTTCAGCTTGGCAATTTATTTGGAATGGTTTGGAAATTGTGGCGATCATTTTAACATGAGGTTGTTTGTGATAGACTAGCACGCGGTACGAAGCGGTACGAAATTCAAGAAGTATGTTCACCGGTCATGCAATGGCCGTCATTCGTATCTGGTCTCTGTTGATTTTGGGAATGTAAATTAATTGCGTCTCGGTCTGTTCCATTTTGTGTGTGGGTATTCATAGGTGTTCCACAAACGGACACTTTCTCTTGTGACTGAGATTACTATTAAAATTTAAAAAATGGGAAATCTAACATATAAGATACATCAACTTACAAACAATCGTCTATTTTATTCTTTATTCATCTCATATCGGCAGAGCAATGGTTAATCAACCAATTTCACAGAGGTACACTAAAATCCAGAATGCTATGTTTACCAGTATTGTCCGATGCTGGAACATAAAAACGTATCGAGCGATACTGGCAAATTTCAAGCGCCAGTATCTGTGCCACGGATTGTGCAATACTGGCATACCATACTAGTATTTTGGACCTAAAGTACACCTTTTCTCTTTTTAGTGTTTTTAAACTATCGAGAATGTCAATCTTTAAGCTTTATAGCTATCTAACATTTCGTATACACAATTATTATTACAAAACCTGGAGAGTATACAGTCGTTTTTATGTTTTGGCCCATGATACAGTCTTACACATTAAACTGTAATTAAGGCAACGTTATTACAACACAGTTTTTATCTGAAATAACAACAGCATTGTATGATGACAAATATTTGGCATGTGCAGTAAAACAAAAAAAATAAAGGGCGCAGAGGAAACCTATTTGTAACTTGCATTCTTCTTAAACAGTCAATCCAACACACATTACACTTATATTATCTCTCACACTCCCACACCCATTCAACAAACACACATAGAATCATATCGATGAATGTTGTTATGTGTCATTATCAATTACTCATAAATTGATGACTTGATTTAGAACCCGCGTAGTGTGTAATATTAGAAACTACAAAAACACAATACATACTCATCCCCTGACATCCATACTCACTATGCCCCCAACACACACATAGCTCACACCAATAAGTCCATCAAATATACATCGTTCTAGATTCTTTAGGTGCTACCATGGAATAGTGCTAAATACATGGCATTCATGCACTGTTATTCAACGACATGAAGGCTGATCTAGATATGTAGCCCGAGGCTCATGTCACGTGGCGAGAATATTGGCTGGAATCTGTTGATGGTATGCTTGATGAAAGCAAATATTCTACCACTTCTATACCGTAACAACCGTTAGCTCGCATAAATGTTTACGAATGGATTTCCAAGCTACCCTGAGAATTTATCGTTGTGAAAGAAAAATAGGTTATCTTGATATCTTGAAATCGGAACGTTGACCGTATTGACACGCGTGAAACTCGCAACCAAAATGGCTGTCTTTGACGTTATTCTTCACCGATGTCATACTGAATATAATAATTTCCACAGATTTTGACAATTTGTTACAACGTGACAGGTTGTGTGGCCAGAGAAAATAGAAGTAATTTTCACATTGAGTCAAAATGTTATATATCAGAATTGAGAATTAATGCCGCAACACCGAACATTTTTAAGAGCACTATATCAAATTACTTTAGTGACAGGTTAGAATGAGATGTTGTCAATAATGTTTTACATTTATGATATCGCTCAAAGGTAAAACACAGCTTTGCTTTCGGTTAAACTATTATTGGACATTCCAACAAATAAACAACAGACAAATGATTTATGAAAGGTAATTTGGTTTATCTTAAAACTCTGAAAATATGAAATACACACACTAAACACCCAACTTTAAAATGGCACATTCCACACAAAAACAAAAACAAATCCAAAGGTGATCCCGGAGGTGTGAATTTTGGGAATGAAAATGCAGGTCGAAACAACGGCATCGACGGGGCCAGGGGTCGAACCACGCATTCGTGGAAATCCGTTCCCTATATGACTTATCTATGGAGGCGTATATGATAGCCCGTATCGGCGTGCAATGAGAGTAGTATAAACTGCTCAAAAAAAGTCAAATTGTGACCTCCCCATGTTCTCAAGCAAGTAGCTAAGCATTGGAGCAAGGGATTGCTTCAAATTTGGTATCATTGTAAAGATGAACACATCAGCTTTACATGGATATATAACTCTTTATGAACATATCCCGCGACATTTGAAAGTCTTGTGCTTGAAAAAAACCCTTTTTGAGCATTTATTTTAGCGTTTAGGTCTTATAGGGTTAGTACTCGGTATTTTGATCAAGCGTATTCTTCGATTACTCATAATTCCAAGTTTTATGAATTTTTTATGAAATTTCAAATGCCGAATAATAAGACGAGTTTCTACATACACTTTGTAATTTTCATATCATGGCAAAAACCATAGAAGAGAAGAGATCAGGCTCTAAAGTTAACATTTCCTATTTGCGTGTTTAAAACGTTATATGGATTTACAACCATCATGATTATAGTGTACTTTTGTGAGAAATAACCATCTGTCAAAAAATATCGCCGATCGCCAGATGGGTTTAATAGAGCTATTCGAGCTACTAATAGCACATTGCAAAGTGCATGCAGGATACAGATAAACGATATTTAAAAAAATCAATGGAGCAACGAATAATAGTATAATTTACAGTTTTTCATTTCGCTCACCCATTTCTATATTTTCACCGTTTTGTCGACTGTTGACGTTTGAGTACCCACGGGTAGTTCTAGATGTGGCTATATTGTCTCGTGTACCCGGAAGCTGACATTCAGTTGATGAACTAACATGACATATAGGGTTGCGACAGCCATACCGTTTGCTTATTAACGTTGGTATAGTATACAAATAGGGATTGACGGATGAATTTATGGGTAAAATAAAAGTTACTGCCCAAGCAAAGGTTACCGGGGAAAGTTCAATTGCTCCGCATTGTACTAATATACCGGTAAAAATAATAGGAACCCAGCATAGAAAATCCGTACCGACTATCATGAACATTTTTGCAGCCATTTTGATTTCTCTGTCCCTTTGGCTGGATAGGTGGACGCGTTTAGAAGTATCTCTTACTGCTTTAAGAATTGCCAAGTAGCAAAATAATACAATACAAAAACATACCAGATTAAGACCTAAAAATAAGGTAATAGAAAAGTACATTCCTGTAGTACTTCCACTTCGAGTACTTATGTTTAAATTTTGAGCTCCTTCATACCATTCAACGGGCTTATACTCAGATTTCTCAATGGTATAGACTGATTTTCTAACCAACGGGAGTCCAATGCACACTTCAGATATGTCATACACCCGATCATTTCTACCCACAAATGCTACTGGGAATATTCCAAGTGTTATTGCAAGGACCCATAGTGCACAAGAGATTCTTTTAGTTGATTGGTATCGTAAACGATGAATTGTGTGAGGGTATACAACCCTTATAAACCTATCCAAGCTTATCAAAGTCACGAAGAAAATTGAAGATTCAGATGAGGCAATGGACAAAACACCCGCCATTTTGCAAGTAAAACCCGATCGCCATGTTTCAGCGTATGATGGAAAGTATCTCTCAAAACGCATGTCGGCGAAAACTAGAATGAGCATGTATATACCCATAAGCATATCAGAAAGTGCGAGGTTAGTAATGAGAAGCGACTGCACTTTGTCATCTTCCAGCTTACCAATGCATCGCCAACACAGCACAAAAAGATTCCCCAATAGAGCGCTCCAACCGAGAATCCACATAAATACTCGCAGAGTCAAATTTGGAAGCATTCGTTTACATGTCAGATACGGCGGTTTTGCATTTGTGGAGTTACAGCTTGCGGTTTCGATGAAGCAACATGCTCCGTGTTCGTCTACAAGTATAACTGTGAAACTCATCAACCCATTAAACGTGTCCTTGTCAACTCTCGTTAAGGGGTTATTACGAAGATCTAGAAGATTCAGTCGAGATAAATTGCGCAACATAGGTAATTGTCTCAGACGATTGACAGACAAATTTAACGTAGTTAGGTTTGATAAAAAATCAGGAAAATCATCTGATATACGAAATATTTTGTTGCGCTGTAACGCTAAACTTTGTAGAAGTTTAATGCCATGAAAAGCATCAATAGTGATAAGATTGTTATCAGACAAACTTAACCACTCGAGACGAGGCACATCTAGAAAAACACCATTTTCTATCGTACTTAGTTGATTACAACACATGTGTAACGTGTTTAACTCTTTAAGACCTCCAAACATTCCAATGTCTAATGAAGTTAAATTATTTTTATCAAGATACAGTTCTTCCAGCTTAAAAAGTTCGCGAAAAGTTCCGGGACCAATGTATGTTAAGCCATTTTTGGACAGATCCAGATGCCCCAGTCTACTTAGACCAGCAAAGATACGATGATCTTTAAGAGTTTTTAAATTATTGTTGAACAGATACAGCCATTCTAGATGTTGTGAACCTTGAAATGATGTCCCCAATACATTATTCTCAATAGAAGATAAGTTGCTTTCTGAGAAATTCAAAGAGTCAAAATGTTGGGGTAGAATAATCAGTAGATTTTCGATGCTCTCTGTAAACTTGTTACCTCTTTGTTCGAGACATTTCTTAGATACCTTATGAGCTATTCGTAGGTCGCAAGTACAACCAGCATCGCATGTCATGGAACAAAGCGTGCTGTTTATGGTGACATTTCGAAAAGTGTGGTTAACAAATTTTAATGGACACTCAAACAATCGCCTGTAATTCGATATAATATTGTCCGGCTGGCTATCAGACCAGGAATGCGACGCAATTGGGTCACGTTGCCCATCTTGTAATATCACAGATACATCAGCTCGAACATGTAGAGTTAAATGTGTGTCATCGAAGTTGACGGTATATGCTGTGATATTCCCCGAGAAGGCAGCGTATCGGTTAATAGATTTCATATTAAGGTTTTCAATGTAGAAATAGTCCGTTCCATTAAGGCTAGCTTGAATCACTTCAAACTTTATCATACTATCGGATGTCGACTCTATGGCATACACACAAATGTTGCGTCTATAACATTGCATAGCAATTGCACCATCTGTCCTATATGTAAAACTGCAACACTCGCTGGTATCATTGAAGAAACTTAGATGATGTGTCAAGTTAGGTATCAAAGACACTTTAACGGCATCACAGTATATCGATACAGATGATAGATCATTGTGCAATACAGTGAATATCAAAATGCAAATATGTAGCCGAAATTGAAATACAAAATGCAATTTTTGTGTAGACAACATGGTATTTTCGGACTGAAATTAAAGTTGGTTCGCATGAAGATCATCGGCGCTTAGGTTAGTTCAACTGGAAATCATGAACCTCAATTCGCATTAAACAGTAATATGCTTAAACATACGCGACGACTGCAGAAACCGTGTTATGACGATAGTATGAAGCTAGTGGGATACGAAATAAGTCAACAGACATCTAGTCCCATTCGGTTGTATCACGTGTGTGCACTTGTTGTGTGAATCTCAATTTGCTGTTGGCGTTAGTTTGTATATAAGAGACCAATGTACAGGAAATACACGATGACAAATTGTAGCGCCACCAATCGACATGTATTTTTATGAATGAATTAGTACGCCACAGTTTCCGTGATACGCACCGCAAATTGCTGCATTGATTGTATTCAACACGTGAAATGGCTTTGCTATCAGCTGCTTGGCTGCCAATATGATTTTATTACATAGGCAGTACCAATGTTAATCACGTATCTTCACTTCTATTCTCCAGTCAGTGGTTGGGCAGTACGTGGAACGCGGGAATAGAAAACGCTAGCGGTAACACACATACGGCTGAGTGCACCAAATTGGCGTGCAGGGGCGGATCCAGGGGGGTGCTGCGGGGTATGAAGAAGAAAAAAAGAAAAAAAGGGGGAGAAAGAAAAAGGAAAGGGGAAAAGGAAAGGAGACAAAAAAGGAAAGATAAGAGAGCATAGCTCGGAGGGCGGTGCTGCGCACCGCTTGGATGGTACCTGATCAATTTCATTTTTTGGGGGATCGTCTTTTCACAGCACCCCGGGGTGCGAACATCCTGTATCCGCCCCTGGGCGTAACTTAATAGGGAGGTAAGCTACCTCCCTAGTAGCTATGCCCTAACTGTAGCGTAACTTATTAACGATGTAATTCTGAGAGCATAACTGGCGAGAAACACCAGAATAGTAACTAGCGAGGTAAATTTCTACATTAATCAACATCGTCCCCTTACAAAATTAATTGTCGCATATGCTAAGTGTTAACCTATACTTTACTGTAAAATTCTGACGTGAATGGTCCTCCGTAATATTTCAAATGTGTCGTCACTCGCTAATGACAAACACAAGCATCCGATGGAAACAAGTAGTTCAATGGTATACACAATTATAAAACATCTCTTAACACAAATACTTCCGTGGCTTGGATGCCTTGTCCTTCGATTGTAAATCACAGAACCACGGTTCGATCCCCACGCACGGTACGATATGCTTTCTATTTTTGTTGTTTTACCCTTCCACTCATGTTGAAACTTTGGTTTTATCAGTTTTTAATTAATAAAACAATAATAAGTTTACTTATTTATTTATTTAGTCGTCATTTAAAATCCTTGGACAATTAGTACATTTTGGTCAAAATATGACCGACAATCGGTGCGATTAGTGTTTGAATGGGCGAAGGGAGTTGATCTAAATTTGAACTAAACGTATTCACCAAACTGCATGAATGGAGTTCCAAAAATACAAAATCTTTCAGCTTATGAGGGGGTCACGTACACCCCCTGTGCATGCAAGCGCAATTAGTCCTACGCATCAGCGAATCATCCTCTCCAATGTCCACAACAAATTTACGCCACTGCTACATCGATTGACTTGTGGCATAACACGTTATGCCCCAACTTACTCTTTGGTCTGGTCAGGTATAAGACTTAGCGTAAATTACTGGCCAGTTACTAGCCTAGTAGCTTACCCCGGTTTGGTGCTTTCAATATGTTGGGTTATGCCTCAGTTACTAGCGAGGTAGCGCTCTTCTTCAGCTACTCGCCATTGGTGCACTCGGCCGATAGATTTCCATTTATTACTTCAATATTAGTGAGAAATAATGTAAAATACCATAAAGGACAATCCAATAGGCGCTTCTACTATTAAAACTAGCATGAATTGAAAGTGAACTGCAAATTGTTAATAACACTAGTAGTAATTATAATGTCAACACATGGAAGCTACGGCTTGTAAAGACTGTCATAAAATGTGTTATCTTGATTTTTTTTAAATTGATAAGAAATCTAAAGATTCAACTGTTTCCGCCACTCTCCACCATCGTGGAATCCGTTCTCATATAATGGAATAAGCCTAAGCCCTAACCAGATAATTAACATCAAGCTTAGGAAGACCAGAGTAGTTTCTCCACTCTCTCTCTCTAATAATCTCTAAAGCAGGTTCGCACCAGGCCAATTTAATATAGGCACTTGGAGTCGGGACGTGGAGCCGACATTTAGAGTGGGTAGTATCAAAACCACCTCAATGAGGTAATTTCGACCCAAGGATGTGGATATTTATTTGAATGTGAACGCTTTGATGTGGAGTCGATTTACAAATATCGGAAGTGATGTAACGACTTGTTTCTGTCGTCCGAATAACGAAGCATAACGAAGCATTGATAAATGCAATTTATTCGCTGTAATCTACATCTTGCATGAGATGTACACATCGAATACGGTTTTAACGGTATGATACAGCATGATAGAGCTGATAATAAATCATCGTCCATCTTGAATGTGAATCTCATTGATAACGGCACTTTGGTGACACCCTGTTACCGGTTGTTCCAACATCCGGGTAAAGGGACTCGCTCCATTTATGTCACACAATCATCTGCTTTCGACGTGAACATTGTGGGTAGTATGAACGCGAAATGAATGTGGATCGACTCCACATCGATACGATCTCACATGTTTGTAATGTGAACTCGCACTAAATATATGGGGAGAGCGGGGCGTGTACGCCCTCGGGGCACCCACCACGTGATTATCATCATCGTGGCCACTGTTTGAATTTGGCAAGCACACAATAGCTGTAACATGCTTCCCAAAATAATGTGGCAGGTTACGTATAATGTTTGTCATCTAATAACCAGTTTTATATCTTAAAAGTTTTTTCTTACAGTTTTCACATTGATTTGTTTCTAAAATATCCGTAGAGAAGATTGGAATGTGAATTCTCATTAGGAAGATATGTGATTGGTTGAAGATCTGATACAGTTATAAACACGTCAATGTATGTGGGACATGCGTGGTATCGGGTCAACGCACGTTATGGGGCATATTCGCCTTTTGATTAGGGTATGTTCGCCCATATAGAGATTTACATGATTTTGCATCATTTCAAAATTGTCATTTTCTCCTATAGCTTATTTATAATTATAACAGTTATCCGGAATGGACTAGCTCTAATACAATAAAAGAATGTTTTAAAATGATGTATTTATTATCATTTAAACACGCAAACATGCCTCCACCCTGGTATTTTGTACTGTATCCCGAAATTTGATTTTGGAACGCATAATAATTGTGTGTGTGTATGTGATGCATGCTAGTTTATTTAGCCTAATTCTAACTTGCCCCGGCCTGTGGGTTGGGGTAAGTTCGCCCTTTTGAGTCACCTTTCTTTATCATTGACTCATGCATTTTCAGTAAGGCTTAGTGTACTGAGATCATAGTCGTATGATTTTTCAATACGACTATATTTAGCCAATATTTCAATCTTCCACATAATGTCGATAGGTCCATACAATCGTTAAAATTGACGTCTCTAGATCACTTCAAATGAAAACAGGGGCGTCTCCCCTACTTGCAGCGCTGTCCGATGATTGCAAACTGACAGTATCCACCTGCCATGGGGCTTATATTGAAGACTCGATTATCCTAACCGAATATGTACTTTCAAATGACTCCTATATCGATCTACCCTAGAAACATTGCGTTTGGAATGCTTATTATTACTGTAGCGTGTCCCCAACGCTTCCATTCAATCTGTACAAGCTAATGTGACACTTTAAACAGTGTGGTTCAAAAAACGTTATATTTTCACATTTTTCGAAAATTGCTTTAGATTGTATTAAAACAGTCGTTATTGATCATCACTAGGCAAAACATCTAAGCCCGGGAGTATTTCTTCATTTATAAAATATGATATTTTTAAGATATCATGTGCAACATTAAATTGCCCACGGATGCCTTGAAAGTTCTTTCCAAAAAAGTCATATCTGGCCAACATAATTGATTTTTTTGTGTGGCTATTGCAACCTTTACCAACTCCTTTTTTTAAACTTTTTTATTATACCGGCAAAACTATCATCCATGTGGTGTTTTTTTCGTGTATTCGATTTCTGTTCAGAACCGTTTTATTCTAGTTGAGTTGAATGGACTAAGATGAGAAGGCCATTTAGGACAAACCAATTTTGAACATGTAATCTTAAACCTTCACTATTTCATAAACAGGATAAGCTGGGTCTTACATTTTCGGCTAAGTGATGCTTAAGGGGAGGGGGGTATTGCTGTTCCCGTCTTTAGCCACTCAGAGGCCTTGCTCGGTTACCATGTTAACCAGAGCGAAACCAAATCTTCGTAAAACTAGGCATCATGGGCTACAACATGGTAGGCCTATACAACACTTATCTGTAAGTAGCTGAAAAAGACTAACTATTTTTAGACCCCCTATAACTACTAAGAAAATGGCATGTGATAACCTGAAGCAGGATGTAAATTAATGAATGATAGGGATCAATACCTGAACCTATACTGTACTTGATGTTGCCTCCATGTCTCTTCATTTCTCATTGAAACCAACTCCTGCTTAGATATCCGTTAAACACGGTTCTATGCACCGTGCGTGACTACGTGCCACATTCTGCTTCCGTGAAGAGATTTATATGACAGATATGTAATGACCAGTCACGGGCATGGTCATTTTGTATAGACTTTTTCAACTGCGTAGGTATGCTTACAGTGGATTGCACCTGCTACTTAAACGCTGACAAACTATCGCTGCACGTTTGTTTTTTTTATTAAAGAGGATTTGAATTCATCATGTACAACAACTACTATAGCAACAATTGGTTCAAATTTAAAAGGTTAACACTTGTTTAATTCCGTTGCACTAATTTAATTGCGCGTTTCGTATTATCCATACAAAAGAAGTTTTGCAAAAGAATAATAACACTTTAAATTTAACCATTCAGGGATTGACCCTTATGTATTTATGGAGGACATGGCGGTTTATTTATTATATTTTCGGTAATCTTCCCCACCGCCTTCGACGGCAAGGATTGTATTTCATGTATATTGTATTCATTCAACCCAATTTGAGTAGGTTTATCTTTAACTAATCGAGGATTTGTGTCTCTTAGAAAAAAACCCATCCATGCCCTCTGAGTATAAAGCCATTTAATTTATTTCCGATCTTCATGAATAATATAACTTTGGCGAATTATACCGTATTTGTTTTTTTTCTCAACCCTTATACCATATCAAGTATCAAGAATATCAAGAGACATAATTGGCTTTTAACAATTATGTTAACAATTTGTATGTATATGTTTTTATCCACTGTTTTTGTTAAATAAAAATAAATGTATAAATATAACAATTTAAAATGGGGGATATCACGTATTAGTCTACACAGACACAATGTATACCGCCATCTACAATGTTAACCGTATTGTCATCTATAGGTCAATTTAAAGATGGCGCTATACATCAAATAAACACAAGTTACGAAAGTGAATCCATATTAATCATCTACACCACTCGTCGGTATACTAAAGGCCCTGTCACACCATAACGTATCGCCTCAACGTATGCCAACGTACATGTATGCGAAATATCGAAAAATACGTTGGTGTACGTTGGCATAAGTTAGGGGTACGTTGGGGATACGTCGTTTACGTTAAGAGCACGCTGTGAGCCTGTGATACGCTGTGACAATTTGGACCACGAAAAAATATTGAGCATGCTCAAAATTTCTCGACGTACTCAACGAGTGCTTAATACGTTCTGCATAAGTTCCCGGTAAGTTCGATGGTGTTGCAAATACCAGATTGACGATATCATACGAAATAAGGAATAAAACGGTCCGTTTGGCCATTCAAATTGCTCAAAAATTTGTTTTAAAAAAATTATCGAAAATAAAAAGTAATACGGTCGGCACCTAGGTACACGGTCGGTCGGACGTGGACAAACAAACAACTTCTTTTTTTTTTGGCCTAAGGAATAGTTCGGTGTTTTAAAGACAGCATTTTGTCCAAGTTAACTCTAGATTGCGCATTACTTTCTTCTTACAAAAGGTAGTGCTACATGTAGCCTACATGTATGTTCAGGAAATACCGTAGTTTCATCGAATATCAAGGAAACATTTTCGAAGAAAAAAGTATAATTTAGGCATACTGTTGAAGAGATTTTCAGCATGTTTGATGTCTTTTATCAACAGGGAATGATCACTGATCCGGTATTGCCAGGAACTGTTGATCAGTAACGTCACGTGATATTTTGGATGACGTTTCGGTACACCGTACGTCACCTGTTGCGAGCATGTATATATAGATAATTTCATTACGATATTCGAAATTGTCTAATCATCGTGGAATTTTGCTCTGTGACATAACATTTTGCAACTAAATTTATCACACAACTCGTGCGCTTTTGTGTGAATTCAGAAACTTCAGTATTCCATGTTTTATAACACATACAAATATTCCTGACATTAGATTGATGGATACTACATCATGTGACATGAAATATTTGTACTATTTCCCCACTATTTCAGGGGAAAAAGTTCCCATACAAAAATACTATTTCCCTGTGATGAGGAGCTGCGAGTGGAATAGTACCTTGTATGGGTACTTGTATACCTGCGCGCAATCGCGGTAATTGACCTTAACATGATTGCTACATTGAGTAGATCTAGGTCTATTATCTTTTGTTTATAAAGTATTTTATATGTCAGAAATATTGTTATATGTTATATTAAACAAATATTTACTGCTGCTCTATTTTTGTGAAATGGTGCAAAATAGGCCCCCTCGGTAAACTTGAGACCGTGGGCCTACTATTTTCCCTCACCTCGGGGAGCTGTTTTGCACCATTTCCCTCATGAACAGTAAATATTTGTATATTTATCTGCAACCGACTTTAGATGCACGTCAGCCGAAAAGGTACTCTTACATTCTATACCAGTCATGTACGGACTCATTACCAGATCAGTGGGTAGTAATACTGGATTTAATTCTAGCGCCAATTCTCAGTGGTAGGTAGAAAATAATCCTTTTATTCCTATTTGTTACATCTGACCATTTTGCTTAGTATTCAATGATGACAGTGTCCGCTTTACTCATCCAAGCAGCCTTCATATATTTGTCCACTCCAAGCAAGTATTTTATTGACAATCATCACTTTTACAACATTATAAATTCACACAATTGCATACATGTTATTATCTAGCTGTTTCAGTTAGATATCATTGTTTAAAATTTATAGAGATACATAAAAACAACTGTTATGTATTCTTACCCTTCCTGGCCAGCGTAAAAAATAAACTACGTGGGCATACTGTAACATTGTCATGAGAACACTTTTGGGCCAGCGAAAGGTTGCTGGGATGGTCACTCAAGGATGCGTCCCGCGTTGGACACTTGATTTGTGTAGTCAGGATCTATGATTATGTGTAACAGTAACAAAACCAAGCAGCCTTATCATATGGTCCTATACCGGGTGGTTCAAAAAAAGTTGACCCAAGTTCAAGGTAACTTTTCAACTACATTTTATAGTTTCAGAGAATTTGTGTTTACTTAGTCTTGATCAGCAGTAAGTTTTGAAATTATCCTGAACAAATGGTAAATTTAGCTTGGTTGGTTCTTCAGATATAGTTCATTATAGAGAGCATGCACGAAACTGCCTTGTCCACGGGAGCATCCTTTAGTAGAGATAGAATGCACAAAGTGGACTTACACACGATTGGTCACAAATTGTAAAAAAAGGAGAAAAAGAAAAAAAGGAGACATCTGAAACATCTGTCTGGTGCATGACATACCTGCATATACGTACCTACGTTTCTTTTTTGAATGTGAATGGCACATAAGCATAGAGAATGGGATACTTTGTCTGGACGGGCTTTTCAATTCTGAATCTATAGCATGCTGTTTTGTTGAAGACAAAAACTAAATGACGCTCCCGTGGACAAGTCAGTTTTGTGCATGCTTTCTGTAATGAACCATATCTGAAGAACCAAACAAGCTAAACGCCCCATTTATTCAGGACAATTTCAAATCTTAATACTGATCAAGACCAAGTAAACACAAATTCTCTGATACTATTAATGTGGTTGAAAAATTATTTTGAACTTGGGTCAACTTTTTTTTGAACCACCCGGTACTGTTTATATACTTGATTTGGATTAGTGCAGCCATACACACAAAACAAGTGCTTATGTAGAAAGTGAAACAACAGCATCTTTACAACCATTTTATCTTACTATAGGCCCGGCCAATCCGAGTGAAAATATACATTATTTACTGTTGGAAACATTACAAGATAGCAAATAAAAATTAAATGTGGCCTCCTACAATATGCTAAATGTTAAAAAGTCCATCACTTTCGATCTTTTTCAGCTTTTTGATTCTATTCATATGCCGAAATCACAGGTGACGATTATGGTAAATGTTCAAAGTCCATCACTATCGATCTTTTCGCGCTTTGTGATTATATTCATAGACCGAAATCACAGGTGACGATTTCAAAGCCTTTTGATTTCAGATAATGCGCAAATGGTTCGATATTTGTCTCTCTTTGAATGGTACACTAGACGTAGCTGCTATGTGCATGTGTGTGTGATGAGAATAGCATGCATTGGAACAGTGTTGTGTGTGTTTGCATAAGGCAGCTTAGTTGTTTCAATTCACATTATAGACTAGGTTCGACCGAAGGTTGGAATGAAATGGGATCCTTCGACAACTAGCAAATATACGCCAGAAGACAGCACATCTTATTTTTACTCATCTCCCCTGCCCATCCGAGCACCAAAGATCGCTCTCAGATGGATAGACTTTTTTTTTATAACAACGGTACTAAATACTTGGCATATGGTGTATGATACCAAGAGATAATGGGCAACCCTCGCCGATTAGACTATTTGACCCTATAACTAATGTATATTTGTGACACTATAGCAATCGTCTTTATTCTGTTATTTTGTTCTCTTCTTAGATGATTGCTATGCGCCATCCAGAGTTAAATTAAGGGCAAATTGTTTCTTACAAACACAGCACTATTCTTTATAAAAAGTTGAATGTCGCCCTCTTCAGTGGAATAGTGAAATGTTGCGCTGTGCAGGCGGTAGCCTCATTGTATCTGTGCCTGTAATCAAATCGGTTCATGTAAACAGCGCCCTCTGTAACAGTTGCGACGGACGAGATAAGGCAAGCAGTGACGTGAAACTGTCAATCATCAGTTAGAAATGAATATTTAGTGCATATTACTATTCATTAGTATCGTCATAACAAGTAATGTAGACGTGTTCCAGTCCACTCTATGTAATTTTATTTTCAAATCATTTCATGTACAGTCTTCATTAGCTCAATCGGCAGAGCGCCGGCTTCACAATCATAAGGCCAGTGGTTCGAATCCTGTAAATGTTATATGTTTTTCTGTTTGTTATTACATTTTATTTTTAGAAATTGACATAGGATTGCTTATCGTTTGCTATATTTTTTGAATGTTGAATGATACTTTTTCTTTCGCAATTTCACTGTGATAAAGAATGTCCTGTAAATATAATTGTGTTGACTATTTCATTGAACTATGGAGTCCCTATAGCTAGTCTATTCATGAACATGGTCTGCAAAGAACAATTGTTATGTAAATAAGAAGCCAGTCGGCTTGTCCTTGAATCGATTTTCTAATTTCCTACACACCATTGCGATAGAAATGTATACAGCAACATGTGTATGCACAACTTTCGAATTGGCTATAGTCGGCAATATGTTTCAACACAGGGTACGTAGCAATGTTCAATCCTTTGTAAAGTTGAATAGGTAATCGGATTAGGTTATCTCGTTGTTATTCCTTCTCCCTCTACTAATTCCATGATCTCATCCACTCGCGTCCTTATCAACTATCTAATTTAAATATTCATGAAATGCAAATATTGCAACGCCCATCGTACGTCGCTGCCAGACGAAGCCATCCATGATTTGATATTCCGATCTTGTTATACATTAAAATTAATTTCAAATAAAGAATTATTGATATTTCATGCCATACAATAGGTGATTCTGCCTGTCTTAAACCAAATCCGCGCCAGTGTATTAGAAATTAGATTTTTTTTCAACCATTAATGTGAATAATTTCTGTGCCATAAATGTATTTCAAAGAGATTGGGATCATCATGTCTAATATCCCCTGGTTGGCTTCGATCAAGTTATAGCGCCATCTAGACCAGTTGCGACAAACTATTAAGGTCAAGAGAATCGGGGTTTTGTCTCTGGAGTTTCTTATCCCATAATTATTTATATCCCTGCGCTGTGTCTTTGCTGTAAAAACGCCGCAGGTTGTTCTTCTGATAAAATGAATGCCCAACCTACAGTTCTATAGTATAAATGCTTTGTATTCAAAGGACCATTATATTTTGATAATGGAAATAATAGTATTTGCTAATGTTGAAAGAAATCCCTGAATTTTTTATTTTTGTTTGCTACCATAATACTTCTACCATGCCTACACAGGTATTTAAAACCAATTCGTTAACGTTATATAAAAACAGCACATTGGAAATTATGTACGGTTTCAAAACATATTTTAATTTAAAACATATAAAGCTGGTTCTATTTTCATAAACCGCTGTAAATTTTGAACTAAGACCCTCAAAACAAATCGGATTTTATGTTTAAATCGCCTAAAGTGGGTATATTTTGTTATATCTTCATAGTGTGGCGTAAAGCAATTAAAAGCTGATGTATCTAACGTGGTTTTTCTAATGATACCAAATATTTAGCCATCACTTGTTTCAGGTGTATCAAAAAACCCGCAACACTTTTTGTCGAGTGCTGTACCCTTCAGGTAAATTACACATCGCTCTGAAAAGTAGATATTATGTAAAACCCTGACTATCACATGCTGCACATATTACAGCGATATCGACGATAAATTCGCTGATATTTTACGGATACAAGTGTATAACCTGGAAACACAATTTGCATCGTCCATTTTGCATACATGATTTTCTTGTCAGGTGTCAATATTAGCCTTTCACCAAGGCGTTGTGGTGATGTGTGTGATCATTTTTAAAACAGTGTGAGCGCCCTCCGCAATCTGGAAGTAACTCTTGATAGCAAGGATCCATTTCATTTTTTGTTGTTGATATGAGTGGAAGAATATGCTCTTTCACGTGCTTCATTGGTTTGTTAAATTTGTTTGATCTTTTTGGATAAAAAAAAAAATTTCTCGAACAACTTGATTTTGACGCACACTGTATTTTGTTGTGCTGGGTTGACAACTTTACGTCATAGTCAAGTATATTGACCGATCTGAAAATCCTGCTTCGAGGATGAGAAAGTGCCAGTGACAGCAGTCGGCAGTTCCCTACCTCGTAGACATGGTTGATATTAGATACATGATAAAATGGCTACGGGCTTCAAGTATACAGTCCTAAACAAAGTAAAGTACCAGGTAATAAATCCACTCTTAACTATAAAAATATGGTTCAAATTAGTTCAAATTTAAATATATCAAATTACAGAAATATGGATAAAATTTCTCAATTTGAAATATTGCTCATGAAATCCGGCGGTTAACAATTATATCAGCTGAAAATGAAACATACCCATTCCTGATCTTACTATCGACCGGTGAGTTGTAGCTACCAACAAAAATCTGCATATTGCTATACCAAGGCTGCGTGTAGAAGAAACAAATACTGCAATAAAAAGCTGACTTTGTTTTGAGTTTTGGATATATTACTCTCAGTGTTAATATTCAGTCAATTTCACGTGAAATAAGTATATAACAATTAAAGAAAAGACATTGCTTTAATTTAATATTTTACGTAGGAGCCATAGTTTTAGAGCAAAGTTATCACCTTCTATAAGTTACTTTTTGAGGGCTGTATATATATCTCCCCCTGCCAAGCGTCTTTACAAAGCGTGACAAAAAGTGTCCCATGTTAAATATACTTGTTTTGGACCAGGAAAATATGAACATTGTTTTCAAATACTATAATTAATTTCAGCAATCTTTAATGTCATAAGACATTTTTTCTGTCCATTTTGGAGCTTCCGTTATCAAATTATCAGATTGACACTTTTACCTGGGCATGTCAAGTTCAGTTCATGTTAAGAGAACTCTTTAATTAGAATCGTCATTCGGTGTGTAATTAAACATAATCAATAAAATCAATAATAATCAACCCACTAAATAAACAATATTCCCATCCATGCATATTATCCATGACAGCAGAATATTGAATTGTTGATGTATTTTAAACAATACATTGACATATCCTATCCAAATCATCATCAGAATCACAACGGCAGGTGTGTTTTTAGTTGAAATTAATTTTCTCGTTCAAAAGTGGCATTCGCACTCTTGTCAGTGAATTAATCATATTTCGGTAGTAAAATGGTGAAATTTCGATGGGATAAATAGAAGACAAAAAGGGCTTACCAACGGTCTATTTGGTAAAATAAATAAAACATGGGATGTATTTGGTATTTGTAATCAAATGTCTAATTCACGGGGCACCTTTTTTACACGCCTTGTATATTTAAAGGAGAAGTAATTCAAGTAAAGTATTTATTTCATGGTCAAAGCACAATGACCGACCACAAGAGTAAAATTAGGTTTGGAATATATAACTGCTCACTCTGTCACTCATTATTACATTAGAGTGTTTTTGTTCATCTAAATTAAAAGTCAATTTAAAGTTAATTTAGCTATTCGGGATGTTTGCTACGTACAAATCAATAACACAAGTAATTGGTACCAGCAATATTATTTCTGTATATAGACCTTTTGAATTAGCATCTGGATACGGTAATCACGTAGAATCGGCTTGATAACATAAAATCAATATTTTGGGTACAAATATCTGACAAAAATGGGTATCATTCAAATATCATTTCACCAATAAACCTTAATTGACAGGATGCTATGTCAGTCGAATGGGGAAACTGATATTTCTGTTCCAGCTATCAAATATGTATGTTTAAGGTTATTATTAATTTAAACTAAATGATTTAATTTACATTTAGAAAAATACTGACGTTGGTGCTTTGATATGTTGTGATTTAAGGACGCAGCTATTAGGTGATTTTTCTGATACATTACATTCCAGTTGCCTGTAAGGTTTGAGCCCAAGTTTGATAGGTTGAACTGGCCATGCCGCTAGTATTAGTAAGTTCCACCCAAGAAGGACATCCATCCAACACCATTGACCCATGCTGGGGGACCTTGAGTGTGGCAGCGGTGGAACTAGAAACAAGCCTGAGGGGCTGCAGTGTTGCCACATGACTTTCCACACATGGTGATTTTCCGCCCGATTTGGGCTAGTTTTAAAACTAAAATCTGCTCTTTGGATAATATAATGTGATTTTTTTTCTCTCGAAATTTGAACATTTGTTTTTATAAAATATGATATAGCGCTAGTTTTTATGACAAATTGAAATTAAAAGTTGGAATTTGTTATCACAAGAACATTTTCAAAAGTAGTATATAGAGCTTCTAGTTACACCAGCACTAAAGAGCCTTGAGCTATGCTTAGGATAGCGGTGGAAATGGTAGCACGCATGCTGGCAAGACACAGTTGGTGTAAAATAAATCAGATAAATGGTGTAGGAGGGGATAATTTATTACCCTAGATATGTCATCAAAGACGTGGTCAAGAAAGTTGGACTTTATACAGGGCACGGAACCGTAATGAACAGCAATCGAACAATACTTCATTATGGTTCTTATTGTTCAGCAATAGCTACCGATGATTTGGAATTATATGCCATTATTAAATATTGTTCGATTGCTGTTATCAGCAAAATCACCTAATAGCTGCGTCCTTAAATCACAAAATATCAAAGCACCAACGTCAGTAAAAATTAAAATTAAATCATTTAGTTAAAATTAATACATATACCCCTAGTTTGGATCCGATTCAACGCATGACGGACGCTTCGATGTGCTCTGTGGCAAACTGTTACGGTGATCAAGACTTTACGCTCTGCGCTTAAGCAGCAATAAACATCTGGATGGTATGTTGACAGCTTTACCCATCCATCCATCATTTACCATAGGTGCACATGTCGATTATGTATATCGATGGAAAACTGTGAGTGATGGAGAATCGTTATTTCAACCAAATGGCCCGATGGCGTTCTAATGATGTAACACTTCACAAGTGAACTTAAAATTAATTTGCTGATACTAATACATCTTAGGAAATTAAATGATCGGGATGAAACCAATTACTAGTAAGCAATGCGACGTGTATGGCTATATATAAATATAATTGCATTCAGTTTATCTTGCTTTGAGTTCAAATAAAAGTCAACGACTAGCAAAGAAGAAGACACGCTAATTAAATTTCATACTACCAATTTCCACATTTCGGGATACATTATTTCATATATAGAAGAAACCGCTGTATCATATTTTTTTTGCCATTGCAAACAGAATATTGTTACAATATTATCAATAATATACTAATATACATGTATATTAATAAATGTGTATGAATCTGCAATTTCACAAGGCGACGTAATAATAATAATAATTATTTTTAAGATTCAGACAGAAAATTGTGGACAACAGATGCGGATATTCTGGTTCTTACCTTATTCACGTTTTTGGAATTTCTGCATTATATTTGACTGGAAAAAGTTACGTGCGCCTTACCCCACATTCTCAGCTTTTTTTAAGCAGTGATCAAAACAACTTGATGTTACCTTTACAAAAGGTCAGAATACCCGTCACATATTCACCTTCAGCACACAATATGTGGTATATATTTCTCGCCGTACAGAGGGAAATTTAGGTGCAGAATTAATTCTATCGTATTGTAAAGAGTATAGCCGCAAAGTGTATTGCCATCTAAAATAAGTGTCATATTTCCAACGTAAAGCTATATGTGTCTCGTTACTAGACCGATTACATGCTTTTGTACAACCGAAACCATTAGTGGGGAATGTGCATGGTTAATGCATTATATGAGTAAAAAACTCGGTTAAACATTTATCTTCGGTTGAAAAAGGAGCGCCAATGGAAATGCAGTCCTCTTCTCTTCGATCACCTCAAAGTATTCAATTCAGCAGTCAGGTTTCAAAGCTAGAAAGCAACAATTAAAAATCTTTTCGATTCTAGATAAAGATGGTATTTTTTTCTGAATCTGATGATTTTCTATAACTAATTTGTCAAAAGAAAAAAGATAATTGTGTAAAAAATTGCTTTTATTTGGTGAAATCTGTAAGAATTGATAGGTTTTAAGATTTAGATTGGGTGATATTTAGTAGGATGTGTACTATTTCGCGATGTGACTTAGCAACATGCAACCGTCATGGCGTCATCCTTTCTCACACTGTACAACTTGGCAAGTTGGTGGCTATCAGAAAACAAACATAGTCCAAACGTGATAAATGCTTCGTAAGTACAGCTAGGATTGCTTTTGAGGCAAATATATATTTAAATGCATGTGCCATGGTCGTTTTATTCCGCACGGTTTCAATTTATCAGGGTAAAGGTTGATAAACAATAAATAAATCAAACAATACAAATAAATTAATAAATTTAAAAAACCGGGTACCAGCGATATTGAAAAAGGGTGACATGTGCTGTATTTATGAGGTGCGGTCCCAATCGGGTTATGATCCTTCGCTTGTTCATTTAATTCTGACTTGACTCGTAATATTGTTTTGGCATAATGGATAATAAATATTGCACTCTCGCTACATCTATGTGATGTGTACTTGAAATTTCTGTTCAGATTTCAAATGCTTACTCTGGTTAAGATTGAGCGAAACCGTATACGTGACTTAATTGCGTTCATTTATTGTTTTCAACATGCTCAAACGTATTTGAACCGATCAGTACAATAAGAGCTCTTAGGTTACTTAACGAGGGATGACCTGCATTTTCAAGTACATATAAATCGGAAATAGAACATCTTAGGATAGTACCGTATAGTACATTATGTTTAAGCCATTGTAAGATAGATTATGCAATTTTGAGTTCATGTACCTCAGTCACAGTCATATTTTTCTTCGACCTAAAAGACCAAGGCGTGGCCATAATTGACATAACATCATTGTAAACTGATTGTTAATCTGTCAATCATTCTTCCAACGTTTAATATACGTTCTATGCGCATTGAATCAAATCAACAAGTAATAACTCCCATACAGTAGTTACTCCCTAGCTTTGAAGCCTTCGCTCTCAAATACGTTAAAAGGCATGACTTTTACATAATGATAACACGCCCCTTCCGGCCAATAGCCGGGGCGAACTGGTTTTATTTATTTATCTATAACAATAGGCTGAAGATCGAGCCAGGACAAACCCAATAGTGACAAGCACTAAATTAAAGGGATGCCTGAACATCAAAAATAAATAAAAAGGGACAGACAACAAAATCCCAAAAGGGGAACAAGACAAATGAAAGGGAAAAACAAAAAGGGACCAGACGGATGAAACAAAAGGAGTTGGCTACAGGAGATGGTGGCAAACAGCAGTCTTGTAGGATGTTAAGGTAGTACTCTTGACAACAACATCAGGAGATAGTTCCACAAAGTGGGAGCAATTGCATGCAAAAGGATAGACAGACATTTTGGAGAGAGAAAGTCTGCAGAAAGGGGGATAAAGGGCACAGCTGTTGAGGTTGCAAAGATTGGGTCTGGGATGGGGCTTGTACGGATTAGGAGACGAACAAAGGTGTTGAAGATCTTGAGAAGATGGCAAAGAACAGCAGTATCACGACCCCTTGACAGGGGAGGGGGTTTAGAGTCCAGAAGGAGATCTTTGTGGGAAAGATTCCAGGATTGGAGGATATCTCTAGAAGCAAACCGCTGCGTTGACTCAAGCCTGTTGGTCAAGGTAATGTTCAAAGGATGCCAAGTGATGCTGCCGTACTCAAGAATTGGACGAACCAAGGCCAAGTAAAGAATCCGGCGGGTAGTAGGAGAAGAACTGTTGAAAGCCCTATGGATGTAGCCAATGGTTTTCCTCGCTTTCTTGCAGATGTAGTCAACATGCACATTCCAGGATAGATTGCTGGAAATATGAATGCCAAGAAATTTGACAGAGGACACCCTCTCAATCGCCTGATTATTGATGTTTAGTTGCAGGTTGGGAAAGGGATCCTTTTTGGTAGAAACCACCATCAACTTCGTATTGCTGGCATTGGCAGTGAGGTGGTTGCTGGTGAACCATTGATGGATGGTGTCAATGTCAGATTGAAAGCTATCAATGTCGATTTCATGGGTGAGAGGTTTGTAGAGATCAAATTGTTTGAAATGTTGTCTTGCTAGTCTGGACATATCATTTGTACCCTTAGTATCATATTTATCTGGAACGAAGAATCGGAAGTGTGTTTTTTTTAACCCGGGTTCAAATCAATAGCCGCACACTTTGCGTTGTTGAGTTTGGCAAGCCGCACACTTTACGTTGTTGAGTTTGGCACATCTATTGCCGTGTTATAGCCAACTTGAAGTTGTCTCTAGAAACGGTAATTCCAGGAGTATGTTCTGAGGTTATGGGTCAAAGCTGAATTTGTGGGTCTGGGACTGTACTATTTACCAGGTGGTACAGTTTATCCAAAATATTGATTTTCCTTTCGGCGGTCGAGGTCTCGACCTATATCTCTCCACTTAACAAAGTGCAGTTGAATGTTTTTGATTCGTTTTTCTTTGGCAGATAAACAAATACGGAGAATATGTTGTGATATTATGAACTAAAGTTCAAGAAAAAAATCCATGAAAAATCCATCTTTAACAATTTAGACCATTCCCCATTGACCTATCCCTAGTAACCTGTCCGCACAATTAGTGACATAATGCTGATCTCGAGATTAGACAGTATTGCTCATAACATTCCAATAAGAATGATTACTACTACTCCTCCTTATATTAGTATTTTGCCAGTAAGTTTCTTTATTATAGATCCGCTTGTCAATGACTTATAGTTTGTCAAGATCAAAGAAAATAAGCTGGAAAACTTACATTTTCGTTGAATTCGCCGATGATCTCATTGGCTTCACCAAAACCTGTGGCTTGATGATAAGGTCTTCTGGTTGGAAAATTGGCCGGAGTTTCCCCAATACGTTTTATGAGTGGATTATAGACAGACGGAGATTTAACCTGCTAACCATCGCCGTGATTCATTGCAGTTGATCCTCATTTTAAAATCCATCTAGCCTTGCAGTCGTTCTCTCTTTTCAAAATTGATGCATTGTCTCAGGGTAGTTGTGTTTACAGCTCTGGCACTGAGCAATATTATAGTCCTCACCACAATATGACACCTCATTCATGAACATTGAGTAGATACTGTTTAAGTTATGATGCTTAAGGTAACCATGCCAAACGAGAAAGTGTGAGTTCCTTTTCTTGTGTATCTAGAGCATTACCCAAACGACACGAATTATAATATGTGGTCATAGAAATTACGCGTTTCTTTTTAAATTCGGCGGACATAATCCCCAAATTGGAAAAAAGTGTACTTTAGGTCCCAGATTCTGGACGGATCACCTATCTTTCGATACTGGTACAACGTCAGTGTTCCAGTATCGGACGATACTGGGACAAATAAAATGTTCCATTATCGGGCGATACTGGAACACAATTATGTACCAGTATCGTTCAATACTGGAACAAATCACACTGGTAGCATGTGTACCAACAACGCCCGATACTGGAACATGAAAACATGGAACAGTAAACTCATATCAATATCGAGCGACACTGGCAATATGTATGTTGCCGTATTGGACGATACTGGTAAACAAGTATATGTCAGGAAAAGTAATATTTGGATATTTCAGCCTCTCAAATAAGGCTTTTTGAACGTAAAATATCCCAATAGTTAGACCGTTAGTTGTTATGACGTCCTTTTTATATGGTGTGAAACGTAAGTTAGGCTACACTGCAAAAACCGTACGTATGCCACTTATAAGTGACTTTAATGCACTATAAGTGTCCTCAAAGCCACATTCTTTAACTGTGTGTGCATCAGGGGCTCCTGTGGGACTGCCACTCAAGGATTGGCTTGTTTATCCACAGCCATTTCTGCTTACATAAATCATTTTAGTATGTTCAATTTAAGGGCGCATCGCCATTATCTCATAAACAAGCGGTGCCGATAATGATTTGATGACGTAAGACTTGGCGCCAAACTAATACTTTGTACGTCCAAGCCCCTATTAAAATTGAACTGAAAGCAAATAAGCAAATTTTACAATTATTAATGTTTAAAGTCTAAGGTTAAAGTCACTCATGTACTTAAGAGCCATATGCACGGGCTTTTCAATGGGACCTTAGTGTTTTGTTTGTTATTAATGGAAAGATGAGACCTATATATAGTCTTGCAATGGTGATAAAAGCATAGTTATAGTGATGTTTTCGAAGGGTAAAGCATGGCATGTTCGCTTGTCCGAGATTCGGACATTAAGATAAGAGCAGCTTTTTCTTAACCAAGCCTTATCCGTCTATATCATAAACTGTATGTTTTCAATTAATTCCCGGAAAAGGTGTATTTTAGGTCCCATACTGGTATACCAGTATCGTTCAATACTGGAACATAAAAGTTGCCAGTATCGCTCGATACTGGTACAATTTTACTGTTCCAGTATCGGTCGATACTGGAACATCAAATTGTGTCCCAGTATCGAGCAATATTTGAACTTAATTTTTAATGATACACGTGCTGCCAGTAGTGATTTGTCCCAGTGGTGGACGATACTGGTACATTTTATATGTGCCAGTATCGGACGATACTGTAACACTGACTTTGTACCGGTATCAAATGATAATGGGTGTTCCAGCATCGGACGACTAGTACAGTCCAGTATCTGCGACCTAGAGTACACTTTTCCCCAAGTGGCTTCCCCTCTCTCATGCTGAGGCTTAGCATCCAACACCCTAGCGTTCATGTAAACTCCTCACAAAAAGTATCGAGACACTTTAAAATGAGCCAATAATCAACGGCCCGAAAGAGTATGGATTAATCGAAGCAAATAACCAAGTGCATAACTTTGTTCTGCGAATTTTGACACCTCGATCGTTGAGATACGATGTTGCGAAGCGGAGTTATTGTCATTTCAATCGTCGTAGGTCCAGTTTCAAAATTGATAATCCATCCCTTTAGAGAAGGGTGAGGTTTATGCTTTACACACGTGTACAAAAATGCTTCTATAGTGGATGATTGTCACTTTTAAAACTGGACCTACGACCATTGAAATAACAATAACTCCACTCCGCAACATCATATCTCAACATACGAGGTGTCAAAAATATGCAGAACAAAATTATGCACTGAGTTATTTGCTACAATTAATCCATACCCTTTCGGGCCGTTAGCTATTGGCTCATTTTTAAGTGTCTCGATACTTTTTGTGATGAGTATAGATCTACAAAACTATCAGATTTTTAATATCTACCTTTACAAATAACGTCACCATACACGTTATTTCACTTCCTCTGGACAGTGACGTAACAAGACAGGCATAGCATTTACTCAAGCATGTGTATGTGTGGTTCCTTCATGCGTGTCTTTCTACTTTCTACACCTGCGTGTATACGTCATAGCCTCGAGTGTTCGCGCGAGTATGCATTGCAATCAGTGGATGAAGCGGCAACGTCACTGTCTCGTGGAAGTGAAATTAACTTTATATATACTTTGTCTGCTGTTTCAATCGATGACATTGACAGATACAGTAAATATAAACATTTTAGGTATTTTGAAGGGATGTAAGAGCATTTGATCAAAAACTTGAGTCCTTTTCTAGCGAAATACACTCGTATTACCAAACACTGTCTGCGCCTAGTAATACGAGTGTATTTCGCTAGAAAAGGACTCAAGTTCTTGATCAAAAGCTCTTATCCCTTCGAACCCCATCATTCTAGTATTTGAAACTGTTTCACGCCATTTAGAAATGCCAACATTTCACATAATTTCAAAATGATTAAGTAAACGTACGTGTTTAACATGTATTGCTTATCGTTTATACGATAGTGTTTAATTATACACTGAAGTACAAGGCAACATTACCATACACTAAATACAGAATTGTTTAATATGTAAAATATCTTATACACTTTTGACGTGAAAAAATATTTGTATTGTTTTATTGTTTTATACACGCTTACAATATGTCGATAACATCTTTTACACGTTACGTAACGTTTAAGCAATCTAATACAAATTACCATTTCGTCACACCATTTCGTCACACCAAAGCTTCTTCGGAAAAAGTGTACTTTAGGTTCCAGATACTGGTATACCAATATCGTTCAATACTGGGACATAAAAATTGTCAGTATCGGTCGATACTGGTACGATTTTACTGTTCCCGTATCGGTCGATACTGGAACACCAAATTGTGTTCCAGTATCGAGCGATACTGGTACACGTGATACCAGTGAGATTTGTCCCAGTATCGAATGATACTGGTGTATAATTTTGTTACAGTATCGCCCGATACTGGAACATTGTATATGTGCCCGTATCGGCCGATACTCGAACACTGACTTTGTACCAGTATCGAACGATACTAGTACTGTCCAGAATCTGTGACCTAAAGTACACCTTTTCCGCTTCTTCAAACAAAATCGATAAAAGTCTATCTTGTCAGCTAGCCTTGGTCAAAGTGAAAATCTGGCCCAGCTTGACCAAACTGTTTTCATTCCATTGCACATATCTGAACAATCAAATGAACGCAATTAATCAATATTTTACAAATAGGATCAGAAAAACATATATTTTCAAGTTATCATTTTCCCTCGTTCTTGATTTTTTGGAATGATTTCCAGTATTTTAGAATGATTTCCAGTATAACGTTGGAGCGCATAAACATACGTGATCTAATTATAAAGATACAAAACCGGTTTTTTTATTCAAGATTGCGTTCTCAACATTAAAATACTTGATACTTGATATGCACACAAGATGCAACATACTACATTGACTGATTCATTATAAATACGACGCACCTTTCCGTTCCCGGAATATTATTCCCTATGGATGGCTACATACGATTTAATTTAATTTTAACACTTTTAACTCTTTCCACGGCTATTAGTTTTACCAATACAAAACAGAATTGTCAGAAACCTGAAATTTACAAGTCTATCTCAAGGATTACTGAACCAATACTAGGCATGTTTGTACTTTAATTTTAATTTATTTCTCAAGGTGATTCTAAATAATATGGTAGTGAATTTCAATAATAAACAGCAAGTGTTAACATGGAATTTTGTTTCGGTATATTAGAATACAGAATTTTCATAATCCCATGTTACTACCATGTCACTCTAGTTGTATTGGGTGACTCCGCATACCAATCGAAATTATTTTCATTTTCATTATCGATTATCGATTTTTAAAGAGCTTACTCTAGTCTCCAGCAACTCTCAAACAAGATATAACCAGTTAAATAACATAACAAAGACAAGACAATACCAGTGATATATACATTAGTATGACGTGAACATATTATTAAGACGAAATAAAACGTTAACCAGATCATACACTGCACACTGTAAAATTCAAGCGTTTAGATTCTAAACACCTTTTTGTAACACTTATGAAACGTGTCACAGTATTTATTTTCTAAACATGTCACAGTGTTTAGTTTCTATAACAGTCAACACCATGTTTAGAAACTAAACACTATAGTGTTCAGGTAACTAAACGCTATAGTGTTTAGTTTCTGAACACAGCGTTGACTGCTATAGAAACTAAACATGTCACAGCATTTAGAAACTAAACACTGTGACATGTTTAATTACCTGTAACACTTATTAAACACTAAATGGTGTTCAATCTTGATAACTGAACACATGACATGTTTAGGACAATGTGTTTAGCCAAAAAGTGTTTAGGATTTTCAATCACATACCTAATCTTGAACATGTGACATGTTGAATGATGATCGGGATTATGATTCCATAAAATGATGAAAATATAAAGTTGAGCCCTGATTCTTCACTTGATGTAAGCAAAGTGCGTGATCAACATGAATTAATAACAAAGCCGTATCAATCATTGTGAAAATAACACGGACTTGGATATTACTTCAGGCATGAACACACGATAGAATATGCAGAGCTGTCGAATTCCGCGTCGATGCGCTGCCTGTGGAACTGCTTCATACTTGTTTCGCAATAACATTCCATCTTGATCTTCTACCATCAAAAAATATCGTTTCAGGAGGTCGTCTATTTCCTTTTTTTTGTCATTTTATCCGTCGTAAGGGAGTGTTCATAAATACTTGGTGGGGGGGGGGGGGGGTTGGAAACAATTGAGCCATGGACATCTTTTTTTTTTGGACCCCCCCCAAATAGGGTGGGGTTTTTTCTTGACCCCCCCTTTCAAGAACCTTTTTTTGTGTTGACCCCCCCCCCCCCCCCCCCCCCCCCTCTGTTCACGTTATATAACAGAAACAATAACAAAATTCTATATAAACCTATAGACATAGTCACAATCACTTTTATTATGGTAGGTGGGTTATATCAAACTATTTATTAAAGATATATAATATAACACAATTGAAAAGTCAAACAAAATCAGTGTAGATCTTCTTCTTTATAATCCTGCCCGACACTCGTGATCGCTGTTGTACATGTATGTCCTCCTCTTCTTCTTTATCTGCACCCTCTTCATCTTCAAATGTTTTAGGTTCCAGTGGCGTAGCTATATAGGTTATTGATATTGGGGGGGCGGAAATAAAATGAACCAACAAGATTGTTATGAGTCAAGATACGCGCGCGTAGCGCGCGAAATTTTTTGACTTTACACCTATTTTTGTCACGATTGAGATACATTTTGGCTGTAAACAATACCAACCTTTTTTTTTGGACCGCCCCCTATACAAGCACTTTTTTCCCTGACCCCCCTTTTAAGAACCTTTTTTTTGGTTGGCCCCCCCCCTCATATTTTCCAACCCCCCCCCCACCAAAGTATTTATGAACACTCCCTAACTATCATCAAAAAGTTCACAAATCCATCTAAACTGCAGCGATAGTAATTGCCTTAGATGTTCAAAATAGCCATCGACGACTGATGGAAAATTCCGATTGATGACGATGTTTCTAGAAGTTGTTCAATTTATTTATATATAGTTTTTACATCTTTTCATTTGAAACCGTAGTGGTCTAAAAACTCCCAACATAATATGAATGGGAATATAACGTAACCATGTAGTTTTACTTCAATGTTAAATTAAGGAATAATCATAGTTAATAATATATTGGCAACAAATGGAACTGGAAATTAGAAATCACGTGTCATGTGACCTGTCATATGACCTGTTGTTCGCGAGCGCGCGGGAAAATGGAACGCCTGAAATGTTTAACAATTTAGTAAACATTGTGTTTACAATCTACTCACTTTTCTGTTTTCACCATGGAATTTACACTCAACAACTTTTGCCCCAACCAATGTTGAAATGATCTACGCCACTGATGTTACTTGTTTCTTTAAAACTATCAGCTATGGAAGGCCTATAGGCCTTATGAACAAGTCGAAACAAACATATTTTAATATGAGAGTGAGACTATCATGGGTTTGGGATAGGGTGACTATAAAACAAAGACCCAAGACCCAAGACCCCAAAAACAAAGACCCAAGACCACCCAACTATAAAACAAAGACCCCCCAACTATAAAACAAAGACCCCCTCAACTATAAAACAAAGACCCCTCAACTATAAAACAAAGACCCCCTCAACTATAAAACAAAGACCCCCTCAACTATAAAACAAAGACCCCCCTCAACTATAAAACAAAGACCCCCTCAACTATAAAACAAAGACCCCCTCAACTATAAAACAAAGACCCACCCAACTATAAAACAAAGACCCCCCTCAACTATAAAACAAAGACCCCCTCAACTATAAAACAAAGACCCCCTCAACTATAAAACAAAGACCCCCCTCAACTATAAAACAAAGACCCCCTCAACTATAAAACAAAGACCCCCTCAACTATAAACAAAGACCCCCTCAACTATAAAACAAAGACCCCCCTCAACTATAAAACAAAGACCCACCCAACTATAAAACAAAGACCCCCTCAACTATAAAACAAAGACCCCCTCAACTATAAAACAAAGACCCCCCTTAACTATAAAACAAAGACCCACCCAACTATAAAACAAAGACCCACCCAACTATAAATTAGGCTCTGTTTTGAAATGTATAGATACAGAGCGTGCGCTGAACTTGGTCCACATTGGGGTACGCGGCGCACGTAAACACACTGCCACCGCCCAGTTGGGACAGGTATTGCTCAATTCCCGGGTGTGGTTATGGCCTATGTAAAATAAAGATTTGTTTGCGCAAACGATAATTATTGGTAGGCCTACTGTCTAGTTTTCTAACTATAATGGTGGTCCTGAAAACGTTCTAATGAAATGTGGTAATAAAGTTTGAATAATGAACATTGAAACCAATTCGCGCGAAGCGAGCAAACATTTGCCGTATAATATTTCTTCTTTATAATTATCATGTTTTAATGTTGTAAACATAAATAACCTGACTGCAGGGTGACGTTCTGGAACCTCTCCCCTCAGTTTAGGCTCTCTCGCCGTCATTGATCATATTGACTTTTTATCGTTTGGAATTGTGCCGGTCACAACATATTTTTAATGACATTCTATATTTGTACATTTGTCCTGCTATATAATTGTTCTTTATATTTTACATTTGATATTCATGGTAGTTGGTTGACTTATATTATGATGTGTATTGGTAGTTTTTATGATAATTATTATTTTTTAATGTATTTTTATCTTTTGGATGGGGCCTTTTTGCTTGTAAAGCGCCCAGGGACCAATGTTTTGGGCGCTATATAAATACATTATTATTATTATTATTATTATTATTATTATTATTATTATTTGCTATTTTAACACTAAAAAGCTCCAGAAAAACGTCCC